>MPGH01000108.1:593663-727134 GCA_001937105.1 Colletotrichum chlorophyti | reverse complement strand
CAAGGCCCTTTGAGTCGACCCCGTACAAATACTCCCCATTACCGGTCCCGCCGCTTCTTTTACAATGTCTCTTCCAACCAAGATCAAGACAGAGGCAATGGGCTGCCCTGCCGAAGACATGCCCCTCCCCTTGATCCCCCTCGTCTTCCTCGTCCACTTTGCCCAGACGGTCACCAACCTCCTCACGAGCGAGGCCCGCCGCACAACAAACAACCTCTCCAAGAACCTCGACTCCATACGCCTCCATGTCCGCGGGCCGGAGCACTCCTTCACCCCTTTCTCCCGGTTACCCCCAGAACTCCGCCTCAAGATCTGGAACCATGCCCTCCCGCCGCGGACCCTGCTCGCCACTCATGCGCCGAACCCTGCCCTCCTGTCCGTCAACCGTGAAGCGCGGCATGAGGCATTGAGACGGTACACCCTCGTGCGACTGAATACCTGGGGAGACCGGCGCATCTACATCGACTTCGCCCGCGACAGCATCGCCGTCGTCGAGGGCAAGGGCGGCGGTGGCTTCCCCGTCCGCGGCGCACGGAATGTCGTCGTGGTCTGCGAGGAGCCGTTCCGGAACCCGGCGTCGTGGCTCAAGTGCCGGTATCGCAGCGGACTAGATTCCGTTACACTCATCCTTGGGGGAGCAAAGGCGCACGCTTCTTCCCTGACCCCGTTTCCAAAGGTCCGGGAGCTGACTACACCAGAGTGTGTGCAGTACCGGCTGGGGTACTCTAAACAAGAAGCCGAGAGGATAGGATCCGAAGTGAGGCAGTTGGCTGAAGGGTGGGGAAGCACACATGTCCGCGTGGTACAACTTCTCTGAGAAACATACTGGAAAAGGCGCAATGATTTACACGAGCGATTAATACCCATTCGTAGTTATTTATCATGTTATTCATACTTTATCTATCAGTCATGTGAGATGCCTCATAGCCTACTCTTCTCTCCCAGGTATACCTGTCCCAACCTCAGCATGTCGACGGCCTCCTTCACCATCTCATCCACAATCTCTCCCGCAGGCTGAATCTTGTCAATGGCACCTGCGACCTGGCCCATGAGGTGAGGTGGGTCGATATCGTTCCCCTTTTCAAAGTCGTACTCAATCGGGACAGTCCCCTGATCACAAAGCTCTTTGATCCTGTCAGGCTGCGCATGCCACTTACGAATGTACTCGTTCGTCTTCATCCGTAACGGCCTTCCGGACAAGACAAGCGTGCGCTCCGTACCCTCGAACCCGCACGTGACGACCTCGCGCTTGTGCTCCTCGCTGCACCCAGCCTCGACCGACGCAACGAAGCGTGTGCCGACCCACACACCAACGGCGCCCTGCATCAAAGAACTTGCAAGAGACCGGCCATTGTAAATGCCGCCCGCTGCGATCACGAGCGCCGGCCCGCCGTTGAGCATCTTGGGCCTGTACTGCCTCGCAACATCGACGACGGCTGGGATGAGCACCGAGTTCGCCACGTCGCCCGTGTGGCCGCCGCCCTCGCCGCCCTGCGCGCAAATAATGTCGACACCGAGATCCAGTGCCTTGACAGCGTGCTTCGGGTGCCCCACCATGTTCATGACGAGGATGCCAGCGTCGTGCAGCCTGTCGATGACGTATTTGGGCGGCACGCCGACGGCGCTGACAAAAAGACGAGCGCCCGAGTCAATTGTAATGTCGATGAGCTCGTCGAGCTTGCCGCCCGTGTAGTCATGGTTCGTCTTTCTGGCGTTGCCACCGACCTGCGGCAAAGCAAGGTCGACACCGAAGGGGAGGTTCGGAGACTTGAAATTTGCCTTCATCTCAGCGATGATCTCGCGCAACTGGTCTGGAGTGTACTGGAAGCCGCCGATGACGCCAAGGCCACCGGCATTGGAGACTGCGGCGGCGAGGGGGCCTCCCGATGTGCGCGCCATACCGGCGAGGAGGATTGGGTGCTGGATGCCCAGCAGGGTGGTTATAGGGGTAGTGATCGGGCCTTTGGGAGCCATTGTAGCTGTGATTGATAAGGAGGATTGAAGCAGAAAGTTCTGGGATATCCAGATGGCCTTTGTGGACAACTTAAACCCAACGACAGGAGATGACCCATGTCATTAACTTTGTCGGCTCGCAGCTTGAACCTAGGCAATCCGGGGGAACTTGGAGTGTGGGGTTAGGGAGCTCTGTTGCGGGGAACACACCGAGGCAATTGCCTTGTTTGGACAGCAGCTCGCCCAAGCAGGCCCCGGCTCCGGGCGGCCTGAAACCAGACGCCACTGCATGTGAGGTAATAAGATGGCTTGCTGATAGGGTGGCGACATGAGATGGCTTCAACTATTCACATTGCCTCTTCGACACGCCACACGGGGCTGAGGACGATAAAGTGCCTTGATCATGCTGCTCTATTAAAGATCGTTCTGTCATCCTCGCGTTGGTATCGTAGTAACATAAACATCGTCGGCTTTGGCCGGCTATTATAATAACACTGAAACACAGCGCCGCTTCGTCCATCGACGGATCATGTTCCGTTTGAGCTACCTGAAGCTCGGTAACCGAGCGGGAATGAATTCCTCAGTCGGTATAGACTGTCGCTCTTGCGCCGACCGGATGGCCGGCTTATCGTCGCTCACTGATACTTCTCCTGCGCTCGCCCCGGTGGACGAGACTTTCTGGCTCGGCAGGTCGTCTATCGTAACAGAATTCTCTTGTGGCATGTTCCTCTCGTAAGCGGTGTCATGCAAACCTCGTTCTGATGCGAGCTGTAACGCGGCTCGCCGCTTGCGTTCCAATTCCTCGTCCTCTTCCCTCTCGATGCGCTCTTCCTCTCGCTGCAGCTCCTCCATCGAGGGCGCAGCCGGGGTATCAGGTGTTGTAGGCATGCTCGTCGAGCTTCTGCGAATGCCGATCGAATGACTTGAATCGATGGTGGCCCTCGACACCGTCCGGGACATGGGCCGGCCGTCTGCACGCCGCTTACCCTTGCTCGCCTTGGTTCTGCTGCTGCTTCGATCATCTCGAACTTTATCCAATACCATAAATTCATCGTCCAAAGGCACGGCATCCTCTTCCCCTTCCCCGTCGCTAGGAAACAAGTCGCCGCGTGAGCGGTAAGAGTCTGATGTATCCCCGGATCCCGTCGTTCCACTTCGATTCCTAGTCTTGGCGGTCCGACTTTGATAGACATCGTCGTCCGAGTCGCTTCCGAGGAGAGGCTCAGCCTCCCCCATGCCCACTTCGTCGTGTTGTCGGGGATGGTCTTGCAAATCGGCGGCACTAGGCTTGTAGCGAAGCGTCTTGCCCAACTTCCATGGCAGCTTGCCCAAGAAGCCAATGGGTTGTGTGCTGGGAATGATGGTCGGGTCGGATTCCGACGCTTTAGTCCCTCTGCCTCGAGTACCGTAGCTCATCCCTCGTTTTCGTTTTGGCTGGTCTTGCACCTCGCCGGCGTGTTTTCGTTGCGATCCAGTGCCAGCGAGCAGGCGATCCCAATCATCGTTGCCCCAGCCACCCAGGAAGCCGCCGTCCTGGTCCTCAGCATACCAGTCATCATAAAAGTCGAAGCTATATTCTGCGCGCCCCCCAGCGCGCTCCCGTTCTCGTCGCCTTCTTGCTCGCTCTTCACGGTCACCCAGACAGGGATTGGCGCATTGCTCGAGCGAGCTGACGAGGGAGGCAATACAAGGATTGATGTAGTGGTGCTGGAAGCTCCAGATGCCTGCGGCCGCATTTTCCGTTACTTCTCCGGCGTTGTGGGAGATTTGGTTCCATCGCTGGCGAAGTCGCGGGTCTTCCAAGAAATGTGAAGCCATGTTGATGATGGCGGTAGGGTGTCGAGGGATGACGTCGCGGGCATAAGAAAGAAAGGTGCTGGTTGCGATCGGCTTGACCTCGATGGACCTGCTACTTGTGCGAGGCTTCGAACGCGGTAACAAAAAGGAAGTCGACCGACAGACAAGAGGATTCAAAGATCAAAGGGAGCCATGCGTACGTCGGATTGGTCAAGTAACGATTGGTTTCAAATTCCACTGGAAACACAAATCGCAGCCTCAGCTGTCCAAAGTTGGGCCAAACATTCCGCTGGGTGTATTCGCTCTGAGCAAGCCAGTCCCTTGGGGTCTCTTATGCAGGGCGGGCGGGTGCGGATGTGAGTGGACATCAGATTGTCGAGCACAGCGCACGTGCATGGCTTATCGGCACTGTTTGGGGAGGCTGGTGACTGTCTGTTCACAGCACACTGGCCGGCTGTGGTGTGTGGATCCGGGGAAATTACAGCGTCCACTCTCCTTGGGCCCTGGGGTGCTGACCAGCTGTGGCTCAGCGTTGTGATGACCCCTGGAAATCGACGTCACTGCTCAAGGACATACAGTTCACCAGCAAGGTAGCGCGAAATCCTACTATGGTACGCCGAGGGGAAAGGGTTCCTAGGCATCTAACCTGGTGCTTTCAGTCACCAAGCAACCCTCTTCCTCTCGACTTCATCTGCCAAGAGGTATGAAAGCGTGCGACATCTTTCCAATACTCGAACGCAGAAATTTGCTTTATTCAACATCCAGCCACGCTGCGTAGGCCTACAGCCAGCTTATCAAGACAGAGCCCATCAAGGACCATTGTTACTCAAACACACAATCAGAACGCTATACAACAGCCAGCGTCGGCCAGACACTCTTTGCAGAGCGCTAGACAGCTGCTATCAGAACCACGCGCTCCTTGAATGTCGACGTAATGGTACTCGTCTTAGATCGACAAAGGTGTGAAGCACACGAAATGGATTTGGTCGACCTCTTACGAAGTGACGCTCGCCTCTTAACATCGACCTGCTTCGCAGTGTTCTTATCATGTTGAAAGATTTCAGTCGCACTGGACCCCGATGTCCTCTGTCTAGATTCCTAGTGGCCGTTCGTCGTAGCGGCAGCAGCAGCAGCAGCTTGGGGTGCTGGTGGTCGCTCTGGTCCGTAAGGCCTAGGCGGCTCTGCCTCTAAGGGCTGGGGCTCTTCCTCGGTGTCATCGTCAAACTCGCTCGGATCCTCCTCGCCTTCTTCCTCATCCGAGTAGTCGCTGCCGTCGCCGTCCATATGGCCGTTGCTGTCAGAATAGCAGCTCTCCAGCGTAGCGGCCATGCCGGGGGGGACTTTGCGGCCCTGCTGTTGCATCTGTTCGATGATGCTACGCAGCTTTTCCGCCCGCTTGGTCGCCTCAGCAGCCTTCTTTCGCCAGTCTTCGCGCTCCTCCGCCATACGGATAATGTTGGCATTCGTAGCTTCGTGCTTACGCTTCATCGTCTCGTTCTCCTTTTCGAGCCGCTTCGTCTTCTTCGACATGTCCTCCATTTCTTTCCGAAACGTCAAGAAGAGGTCATTGCTGTTATTCAGCGTGTCCTCAACCTTGATCTGTCAGCATGCTCAGCCTAACCTCTACAATCGGCATCGGGGGTCCTACCTGCTTGAACTTGTCGACGTAGACATTAAGTTGGTTCCTAAGCTCAGTCTCAGTCTTCGTGAAGGTTTGGACCTGAGCTTGGAGATTCCGCGCCCGGGTTGATTCGGCTTCGGCCAGCTTCTTCTCGCGCTCGTAACGCGCCATGTTATACTGGACTTCCAGCTCCTTGGTACGCATCATAGAGTGAAAGTGTAATTCTCGCAACTCGTACTGTTCGATGAATGATTTGAAGCGGTTCCTGAACCTGTGATAGTGTTAACCAAGGCTAAGCCAGGGGGAACAGTAGTTGCTCACAGGGTTTCGACATTCATGTCCACCACCTGCTTCCGCGGATGGTCCTTTTCTTCCTGGATGCCCTCCAACTTAGCCAGTAACGCCGCGTGCTTCTCATCGTAGGCTACAGTGTTGTGCTTGAGGTTGTCCTGGATGGTTTTGTTCTCGTTCTGGACAAGGTCAGCGCGAGCCTCTAGAAGCCTCTACTAGAGTTGCAGACCTTGTACTTGTTGTTGTCCCGCTGCAGCTCGCGGCAGAGTTTCTCCAGTTTCTCTTTCAGACCAACTGTTTTGCTCAGTTCAGTGCGATTTGCGTCCTTTTCCTTCTGAAGAGCGTCGCCGCGTTTCTTGTTCTTCTGGTTTTCTCGTTCGACACGGCGCATGTCGGCCAGCAGCTCGCTGGATCTCCTGGTCAGATGCTCGATCTTTTGCAAGTCGCTCATCTTCGCCACTTGTTGGGCCAGGTCTCGGTTCGCACGCTTGACCTCACGCTCTGCTGGCTTGTCAGTAATGACACTCAGTTGTAGCATATGCTGTCGGCTGCATCCTTCCGCTATACATGGATCGTATGATTGACGCTCACGCGACATACTCGGTTCGGCACTTCCGGCGGGGAGAACGGCACAATGAAGGGCATGTACGCACCGATCTCTGCTTCCTGGTCCTTCTCCCCAGCGGATTCTTGCTCCAGCTGCGAGATACGCTGTGCAAGGAGCTTCGCAGACTCGTTCGAATCAACCGCCTTCTTCTGCTTGCCCTTCTTCAGAGACGCCGCGGGCGGGTGGGCGTGGCCATCCTGACCATTCGACATCCCGGTGTCCGCCTGACTGATGGGCATTACTCGGCGTGAGAGTGAGGGGGGTCGTGTAGTCGTTGCGGCCTTGTCGTCGCCTAGGCCTTCGCATTCGTCTTCGGTCGATCGGCGGTTCGGTGTCGCAAAACCAAGCAAAGAGTCGATTTTGCTTTCCAAAGCAGTCTAATGGCAGCAATCAAACGGTAGGGTCTGAATTGCTGGTGCTTTACGTTGCCTTCTCAAGTGACCCCTTCGTACAGTCCTGAGGTTGGACGGAAGGACGGGCTAAAGCGAGGTAGCGTGGTTCTGGTGTATGCGTGCGCATTAGAAATGCCACTGTACTCGAGAAAAACGAGTGGAGGAGTTGCTGCAGGGCCTCGTACCCGAATGGGAAGTCGAGTACAACTCGTGTATCCGAGCTGACAAGCCAGCAGCTCGCTATTGGAGTCCCCGGTCGGTAAGAACGATTCTCGATGCTGATGTGATGTCTTGTAAAAAAATATCCTTACAATCCCACTGGCCACCTGCGGTTTCGCGATTTCTCTGCGGCGTGAAAGGGAGGAGAATAAAGCGTTCGTGGACAAGTGTGACGAGGTACTGGCCTAGCTAACAACGTCCCGATCTACCGGGCGGCATCGCTGTCTCTGGTTGCACGGTGTTAGCTGCCCGTTAATGCGTTACGCAGCCCGCCGACCCGGTAAGTGCCACCCGAAGCGTTTTATTGAATACTAACCCCACAATCACTTTGTGATGACGAATAGCGGCAGCCAGTGGGCCTACGCTTCCTCTCCGGCAGGATCTAAAAATTTCCACGTCCCAACTATCGGAATCAGCAGACGCCTTGCGAATTGCCTCTTGCGATCCACAGTGGCACCTTCCCCCAAGTGCCGGAATAACCCCCCCTACCTACTACTGTAGACTGTCTGTCCGATTAAGAAGCTTACACCCCTTCTCTTCTGAACATGAGGACTGCCTAAATTGTCGCATCCCATCCAAAATGTTGCGCAACGCCGTTAAGAATACGGCCAAGGCCGTGACTGAACTCTCTCAGTATCCCAAACCTGGCGACAAGCTCCATGGCTTCACTCTTCTGAGGACGAAGCACGTTCCTGAACTGGAGTTGACGGCCCTCCACCTGCAACACGACAAAACGGGCGCTGACTATCTGCATATCGCACGTCAGGACAGCAACAATGTCTTCTCTATTGGCTTCAAGACGAACCCTCCGGACGACACTGGTGTGCCTCACATCCTAGAGCACACCACGTTGTGCGGCAGTCAGAGGCATGTCATCCGCGGTCTGATGGATTTCTAATACTTACAGACGCAGATACCCCATCCGAGACCCCTTTTTTAAGATGCTGCCGAGAACACTGTCCAACTTCATGAACGCCTTCACCGCATCGGACCACACCTTCTACCCTTTCGCGACTACGAATGCGCAGGACTTCAAGAACCTGATGTCGGTCTATATGGATGCGACGCTGCACCCGTTGTTGAAGGAGTCCGACTACACACAGGAGGGGTGGCGCATTGGACCCGAGAACCCCCAGGCAGAAAGCGATCTCGTCTTCAAGGGCGTCGTGTACAACGAGATGAAGGGCCAAATGTCGGACGCCGGCTACTTGTTTTACATTCGGTTTCAGGACCACATCTTTCCGGACATCAACAATTCAGGAGGCGACCCCCAAAAGATCACTGACTTGACGTACGAACAACTACGCAAGTTTCACGCCGAGCACTACCACCCGAGTAACGCGAAGCTGTTCACGTACGGAGACATGCCGCTGGCTGACCACTTGCAGGAGGTCAACGCTCAGCTCAGCGCGTTCGAGAGAATACAAGAGGACAAGACGATTCACCAGCCCATCAACCTGAGTTCTGGACCGAAGGAGGTCACCATCGAGGGTCCCATTGACCCGTTGGTCGACCCCGAAAGACAGTTTAAGACGTCTGTCTCGTGGATCATGGGAGACACATCCGATGTCGTTGAATCTTTCTCTCTGGCGCTGCTCTCCACTCTGTTAATGGACGGATACGGATCACCTTTGTACCGTGGCCTTATTGAGGCCGGCTTGGGAACAGATTTCAGCCCTAATGCCGGCTACGACAGCTCTGCAAAGCTGGGCATATTCTCAATCGGGTTGACTGGTGTTCAGGAAACCGACGTGCCCAAGCTCAAGGCTGAGGTCCAGCGCATTCTTCAGGAAGTCCGCCAAAAAGGCTTCGACAGGACAAAGATTGACGGATCCCTGCACCAGCTTGAGCTGACTCTGAAACACAAGACGGCCAACTTCGGAATGTCCATGCTTCACAGACTCAAGCCCAAGTGGTTTACGGGCGTAGACCCCTTTGACTCGCTTGCGTGGAACGACACCATCTCGGCATTCGAAGCGGCGCTCGCAAAGGGCGGATACCTGGAGAGCCTGATTGACAAGTATCTGCTGAACGACAACACTTTGTCCTTCACTATGTCGCCTTCGGCCACCTTTGGCGAAGATCTGGCGCGGGAGGAGAAGGAGAGGCTTGCAACCAAGATCAAGCAGGCCACCCAAGAAGCCGGCGGTGAAGAGGCAGCCCGCAAGAAGTTCAAGCAGCGCGAACTGGACCTTCTCGTTGAACAGAGCAAGTCCAATACGGAAGATCTCAGCTGTCTCCCCACAGTGCATGTCAAGGACATTCCGCGGAGCAAAGAGCCTGTTGTTGTCCGAGATGAATCCGTCAACGGCATCAAGATCCAGTGGCGCGAAGCCCCAACCAATGGCCTGACCTACTTCAGAGCCATCAACACGCTAGACAACCTGCCAGATGATCTGAGGGAGTTGATCCCTCTATTCACCGACAGTATTATGCGACTGGGCACGCGAGATATGTCCATGGAGCAGCTCGAGGATTTGATCAAGCTCAAGACGGGAGGCGTGTCCGTGGGATATCACTCTACTCCCTCTCCTGCCGACTTTCAGCAGGCGAGCGAGGGTCTCATCTTTACGGGCATGGCTCTAGACAGAAATGTTCCCGTAATGTTTGACATTCTGCGCAAACTTGTGTTGGACACGGATTTCGACAGCCCGGAGGCCGCCCAGCGCATCAGGCAGCTCCTGCAAGCGTCCGCCGACGGCGTCGTAAATGATATTGCCTCATCCGGTCACCAGTATGCCCGAGGTTTTGCCGAAGCTGGGCTCACCCGGAACGCATGGTTCAGGCAGCAGATTGGCGGCCTCTCGCAGGTCAAGTTGGTCACATCGCTTGCCAACCGTCCTGAATCGGACGGGCTGGTGGATGTCATTGACAAGCTCAAGCAGATACAAAAGATCGCGCTATCTGGTGGTAACTTCCGTACAGCAGTCACCTGCGGATCGGAGAGTACGAGCGCCAACCTGAATGCCTTGACTAGCTTCATGTCCACACTCCCGCAAGACCAGTTTTTGCTACCGGTTACTAATCCCGGATCGTGGCAGAAGAACATCAAGTCCTTTTTCCCGCTCCCGTACCAGGTTTACTACGGGTCGCTCGCGCTCCCCACCGTCTCATACACTTCTGCGGACGGTGCGCCGTTGCAGATTCTGGCACAGCTTCTTACCCACAAGCACCTGCACCATGAGATCCGTGAGAAGGGCGGCGCCTACGGTGGAGGAGCTTACTCGCGCGGACTGGATGGACTGTTCGGTTTTTACTCCTACCGCGATCCCAACCCACAGAACACACTCTCAATCATGCGGAATGCCGGCCAGTGGGCCAGGGACAAGGAGTGGGCGGATCGCGATCTAGAAGAGGCCAAGATTTCTGTGTTCCAGAGCGTCGATGCGCCGCAGTCAGTGAACGCGGAGGGCATGGGCCGGTTTCTCTCTGGCATCACAGAAGAGATGAAGCAAACGCGCCGCGAGCAGCTCCTCGACGTCTCCAAAGAACAGGTGCAAGACGTTGCACAAAAGTATATTGTCGACGCACTGGCAAATGAGGAGGAACGCATTGCGTTTTTGGGTGAGAAGCGCTCTTGGGTAGATGGCACCTGGAAGATCCACGAGATGGACATCAACGGTGCCGAGTAATCTGTAAACCACGACCACAGTCGCATGTAACCATACCTGTACAGCACATGTAGAATTATACCCACCTCCTGACATTTCGGCCATCCGCATCCTTGATTCGGGGGTTTCACGCGTTCAGATACGATACGTCTTCCTGCCAACTCGCAATGGCCTGAAGACCACTAGACAACGCAAGATCAAGAGAATGAGCAAGGGGATTTCGTGCTATGTTGCGGAATAACCGGCCAGCTCGTGCTATCAGAACCGCCATCCTCAGCATTGGATCGTCGGACTAAAGCGCAGAGTACATGTGAGCCAATAGGACGTAACGAAATCTGACCAATGATTGCAGGATAATCCCTCAGTACGCAGACAGTTGCTAACGACTGCCCCGCATACGTCACTCCAAGCCCAGCGCCACAATTTTGGTTAATTCAAGAACTGAGGCTTGCAAGACTGAGCCAAGGAGGGGGCTCGCAGGTTTTCTAAGGGGAGGCAGCCTACAAGCAGTCCGTCAATGTATGCATGTTCACATCCGGAGACCAAAAATTACCCGCGTAAGATACTCGCGGTCAGAAGTGAAGGTGAGAAGCACATGTCGCTGGGCGAAGTCCCGGCTGGCCCATCGTACATCTAGTATGTAAGTCAAGCGGCCTTGGGGCTAGACAAATCCCCGCGCTAGCGATTTGTGACAGCAACGTAACCGGAGCAGCGCGGAGCGCGCAACGCTTCCCCTTTGAGCTGACCACCTGCGAGTGCATGGGATCAGGCTAACTATGGTAGCCATCTGAGTGGACAAGCGTGAGGGAATTGTCGGAATGTTATGTAGGGCGACAGCGGTCTGGAGGCAGACGACACGTTAGGCCAAAGTCTCTGGACCGGATGAGACACTGGCATTTCTGACTGAGGAGGGAGGCATGTTCTTCATCGGCGTTTGAAACGGTCAATTAGGGCTGAGCGGCCCAAGGTTCTCCAATTTCTTTCACCCACAGGGGCACGCATGGCATTTGACGGAAAGAGCGAGCGACTAATTAATTGGGCGCTGACGGTTGCGAAGAACAGGACCTGGCGCTGGTTCACAGAATAGAACCAGAGGGCAAGATGTAAGGTGCCGGACAAAGCATGCACCAGCGACTACTGCTGAACCGGCTTCTGAAAGGCTAAGAAGTTGCGGTCTGGGAAAAAGGCCCATGTGTCAGCAAGATCGGAGATGGGAGGCCCATCGACATGTAGCTGGAGACAGACTGGCCGAATTCCCGATACGGTGCTGTTACAGGGAAAATGGGAGACGGTCAAACAGGTACGGCAACATGATTGATGGGCCAGAGTGGATGGTGGTGATGGGTGCAAGTGGTCCATGTCATTTCCAACCGCGTAGCATTGCCTGCGGCGAATCGTGATTCGTAATAGTAGATGGACGCCCACCGCAGCCAACCGTCCAAGTTGAGGCCTTCCACATCCACCCAGACGAGGATGGAGTTTCCGATCAGTATCCGTACATCAGGTGTGGACCACTCATGTACTACGTAGTGTACAACGTACATCAACCACCTAGCTACGTACCCTGCCCTGATTTTGTTCTCTCCATCGAGAGACACTCGGCGTATGCCATGTGCTGTGTGTGCCCGTGTCTGAGATGCAAGGGTGATCAAATGTACTCCATACATGACCTCACGGAGAAGGAAGGGCAAACATTGGGCGAGGCCAGGTACCGGAGCTTAAAGACGGTACCGGGCTCTGCTGCGGCCATTATTGTCTCTGGGCCGGATGGGCCGACTACTAAACTGTGACTGTTTTCTTTGTCTTTTCTTGGGTGCCTTGATTCTTGAACAAGGTACATTACCAAGGACGACTGAAGACAAAAAGATTGAAACTGGGTACAATGACCTAACATTGTCTTTGATGGGGGAAGGAATACCTTGTTTAGGAAGCCCTGAGTTCAAAACGGAAGGATCGAGTGCAGAATGTGAGGTGGCTGTTTTCATCGCGAGTTGGTGGTGTGGTGGCAGCTGTGACAAGGGAAAATTTTTTAAAAATTGTGGACATGGCTGGTGTTTGTGAATTTGTGTGTGCTGCTCGTAGTGGTGGCCAGCCCACTTCTCCATCAGAAAGACCCACTTAAAAAGGTACCTCAGAGGACCTCTGGAGAAGACAGACGAAGCCCAAAACCCTCGCGCGGCGACCCGTTGCAATAAAAAGGCTTTACAGACCCCCCCGCCACAGGCCTCGACCACCACATCCAAGGTCCATCGTCAACCGCACTCTCGACACTTCGTATATCTCGAACCCGTTCGCAATTGTTATCTCGCTACCTGGACTACGGCTTCGCCTCACCGTCCGGTTTTCTCGTTTTCTGGTAAGTTCCGTTATTTTCTTACGGAAGAAGCTGCCGTCGAAAGTGGCGCAGCGTGCCCTGACCTCGTTTGTTGTTTGTCACATGGCATCGTCATCACTACTGTCAACGCAGTAGCTCTCTTCTTCGCGTAGCCAAAAATCACTCTTCCCCATTTCCCCTTTTCTAAAGCCATCTCTAGCAAGCAAGAAATCCCTCCTCAGAAACGTCTACTAACCAGCATTTGTGCCCGCCTAGATCTTGTACAAAAGATCAACCCGTTCCACCGCCAGACTTAGCCTTTGGTCAATTCAAAGGCACAACAGCCCAGCACGGCTCCTCCGGCCGTGACCTTCGTCAGTGATCAAGATTTCAGCCTTCGAAAGACTCTGCACATCGTCAACGCCATCCCCCCTCCACCTGCAGTCCTCTAAGCAGAAGCTCGAGTCCTTCCTGTTCGACGCTTTGCTTCACCAGACGCCCCCGTCTACTCCCTCCCCCGACCAGCTGCCGCATAGGACGGGTTCTGAGTCTCTTCCTCTCACCGAGGGGGAGTCGAGGAGACCTCGTCAGATCACTGAGGGTTCTGTCTGCTACCGCTTTCGACCTCCCTAGAACCCTCTTGCCGTTCTAGGTTTTACTACACATTGCTGAGAAACATTTCTCGTCGAAACGAATCCGACACCCTCCTACACCGCCTCCCGAATCACCACCACATCACCCGCCTGGGATATGGTTATGGCAACAGCCGCGATCGAGCATCTTGCACCTGTTACTATCAATTATGCTAGTGACTACCAACCAGTCTTGAAGACATCGCATTTTGTCGATCACCACACCAAACATGGAGTGGTCAACCCCAAGCAGCTGATCGGCGATGCCCTCCGCCAGCGTGTTGAGAGTATCGACCATGAGATTTGTGAGCCAGGCGACGAAGACACTTTCTTCGTCGGTGATCTTGGCGAGGTCTATCGCCAGCACATGCGCTGGAAGCTTAACCTGCCGCGCGTCAAGCCCTTTTATGGTAGGTTTTGCAAATCCTCTTTCGTCCTTCATCACTAACAACAATAGCCGTCAAGTGCAACCCGGACCCTAAGGTCCTGCAGCTCCTCGCTGCCCTCGGTACCGGCTTCGACTGCGCCTCCAAGACGGAGATCGACCAGGTTCTGAGCATGGGCACCGCCCCCGAGCGCATCATTTACGCCCAGCCCTGCAAGACAACCTCGTATGTTCGCTATGTCAAGGCCATGGGTGTCAAGCAGATGACGTTCGACAACGCCGATGAGCTGCGAAAGGTCGCCAAGCTGTTCCCCGAGGCTGAGCTGTATCTTCGCATTATGACCGACGACGAGTCGAGCTTATGTCGCCTCAGCATGAAGTTCGGCGCTGCCAAGGAGGCCACCAACGAGCTCCTCGGTGTCGCCAAAGACCTTGGCCTGAACGTTGTCGGCGTCAGCTTCCACGTCGGCTCTGGCGCCTCTGATCCCATGGCCTTTTACAAGGCCGTTTACGACGCGTACGAGGTCTTCGAGCAGGGCCGGGCTTATGGCTTCCAGATGAAGACGCTTGACATTGGGGGCGGTTTCTGTGGTGACACTTTCGAGGACATGGCCGCCGTACTCCGCGGCGCACTCGACGAGTATTTCCCTGCCAGCAGCAACGTCAACATTATTGCTGAGCCCGGTCGCTACTACGTCTCGTCGGCCTTCACTATTGCCTGCAACATCATCGCCCGTCGCACTGTTGAGGATCCCGCCCTCAACGAGAAGCGCTACATGGTTTATGTCAACGACGGCCTTTACGGCAACTTCTCTAGCATCATGTTCGACCACCAGCACCCTGTCGCGAAGGTCCTCCGTGCCGGTCAATCAACCCTCTACGACACCCAGTCGGCCAATGCTTGCCCCGATGGCGAGGGCGTCCGTTACTCGGTCTGGGGCCCTACTTGCGACGGCATCGACCGCATCACCGAGACCATCTCTTTCGAGCATGAACTCGACGTCGGTGACTGGCTCTATTTTGAAGACATGGGTGCCTACACCAAGTGCTCCGCCACCAAGTTCAACGGCTTCACCGATGAGCATGATGTAATCTACGTTTGTAGTGAGCCTGGCGCCAAGGCGCTTCTCAGCCTGTGAACGTGGTGGCGTATCGACATGCGTGCGTAGGACAGACAATTTTGGTTTTGTAGAAGTTGAAAAACGACTCGCACAGACGAGCTAGGAAAAAAAGAAAAAAGAAAAAAAAAGTTGGGCCCTTGGACTACAGCTAGCAGCTGTGCAATTTGCACTCATTCACTTCGAGAGGTCATTATCCCTCGCTTGGATTTTTTTAAGAGAGTAGTTCTGTGAAAGGGGAATAATACCAAAGAGATTGATCGGGCCAGAAACTCTTGCTCTGTTGCGTTGTGTATTTCTCCCAAGTGGCTCGCTTTACCGCAAATATACATATGTCACTTGGACGTCAGGGCGCAAGTGGCTCATGCGAAACTCGAACACTTCTTACCTCGCTGCGCTGTAAAATGCAGACGCATCTGCAAGGATTATTCACCAAACAGACCCTTTCAGTCTTGTCAAGCCACATAAACAGATGCGCGAATCTTGCGTTAACCATTGTCGTCGATCCACGTTGTAACTGGCTCCCTACTCGGTATCTTAACCAGCACGCTTTATCTTCAACGACCCTCTCCGAGCAACACGCCCCCCCTGGGCAAGTGACACCCGATCTCTGTCTAAACTACGCCATTAAATGCCAAAGTCGTGGGACGCTTGAGAGCTGTTTCATGCTATCCGCCTTCGTTAATCCTTTTCCGGCCCCTGTCATAAATAACCACCGTTCGTAAGTCCTCGTTGATGTCCTCGTCCCGAGACCGCCAATCCGCGTTCGCCGTGTTTCTGGCGTTTCGACTTTTGACTTACGCCTCTCGGGACCTGCTGGGGCTCCGCTCATTTCTAGGTCGGAGGATGCTCCGCGCTGTAGCCGCGTCATACCCAATGACGTTTGTAAGATACGACATCCTGGATTGGTCAGCATAAAATAAGAGGAGAGAAAAGGTTGAGAGTGGAATGGCAGCTGGCACGGCACTTACTTGTCGTCATTTATCTCACGCACTCGAAGGTCTTCGAACCTCTGCTGACAGTCCATCCACGCCATTGCTCGCGCTTTTGGTTGAATCTTTTTAACGGTAAACTTGAACCTGCCGGTGACAGGCCGGTGATCAGATACGCGGACCTCGTGGCGCTTGTAATCAATCTGCTTTATCCTGCCACCCCCACGGTAGAGCAGTCGGTCGCACCACGCCGGCGAACGCTTCTTCTCACTCGTGTCGTAGTTGTCCGTCCCCACATCGTACTTGTATGTCGGCGCGAAGGTGATTGGCATTTCATCGAATGCACGCAGCTTAAAGGCAGGGTTTCGCCGCTTCGCCACGAGCAGCTGGTCTCGCTCGAGAAGCTTGGCAAGGTTATTTTGCTTCACGGCAATGACGACGGTATCACGCGACATAGTATCGATGCGGTAATTGAGATCACCATTGAGCAGGCACAGCTCGTGATCCAGAATCATGGTGCCGTCTCCTCCGCCGACGAAGCTGTCAATGCGAATGCTGGGGTCCCTCTCAGGGGGAAGAATTTGCGCTTCAAGAATGGCGGCCACATCGTTATGGCGGCTGTTGGCCTGAGACTGGCCTGCTGCCAGATGGCAGTTGATGAAGCAGAGCGACGAGTCGTCAACCATGAATCGAACGACAATGGCACCCTTGTTGCCGTGAAGGCCACCCATGCCGCGTTTAACCTCAGCTGCGCTCAGGTTCTGGATGCGATCCCGAAGTGTCGACTTGACAAAAATACAGGTAAAAAGGCCAACGAGAGTAGCTGTATGGAGCAGGTGGTATAGACAGTCCGCTGGCATGTAGTCATCAAGGCTCTTGAGGAGGAAATCTCTCCAATCGCGATACTGATGACTCATGCGCTCTTGGTCAGAGCCCTCCTTTTTCTTGACTTTTAGGAAACGTTCTACAAGGGTTAGCATGGTCTCGAGGCTTGAAAAGACTGCACTTACTAGCCGTGGCGGTTTTGTCTTCTAGGTCCACCAACTCTTGGAATCCAAATATGAGGATGTCCGGCGAACTATTAGCTTGGAGCAGGCTTTTGATAAACTCGGAGTCTTCCTGTGCGTATCGGAGACTGTGAGGCGTGGAGGCGCCTGCATTCCAAGTCATGCACAAGACTTTAAGGTCTTGAAATTCACAGTATTGGTTGTCCATGGCCTTCATCTCCGTCTCGTGCCAATCATCTGCTAAAAGGCCATCCCAAACGCGGATCATGTTGTCGGCGCCGAGCGAGATAACCTGGTGCCGGTCCATGCGGTAGCAACTCGAGATGTCTGAAAGAAGCTTCACAACAGGGTTCTTGTCATGAGCCTGCCAATCCTTCTTCACAGCCCATGGTGTAGGGTCCAAGTCGTAAACGCAGACCTTGCCGGTGTTAAAACCCGCCCATAGCGAGTCGCCAACCCCGACCAAGGAGTTGATTTTCCAAGAGCTCAGATTCACGATACCAAGGCAAGCGAAGTCCTGTGTGTTATATATGGTCACTTTGCCGTCGGCGTGCCCAAAGAACGCTTTGCCCGGCTGTGATCGCACTTGCGTTCCTGAGGTCACTTCTCCGGCTGCGTCCTGAACTAAGGGGCGAACCAGGACTTGGAATTGAGTCTGCCCGTCTAACGAGGGTGCAAAAACACGAATCTCCTTGCCAGTGGCATGCCACAATTCGTCGCCAATAATCATCGAGAACGTATGCCCCTTAGGTAGGCGGAATGCTTGGTGGGGATTGTTGGTCAAGTTTGGCGTGCTTGTCTCGTCTGGGCCCCAAACTAGTAGGCCGCCGGTCTCGTCCAGCGTCCACAGCTCGTTAAAGTGGCGGAAGATCTTGGAGACTTCGTGTCGCCCGTGAGCAGCGGGCTTGTTTGCCACTACGCTCTGCGTTGCAATGTCAGCCTCCATGAGCTCGCCGAAGTTGTTGCCGATCCACAGTCGTTGGCCTTCTTCATCTACGTTATTGCCGGGTTTGAAGGCCACAGAAGTGGCTTTGATGCCTTCACCATGAGCAAAACTCATTAGAAGCTCGCCATCCCGCAGACTCCATACTCGTGTCAAATGTCCCGTTGTGCAGACGAGATCACCACAAACGTCAAAGGTACGGGGATCGTATTTGGTCTGTATTTCATGCATGCCCTGCTTGATGAACGGCGGTCTTCGGTTGACGTTTGACTGGTCGGGGAAGCTCTGGCTCGATCCATTTATTTCAACTTTTGAGTTATTGCTCGATGGTATAAGAGCCAGGGTCGATTCGGCCGCCGGTGGAGGCTGCGCAGCCTGCGCAGGCTGAACGGGCTGAGGAGGCTGGGGGGGTGGCGGCCGCGGTGCAAACCTCTCCGTCACCGTGTTCGCACGTCCGGGCAGCCGCGTGGGAGGCGGAACATGCGTTGTGGGCGTCGAAACAATGCGCTTAGGTGGCGGTTGAGCTTCCGGGATGGACTGCGTTTTGACAGCAGGTCTCGGAGGCCTTGGGGGCGGCTTCATGGTCGCCGTCATAGGCGGCCGCGGCGGTGGCTCCCCAATCACTTGTGGCCTTGCAGGAAGAGCGGGCACGACAGGGCGTGGCTCGCCGGTGATCTGGGGAGTGATCTGACCCTTAACAAAGCCATTCGTCTCTTGGCCACGTTGATTCCTTTTTGTCACAATCGAGTGATGCACAGGCGGGGGGGCGAATCCCACATCAAGAGTCCGCCCTCGCTGCGTTGGCGGAGGCTCCGACTGCATGGCGGGAGCTTTCGGTCTGGTGGGAAGCACAGGAGGCGTCCCTTCATTGTGGCTTCCGGGGCTGCTAGGCGGACTGCTGAAGGGAGATGTCTCTTCCTTGATATTTCCCCTGTTATCAGCAACATGGTTATGGTCAAAGAGAGACGGCTTGTGTTGATTATGCATCGATGGCTTTTCGGCACGATTAATCGGCGGAGGCTGGGCCGACTTTGCGTCCCTCCTTATCTCGCCCGATCGTCTCGGCGGCGGCGGTGACGGCGGTTGAGAGGCTGACAGTCGCGGAGACCGCCGCGGGTCGAGGGAGGGTGTATGAGGCCGGCTGGGTATCTTGAACTGCCGGGAAGCTGTTGGGGTTGTGGGAGTAGACGACCCAGAATCGGCATTTAGAAAGGCTGGCGTCTCAGCATGCGCGAATCTGGAAACGGGGTTTTTAAGAGGGGACTGGGGAGGTTCGACCATGACTGAGGGAGCTTTCACAGGCTCCGGCTTCAATGTAGGAGGCACGCCCAGGGCGCGGCCGGGCGAGCGGGGGGTTGGCTCATGAAGAGGAGGTGGGAGGGACGGCGCGGATACACTCGCGCGATCTCGGGGCCGTGGGGGAATCGGGAGGCTTTCGGAGGACGTTTTCGCATCTCGAAGGAAGTCTGGCTTCGGAGCTGGGGAGATCGTTCGAGGCGGAGAGGGACCAGGCGGGGAGGGACCAGGCGCCACGGTGGATTCGCTGCTCTTGTTCATGTTTTCGAACTGGGCTCTCAGCGACGAGACGGGTTTCTGCCAAAAAAAAGGTCAGCAGGAGTAAAGTATTGGGGTCGCGGCGTGACGGACAAGTGAAGAGCCATCAGGCCCATTCTGAACGGGGGGAGCCATTTTGGCAACAGAGCACGGCAGAGGGGCTCACGATGCCGATGCCCATTACAGCCACAGCCACGAGTTGAAGAGTATCTTCATGAGCCCACTAACAGCAGACTGATGGATTGTTTATTCCGAGAAGAAAAGTCCAGAGCTCGGGTATCGTAAGGGTGCGTGAGCGGATGTGGGAGTGTGTCGCGCGTAGGTGGTCGTGGAGGTATTGAGAAGTGGGATGGGCCGTGCAAGAGGGCTGAGGAGCATAATGATGCTGGGCATACGTTTCGAAGCTACTGTGAAGCGCAAGAGACCATGCCGTCGGTAGATTATCGAAATCGCAGTGAGGAGGTAGTACGAATTCAGAAGGGAGAAAGGTTCTAAGATTTTTGTGGTTGACGACGAAGTGGCATTGCAATGGCCCCTTGAAAGTAGGTAATGGAGATTCCCAGCCGACCGTTTTTGGGGGACGGGGACCTATGTGGATGGATGGATGAATGGGATGTTTGGTGTACCTTTGTCGTCGGTACCTCTTTTTCCCTCTATGGAGATTAGGAGGGAGTCCCAGGCATTCTCCGTGCCACGAGACAGGGAAGGCAAGGGAAATGGGAAGACGCACAGCCTGCAAGTTGTGCTGCGACGGGAGAGGAGACAAACTGTCCCCAAAGTGATTCGAGGGAGCTGGAGGTGCCGAGAGGCAGGTACGTAAGGTTTGAGGGGACTCGCCATCCAAACACTGCCGTCAATTACGACTGCGCAACGTATCTGTCCCGCCGCAGCAGGTGCTATCTAAGGTAGCAATATCCATTATGACATATGGCCCTGCCAAGCCGTTTCTCCGTTTCTGCCAGACCAGCCTCGCACTCACCAATTGGACAAGGGGGGAAGCACATTGCGGGACTTTGAGTTGTATTAAAAGAAAAAAAAAAGTTCCAAGAGATCAATGAGAATGTAGGTACGGTACGCAGGCTCCATGTACCTTGCTCTGCTTGCCGGGTAAGACCAGTCAGGTACCTTACGAGACGCTAAATTGTCCGTAATTAGGCCTGGGGCTGCGGCCTAGAAAACCCCCCCTGTGCATCACTGCATCAGCTTGACCTGAAATCATTGAGCTAGGTACAATCAAGTGTCTTACCTAAGGCACGTTGAGAAGATGATAGAAGATACGTACCCCGCCGCCCCTCCAGACTGCGCCGCAAGCTGGTTAGCCTGAGTTTGGCCGTTCCAGTGTCCTTCTTTCGGGGTCCACAGCTCGCGTGCACGGTGCAGAAGGCCAAGCGAATGGGGAGCTCCATCATCAGACCATCCCACTTTCCACAGTGCATGCTCAATGGTCAACTTGTGCTCCGATTTGACCGGGTTCAGACTTCCTTTAACCAACTCCCGACGAGACCAACTTTTTCTCCTTCCCTCTCGCCTTGTTTCCCCGAGTTTTTATCTATTCTGATCAGACGTGTCATTTCTCCCATCTCTAAGAAACAGATTGTCAAGCACTCCGTCGAAAACATGAATACCGTAAGTTGTTCCTCAACCGTCGCATCTGGTTTCAAGTTCTGGCTAACATGATGCCTGATCCCAGGTTAAATCGTTCTGGTAGGCTTGACTCGAACAGCTTTATTTATCCTCCATGCTGACCCTTTTCGTCTCGCAGGCTCGGATGGGGCTCGCTCTGTGTCGGTTCGTGGTCACCTGCGTGATGTCCTGTTGCAGAAGCTCAACTAACTTTGTCGCATCACAGCTGGCGGCGCCGCCTACTACTTTGCCAAGCAGAGCATCAACGCCGACCGAGCCGCCCGTTTTGAGGAACAGCGCAGGAAGAAACAATACGCCCAGTCGCTCGAGTATGGAGACAACGTTCCTGCCCAGCCCGGTTCCGCTTCCGCCATGGGGGGAGACGCCCGCACCGATACTGCCGGTTCTCCCAGTCAGGAGTCTAGCTCCGATCCCGCCCCAACCCGCCACGCACCGATGACGGAATCGCAGAGGGTGTTTGAAAAGAGCAAGTACGAGAGCAGTACACCGTTCAAGAGCCCAAAGGGAGATCGCTTCTCGTAGTGGCGAGATAGGGTGGCAGAAAAATATTGAGCTGGAGCTCGTGTAACATATTATTACCAACCGGTTGATCACGGCTGCACACTGGTCATTGAGAGCGACACGAAGGAAACGAAGCCTCCATTTTTGTTTTCGCGATTGGCGGTTATGGATACAGAAGTGCTGTATTGACGATAGCTGGGTAATGAATCATTATAATCTAACCCTGCGTCAGTGATTGCCAAGACACATCGCCGGCTATGTACACTATTGCACCGGCATCAGGAAACCCACCGTCTTTGAATACTGAGCCCAATGTTATTATCATTTAGGGCTGCCTTCCCACTTTCTGAAGTTGCGCACAACTGCAACAGTCATGTAACCTTGACTTCGAGGTTGCCTCTGCGCTATCAAGCGGCCTCGCAGCATTCCGCACTGTACAAACTAGGTCCCGAACCTCCACTCCGGAGGAAACCGTAAAGGCTTGCCGACTTTATTCTTGCAAGCCACGCACGGCCCAGCTCACCTCAGCCACATTTGGCGACAACAGTGACTTCGAGCCTGTGGCAGGTGCACCTAGCTGGAGCTCAAGCAACTTCGAAATCCCACTTTCGCTACCTCACACGTCTTGCTCACCCATTCTTCACCAGCAGGCATGCGAATCGCATCACAATGGCGAACCCCGAGCTAGCAATCGCCAAGGCCTCCTTCAGTGCCATCCTGTTCCGCAAAGAGCCCGTCTCCCTTACCCGCCCCGAGATTGAAGCCTTTCATACTTTCCTCTACGACGCAATACAACAGTGCTCGCCCGCCAACGTTCAGGTTTGATGCCCTCCAACGGCCTCTCTCCCTCCCTCTCCTTCCCTCTCCCTCTCTGTTTCTCTTTGCTGCTGTCTCTCACGGGCTGCCTCCACCCTTTTGCAGATCGACTAAACTCGTAACTCGCTTCCTTTAGAAATGCAAGCGTTGGATTCTTCAGAACCTGGTCCCATCGCCAGCGCGCGTCAGTGCCCTCGGCAAATATCTGGCCGCCCTCTCCAACTCCTTTCCCGACGATGCAAAGACGAAACCCTCCACACGGAGGAAACGCCTGCACATCCTCTACGTGGTGAACGACGTTCTCTACCATGTCGTTGTGCGGGACCGAGACACGCGCTTTCCGACAGAGCTAGAAGCTAGCCTTGCGCCCTTGCTACATGGCGCCGCAAAGTTTCAAAACTGTCCCAAGCAGGCGCGGAAAATCGAGGACCTACTGGCTGTCTGGGAGACCCAGCGATACTTTCCGGCCCCAATTCTCAACGGCCTGCGAGAAACCGTTAAGGAGGCGCCTCACGGTGGTAAGGTGTCCACGGCCGCAGCTCAGGGATCGCATGACCAAACCGGGGCGAACATGTCTTCCAAACTCACGAAAGACGCGCCATACATGATTCCATCGATCCACGGCGACCCGAACACCCCATGGTTTGACCTACCTGCCGCCAATTGGTTACCGCACCTCACGCCAAACTCGACCAAGCCCATGGCCCCAGACATGATCAAGCCGCTCCAGCTAGCGCCAGGACCGGCAGACAAGGCTCTCGCCAAAGCCGTAAAGGACCTTCTCGCGGACGTTGAAAGGCTTTACAGTAAAGGGACGCCGCAACCCGATCTGCAGCACCACACGGACCTCAGTGAAATGGGCGAGCACGTCGTTCTGGACGAGATAACGGGCGAGGTCATTGACGGAGAGACGTATTACGGTTGGTCGCGTGCCTTCTGCGAAAAGATGAAGCAGCGTGGAAAGAAGGCAAGGGGAGGAAACAGCGGCGCCCGCAGAGATTCCGACTCGCATTCCCGCTCTAGGAGCCGCTCCCGCAGCTATTCACCCAGTCGATCCGGCAGGAGCGACTCGCCCCCGGCCTTCAAGCGACGCAGGCTCTCGCCGGACTCTCGGAGTCGTAGCCAAAGTCGTAGCCGCAGTCATAGCCGTGGTCGGCGACCCAGCCCGCAGCGCGGCGGTCGCTATAATAGAGACCATAGTCAATCTCGGTCAAGAACGAGGTCCAGCTCACGCCCGCGTCGCGGCAGGGATAAGCAGCGCGATCTAAACCATAGCAGAGACCGGGGCCGTGCCTCATCAAGCAAATCACCGCTTCCCCCGAGCGATCGCGGCCATCACGACGCAGGTTTCGGTGCCGGCTATGGTACTCGGGGACCAGCACATCAACCGNCGCCGCCGCCGCCTCCTGCTCCCAACTACCACACTCCGCCAGTCTTCCCGCCGTTACCCCCACCGCCTCACAATGCGCCTGGCGGCTTTGGTCACTTTCCACCACCGCCCCCTCCACCTCAAGGCTACCAAGGAGCCTGGCCGCCGCCGCCGCCGCCTTCTCAGGGCTGGATTCCTCCCCCGGGCTCTGGCCTGCCTCCACCGCACATGAGCGGATGGGGTGCTGCGCCTCCGCCGCCGCACCATAATTCACACCAACCGTCGTACGGACGCGGCAACGGAGGCTACCGGGGTCGTGGCGGAAGAGGAGGGTACGACAGGGGCAGAAGCGGGTGGTAGAAATGGGGGATTGCCCCGTAGACCATACTCATTAATCACAAACATTCCCCCCTGATCAAAAACCGCGACCGGATTCACCATGATGACAAGTCATATCCAACGTCACGAGGCTGCAGTCATCGTGTTTACCCAAGTCTATGTGTGACGTATTACGCCCGTACTCATTCATCGTCTCAAAAAAAAAAAAAAAAACAAAAGCAGAAACCCGAGGAAACCGCCAATCCCTCACGCCCTCTTCCAAGTTGGTCCGAGGGAGAGAGCCGCAGAAAAGAAAAGGAGCGTGTCTCCCGAATTTCGCCTTTGTACGCCGGTCCTATCTTTCTTCTTCCCTCAGCTTCTGCCGTCCTTCTTCTTCCCAATACGGTACGTTTTTGTGTTCCCGCAAACAAAGCACTCCGCCCCCCTGTTTTCCCCTTCCACAAGCAGGAAGATTTTGGGAAAACGGCGGACAAGGTCGATCTGAGGCCAAGCCGCCCAAATCCGAACCCTCCACAAGAGGAAAAAAGAATAACAAAAGAGGGGACATCATGAAAATTAAGTATGTTCCGGAGGCGGCGAGGTCCCATCCCTAGAGAATGGAGTCTTGTTTTCCTAGCCCAAACCATTTCCCGAGGGATCATCTCAGTCGCCCCTCAAATACAACGTGAGTTTCCACTAAACTCTTCGATTCGTTGAGGGAGCATTCCAGGCCCCGTCATGATTCCTCGGCCGCGTCGACTTTTTCCTCGCCGTTCTGTTCCGGGCCCTAGACGGTCGGTCTGGTCAACCAAATATTCCAAGCAAGTAAAATAAAACGGAGTTTATGTAGGTGGTGACAGTAAACACGGCGATTGAATGGCAAAAGAAATGTCGAGGGGACGACAAAGGGGTGAATCATTTGGCTCCGGGTTAATCATACCGAGTCTTGTCGTTCATGCCGACGATCCCTTCGGTCACCGTCTTGCAGGTTAAGAGAGTCCAGTCGCTTCTGGCTGTCCTCGGTACCGTCGACTTCGTCGACACGGGAAAGCGACCCGGCGTGGGCTCTACCTGCGCTCGGGTTGCTATTGGCTGCTCTCCTTTGGTCGGCTTGTTCCGCAATGGAAGCCCATTTTCTCTCACGCAATGCTTCCCTAGCTGCAGCGCTGTTTTGCTGCTCGGTATACTCATGAGAGCAGTCGTCAAACAGCTGCGGGTTGATTTCCATAAACAGCTTCATCGCGTTGTAAACCATGCCATGAATTGTGCTTCAACGAGTTAGCGAACGTCCTCCACCAAAAAGCGAATGACTTACCGGTTCCAGTGCCCCTTGGAGTTCTCGTAGAGTGGCGCGAACATGATGGGCAGAATAATCTCCACGTTATCGCTGACCAAGTTACAAAAGTACTCATTGTTCCAAAAGTACAGGGCGCGCTCGGCGACCTGGAAGTGAGGGCTGGCAACCGATTTCGCAAGCTGGTGGAACAGCGGCTCCTGTACCTTGGCGAACTCGGCAGGGTCCATGACTTCGAAGATGTCTTCAACCTCGTTAAGGAACATAACCTCTTTTGTGCTGTTGACCTTGGGCCAGTAGCGAAGCAAACCGAGGACGACCTAGATAGTTAGCGATGGGTCACAACGAAGATAGCACGGACTCACCTCTTCCGTCAGGGACGCGTCCTTCTCCAGGAATTGAACAATGCAGTATGCCAGCTGCGGATGGTACATGCTCAGACTCTTGACTTTGTGCAACGGTATCAACACCCTCGTCAAAAATGTCTTATGCTCCTCCTTCAGTGGCAACGCAAAACCGTTGATGATGGAACCCAAGATCTCCAGCAGCTCAGCGATTCCATTGAACCGCTCCGTCTCGTAGGTGAATTGGAAGAAGACATTGTTGATGGAACGTCGGATGAACGACCGCAGGTTGAGGAACTTGCCGTAGATGCGGTGCAGCGTCGTCTTGAGGAAATCCCTCTCGCGCGGATCCTCGGAGTCGAACAGCTCCAGAAGCTGGAGCACAAAGCTGTGGTCAATGTAGGCTTTAGCGATGTTTGTGTTAAAGTCCTGGCTCTCGATGAAGCGGAGGAAGAACTCGTAGACGACTTGAATGTGCGGCCAAGCGACCTCCAAGACGGGCTCGTCCTCCTCTGGATCGAACGCTTCGCCTTGGGGATTCATTGGAGGCGGAATGGGCCGGAAGAGGTTCTTAGCGAACATCTCGACGACTCGGGGATACATGGGTTCCGTGATGACTTGGCGGTTGTTAGCGACGTAGTCGAGCAGCTCGTGGAGAGCCAGTCGCTTGATCTCCTTGGACTTCATGTCACCGCTAGCATCGTTGAAGTCGAAGATGACGTTGCACTGGTCGATTTTCTGCATGAACAGCTCCTGGCGGCGATTGGGGGGCACTTCGTGAAATCCGGGAAGCTTCTCAAGCTCGCGGTGAGCTGAGATGTCGAATCTGGACGAATGCTGTCGCTTGGGTGTTCGCAGACCCTCCGGCACGTCCTTGGGCGTCTGGTGGAGGCGGTCGAACATGAGCGACTTGGTGCCCGCCTTCGGAGGCGCAAGGTCATGTGGCATGGTCTCGGCGGCACCGGGAGGCGGGACGTGCTTGCAGACGGTTAGGAAGACGGAGGGGACGGAAAGGCAAAGATCTTCTTACCGGAGCGCTTGGGCTAATGATGACGGTGGGCGGCAACGTTCCATGGCGAGCTGGAGAACCTCCACCGTTAGCACCTTGAGTGGCACCTCCCGCGGAGCTGTAGCGATCCGGAACGGCACCTTGTTGATTGCTCAACGGCGACGGCTGGTTCACAGAGCCGTGTTCACCGCCGTGGACACCGGCATTGTTAGGAGGCAGGGGCTTGTTGCGGGAATCGGCCAGGTTCGTCGTCGAGGAGGACGGAGTCGGGTTTGGTGACTGATTGGCATCGCGGCCTGAGCCTACGGACGACGGAGACGCGGTGCCATCCTTAGAGTCTTTGTTCTTCTTAGGCTTGTTTGGGTCTTTGCCGCGCGAGAGCTGGGCATGCTGGGTTGTCAATAGCGTGTTCAGGGAAGGATTGTGCTCAGGGGCCGGGTATTGACGGTGTACTCACCACCCTCTGGCTGAAGCGCTTCATTTTGGACGACACGGTGATGTCCCTCTCCGTGGGGCGACGGAATCGCCCGACTCAACAGCTGCAACAAGAGACACTAATTGGAAGTGGACGCGAGTCCAACGAGTCGGGGGGGATATGAGGCGACGAACGAGGGCCCTAGACGGAGGGAGTGAGTTGGGCCGGATCGAGACGACTTGTGTGATGCTGGTCTCGAAGGTAGCGGTGCGGGGAATTGGGAGGACTAGTCCAACGTCGTTTGCACGATTTGCGGTTGCGCGATGAGAAGGGAATGCGAGGCGTTTCTGTGATGTAGGTTGCAACGAGCGCGTCGGCAGATCGACGTCAACGAAATGATGGAAGGGGGGCGTCGCTCGGCGATGGCTGGGGTCGGGAGGAAGTCAGGATGGCGACGTTTGATGCGAAGGAAAGAGGAGGCTAGAGGAGCGGATTGGCGGTCGTGTTGTGAAAGAGCAACGGCTCATTCAAGTTGGCTGAAGCAAAGGGTTGTTCAGACAGCGAAAGGTAAGAGCCAAGTCCTCGAAGTTCGAAGAAGATGGGGTGTTTCTTTTGGATCGCCGGTAAAGCTGAAGTTGTTTGCGGGGCCCAGATGAAGTGTGAGACGACAGCGCGGGACCAGAAGCCGGTGTCCCCTAAAGGTGCTAGCGGGCGGTGAAATATCAAGGTAAAAAAAAGGTAGGGGCACAGAGGGTCGTCTGGCTTAGGAGGAGCCAAGGTAAGGTAAGGTACCTTAGGCTGACAGCTGGAGACGGACGGACCAGTGATGCGCAGCAGCCAGCCAGGTACAGGCCTCGACGCTGGGATAGAGGCGAGCAGGCGGGTTGGCGTGAAGGATTGGGATTGGTTGTGTTTGGATGTAAGGTGGACGAGGTTTGAAGTAGATAAGAGAATATTAATGGTCAATTGACAGAAGGAATTCGGCAGGAGTGATGTTGTTGAAGTTGCGCATTGGAGTGAACTCTCGTCAAACTCGGTCGACTTATGCCGCTGGAAAGAGAGAGAGAGGAGAGAGGAGAGAAAGACAGGCCGCGAGTGCAATGAGTGGGCGTGATTTGGAAGTGGAGGTCGAAGCTGGGATCAACAGTGACCTGGCGACTGGTGATAAAAGTGCTGCACACGGTGGTATCTTTCTGCGCAGTCGAAGTGGAAACACTGAACTGTCATGCCCAGTGAATGAATACCCAACTGCCGCAGCGATTTGATGAGATTGTGTACAGCGCTTTCTCTTAGGTCCTTGCTGGTGCTGTTCTACGGGGCGGGTTGGAAGAACAGAGGTCCAGAGCAAGAAGTCGTGGCCGAGACACACTAAAAGTGGAGGGACGGATGGGGAAAAGGCGGCCATTGACAATGGGTGGCCAGCACTGTCAGGGGCTGATCAGAATGTGCACGGCCCCTCTCGCCTTAGGTAAGATAAGGCCCCTCAATTTCCATCTACTTGATGACCACCTCCCGCCGAAGTTCGGTTGTTTTAACTGGCTAGAAGAAGCTGAATCCTAGAGCTCAATTTGCAGTGCCTTAATTAGGCTCGGGCTATTGCAGTGTCCGTGAAAGCAAGGTGACTGAGGGTAGTTTGCGTTGTCATGATAAGGGGTCCTTATGCATACGTGTAGAGTCGTAAAACGCACTGTGCTCTGTCTGGCCCATCCCTGAAAATGTGGGCATCACCACATCACCGCCCCCAAGCTACTGTAAGGTAAGGTATCTATCTCAGAACAAGAGTTGCCGAGAGCTCATTGGGAGCAACTGATTGACACGGGACGACTTGTCCAGCTGAGGTATCTGAAACGCGCAAACGACCGTCTCCATTCCTCTGCTACGTCGCCTGCCCTGCTTGGAACAATAATGATTCTGTTCTCGCCGTACCTAGATAACCTATGTAGCGTGGGTGAAAGTCGCGTGTCCTAAGTGCTGTATCTTTCAAATATTTGAGGTCTCGTTCCGAGAGTACCATGAAATGATAAATGCCTGGCCGCCCTTTTTTCTTTTTTTTTTTCTTTTTTTTTTTGGCATGGTGACATGACTTTATCAGACGAGAGTCCAGTGCATTCATTTCATGTGTGTACCAGGCCATCGAGCTTGACAGTGCAAGGACTGTCCAGCGCCCAGAGCATCTGCACTGATGGCTGGGGAGCTGCATTTCGCACCCGTGGCATCACTATCAGCCTCAGTCGCTCAGAAACAGAAATCAAAAAAATTCCAGCAGGACGGGCCAAACACCCGAATTCGAAACAAAAAGTCTGATCAAGAACGTCACTGGTCTGAACCTGGGTTGCGTCAAGCAGCTTTGTCCCAGACACTCAACAACACCGCGGGTCTCACGCTACCGCTCAGAAAAAAAATCCGAATCGGCCAATCAAGTGACACCAACTGCAAACGACAAAACCTCCAGCCGGGCTCATGTGGTGTTAAGAGACAGCAGCGCAGCGCAGCAACACACAAGCTGTCGCCATGGAGACCGAGGACGAGCATCTTCACGATGAGGTAGAATATGAAGAAATCGATGAGCATGTCGGCGTAGATGAGCGCGAGACACCGCGAGGAAGCCCATCGCCGGGTCCGCACGACAGCAACTCGGCACCTCGCTACCCCATTCCGAAGAGGGCCATGGGTGCTGTCGAGGTGCCCATGATCGTGATGAACCTGGACCGGGCGGAGAAGGCGTTCGGTAACATCTCGACTTTTCAGAATGTGCGTCCCCGATGGGCGGGGGGCCCCATGGCGAGATGCTGACGCGGTGCCAGATTCTCGACACAGAACGCAACACAATACCGTTCTATCTCAACCCGGAGAGTCCCTTTCGCCGGCCAATAATGTCTCACAGTGCTACCAGCCACAATGTCGTGCTGAAGGTGACCGTGCCTAAGCGGACCGGCAGGAAGCGGAAGAGAGGTACCGACGGGCCGTGGGAGGGCGAGGTCGACATGACCGACGTCCCGGGGTCTGGTCCGTCAGGGGAGCAGATCTACTCGAGGTCGCGGCTGGATAACCCAAAGGTCCTACGCCGAAAGCTGCAGGACAATGCGGGTGATTACCATGTGGAGGCCGTAGGCGTCATCAAGCACACACATCGCTTCCGCGGTAAGTCGCCCCTCGGCGTAACTCAGACGACTGGCTAAACGGGGCGCCAGGCATGGCTGATTTCCACTGGGGGCTCGAAAAATCACCGTTCATATCAAGATTCATGGACCAGGTTATGCCGGGTGACAGTAAGAAGGAGCCCTTCGGTGAACACACAACATACACTAACCTGGACAGTCACCCAAATGAGAGACTTCAAGTTCATCGACGGAGTGGACAAGGGCCCGGGCGTGGACATCATCCCGCCGCCGGTGTGGACGCCCATGACGCTGCCTTTCATCTACAACTACTCACAAAACCCATACGTGCGCTCCGAGCTCGACCAGGCCGGCCAGACCAAGCTCATCAACACCCAACTGCCGACGCTCATCGGCTACTTCTTAAAAGCCGATCAGTATCCCATCCCGACCGGACCGCAGATGCCTTACGATGGCACCGACGAGGAGGTCACCACCTGCATAGCCAAGATGCAGGAGGCGATGGAAGAACGCCCCATCTGGACTCGCCGCTCTCTTCTCAACAAGCTCGGCTCCCTTGTCCGCAACGCCAACGTCATGAAGCGGTGCGTCGGCTACGTGGGCTACCAGTTCCGAGGCGGGCCCTGGCGCGACGCCATCATCAAGTACGGCGTCGATCCGCGCACCGACCCGGCGTACCGGACCTACCAGACCATGATCTTCAACATGCGCAAGCTCCAGGCGGGCCACATCGGCGAGACGTGGCATGCCATCCGCAGCCTGCGCACCGAGCAGCGCCAGCCCCAAGGCGACAACCATGAGAGCCACGTCTTCGACGGTAAGTCGTACTGGACCGACGGCAAGGTCTGGCAGATCTGCGACATCACCGACCCCCTCATAGCGAACATCTTCGCCAACGCCCCGCAGCGGCCGGAGGTCGACATCTACAATAGCGGATGGTACCACCAGGGCACCTGGGCCAAGGTCAAAGGCATCATGAAGACCAAGATGATCGCCATCCAGTTCGGGCGCAAGCTCAAGGACGAGGACTTCGCCGGCATCTCTGACGTCCGCGACACGACCCCTCCCCCGGGCGCCTCGAGCGTCCACGTGCCGCTACCGGACCTCGAGCTCACCGACGCCGAGAAGCGCGTGCTCTACGGCCGGAGGTTCAAGGAGCCCAAGAAGAAGCGCAAGGGCACCGCCTACCGCGTCACGAAGTCCAACGGGCCCCGTGGCGTCGCCGCCGCCGCCGCTGCCGCTGCCGCGGAAAGTGTTTCGGGGACGCCGAACCCCGAACAGAATACTCAGGAAGAGCTCGATGACTCGCTTGATGAGGACGACAGCGAGGGCGAGGACGAGTTCGACCGCGACGGGCGCGACGAGCGTGTTTTCGCACCCGTCCCTGGTCTGGACGAGGGCATGGAGGATGGCATTGGTGAGGAGGAGTACGGCGATGAGTACGAGGACGGGGAGGGGTACGAGTACGATGAGGACCCCGAAGGATATCAAGGTGGTCATGGATATGGCGACCCAGGTGAGGCGCACGAGAGAGACGAGTACGCTGAGGAGAATGCTGATGATGCGGTGGATTCGGCGTACCCTTCGACAATCTTGTAGTAAGCTTATTGCTTGAGCCACGCGTAGAATCACGCACATTCAGGCGTATCCCCACGCCTGGCACAATAAGCGGCATTATAAAACCATACCTGCACGAATATCAGGACAATAAAGGACTTTGCAATGACTTGCTAATTACTAAGGTGCTCTGCAATCCAGCCCGAATGATCCATGCTACGTGTTCTAGGTCTGTATGCCCGCCCATATTCCACATGCATTATGAAATGGCAGTACCACAATAAGCATGCCAACGGCCTCGTGTTCCCGATGAATAGATACCGCCTATGGGGGGAAAAAACTGAAGGAATGGCGGAGTCTTTACCTCCACCGATTCCATTACAAGTCGTGAGGCTTCATTGCACCTTGAGCACCTTGGTTTTGTTCTCTTTTTGCAAACGCATCCCCTCGACCCACTCGACTGTCTCCCGCAACGCTTTCCGGGGGTCTTTTTTGCGCTTGAGAAGGAAACCCTGGATTTCGGCAGGGCTGAAGATGCCTTCGGGTATCAGCGCACCAAACTCACTCGCGATGCGACGCAGCTCCTCGACGTTGAGTTCGTTCTTCTTGTGAGCACCCGCGGTCTCTTGTGGCATATCCGGTGAGGAAGAGAGCCGAGAAGGGGAGGACGGTGACGAAGAGGACGAAGACGATTCAGATGGTACAGACGATGCGGCACCATTTATGCAAATGGGAGGCGCCGGGTTTGTGGGCGGGGCAAGGTGTCCGTCGACGCGCTTAGCCGGCGATGCGCCATCGGCCTCATACATGCGCTGGAACAGCTCTGTGGCCTGTTGGGGCGTGGCGTTGGTAAAACCAACCTGCAAATCAACACGGCCAGGCCGAATGAGGGCCTCGTCTAGAGACTCAGGTTTGTTTGTCGTCATCACCAGAATGCGCCCCTCTTGCGAGGCAACACCATCTATGGCGTTGAGGAGCCCCGAAAGGGAGATACCCTTCTTGTCATCCTTGGTCTCCTTCTTAAGGGCGCGGGCGAGGTCGGATACCTTCCAGTCATCCTTTGACTTCTTGCTCTTCTCATCCTTTTCGCCATCGGCTTTGTCGTTGTCCTTGCTTTCCGACGAGGGAGCGGCGTCGACCTCCTCATCGGGCGCACGGCTGAGACCCGCTGTGTCAATGTCCTCGAGCAACACAACGCAGCGGCGGGGGAGGGAGTTGAAGAGTGTTCCCAAGTCTTCCTCGGTAAGAGTAGGTTCGAGGAGGGAGATGACGAAAATGTCGAGCCCAAAGACACCTGCAAGTGCAAACGACAGAGAGGTTTTGCCGGTTCCGGGAGGCCCATAAAAGAGATATCCGCGGCGGAGGGGAATGCCACGATTGGCATACCAGCGTGGGGTGGCCGGATGGAGGTACTCGTTCATATCGGCGAGCACCTGAGCCTTTTGTTTCGGGTCAAGCACGACGGTCCGCATGGGCCGAACGGGACGGTTAGCGACCTGGGTCCAGTTGTAACGACCACCATACCGGCGCATCGGCGCAGGGCTCGGACGTTTGATTGTTGTGCGGGCGTAATGGTCCTGGTAGTAGAACTCCTTGACGAACCGCAGGAGTTGCTTGATGGGTTCTGCAAACAAATTTAGGTAAGATCTTGGAGTTGGGTCGTAGATTCTCACCTGGGTCACGGCCAAAACAAGATATGGTGAGATCTTCTTCCTTGCGGAAGGTACCATATGCCTGTTCTCCGTCGAAGATACTCTGCTGCTTGCGGTGAAGTCTGAAGTAGCGGCCTTGGTACCAGAAGCCATGAACGCCAAGTGCAGGCACGTATCTTGGAGGCTAATGAGATGTTAGTATTTTCTTCAGAGACTTGCGGTGATGTCAACTTACAGCTTTGGCTTCCTGGTTGGAAAAGTTCAAGTATTCCGTCTCGCCGCCGCTGCCGGCAACAGTCCTCGTCTGCAGAGCCTCCAGCTCTTCTTCCTCTTCCCAGGCAGTCTTACTCACTGTTTCAGCTGTCAAAGAGCGAGAGCTCGCCATCATCGGCTGCAGGGCAAGCCATTTCATCATGTGCGTATAGATCTCGTCTGTGCTCTGAATATGGATGGTGCTCATGAAGTTCTCCTGGATTAAACGGAAGATTGCGCCGTACACTTGACGGATGACGCGGTTGGCGGCCCAAAAGAAACCGGCAAAGGTCAAGAAGAGGGTAGGGTCGATGCCGAGTTGAGAACCGATCATCTGGTAAAGAAGCATGAGGGAACGCACAACCGGGTTGAACTGACCGCCCAGCATAGGTAACAGGCTTTCCATCATCTTGTTGCTCCTAGTGTAGGATGTTCCGGCCGTTATATTCTCCGCCATGGCGGTCAGGTTGCTTCTGAAGAGGGTTGCGAAGTCCATTTTGCCAAGATCCATCATGGCGGCTTGATCCGCAGTGGTAGATGGCAACAAGGTCGGTTGCAGAACCTCTGAAAACCGACTTCTACTTAAATACGTGAGGTCGGATCGTGGCGAGGACAGCAATTTATGTGCGGAAAGAATTCGGACGAAACTCCAAAGAGGCATCCAAGACGCAGGCGCGTTCACGCATGTCTCTAGATACACACCCGTTCCTGCCTAATCAAAGTAATAGAAGGCGCCTCACGCGGATCATATGTAATGTATAAGCAAGTGAATGCGCCACTGAGCTTTGAAGAGAGAACAAAATTGGGCACCTTGTCCCCAAAGCGAGTTGAGGCAGGTAAGGCGTTGCAGGTTATGGCGGAGCCAGGTAAGCAGCGCTGCCTAGTGGCGAACTACAACTTCTTTGACAGGCATCCACGGGTTAACCAAGCTCATTCGGCTCTTTGATTGAGCGCTGAGAAAGGCCCTAGGCCGGAGAGATGCGGAGGGATACGTAAATGCGCGACGTCATTGGCAGCTAGCTGGATATTCCACTGGCGTCCTCTCTCGCCCGAAACTCATTGGCTGGGCGTATGCGAAAGCCGTCTGGTACTGGCTCGAGTAAGGGAAAGCGGCCTATAAGAAGAGTCGTACTTAAAGAGTCAGGTTGGCTGAGGCATCCAATGGTTGATGCACATGACATGGCTACCTTAGTGAAAAAAGGATGAGAACTTCGCCCGATTGTGAGTCACCGAGTAGATCTCGACTGGGATAAGCCATTCTGGTAAACGTAGACCGAGCTCTTCAGGTTGGACCATGTGGCGGTTGTTTTTGAGAGTCTGTTTCAAGCGTTTGCGACTTCCAAAAACCTCTCTCAGGTTGAGTGTTGGCAAGCAACGTAAGAGGGGCAAAAATCCAAGCATACTGGAAGAACTACCCAGTACCTCTCCCGCCACATATAATCAAGGTACTTGGTGAGACGCTGACGCCGCTGAGCCGTTGCTTGCCGCCACTCAAAGAACATGGCTTAGTAAAAAGGGTTTGCAGCCACTGTCGCAGCCGAACTGTGGATTCGGCTCCGTCTTCTCGGCCCCGCCCGGCCCCGACTTCATGTCAACTCTCCGGCCTCGAGCCGACATGGACCACCACCGGCCGAGTTAACATCAGCACACTTGGACTGTTTCTTTGCTCAAATAAGCTCGGTTTTGGGATTTTTAGTTTTGTCTTATCGTCCCGATGTCTTCGGGACAAGCAATCGTACCTGGGTCTTACCTTGGGGCTGGTTGATACCAAGGTCGCCTTTTATCTGGTGACTAATGTTGTTGACTTCTCTTCAGGTGACTCATGAGAACTAATCCTGTCCTGAACTGCATTCCAAATTGGTTCCCTGTGTTCTAAATTCATGTTTTCTACAAATGCTGTCACAAGGAATGCAGAGTTGTTCACATCGCATGAACTTGACGCCGGCGTCGAGGATACACTCGATTAAGCAGGTGAACAGTTGCCATCAGTTGAGCTGGGGAGGCCGATGTTTGGGCTATGGATAAACCTGAAATTCATCTCACAGAAGCCGTTCTTGGTCTGTCGCTCATGGTACGATCTTCGATATCCGCTTTTGATCTAAAAGAGCGGACGCCTTGAAGGCAGGTATCCCCAACTCTGTTCCACTGCGGAATGTAGTCTCAGGGGTCGCCACCGTTGCGGTCGTGGGCATATTATACAACACGTTGAAAGTGTCTTTATAGGACGTAGGGGCATGAATCTTGAAGACTAGGGACAATATCGAGACGAACCATAAGGTAACCATCTTCCCCTAATGGTCGCGAACGGCCCAATACACGCCTGCGAGCGTCACAACACAACGATGGGTATCTTAAAGGCCAACCCGTCTATATTGGATTTGGCAGGTTATTTTTCATTCAATTAAATGCGTGGGCGGGCTAGTCGGTACCGTTACTAAGGTCGTCTCATGGGCCATTCTCAATAGGAGCGTGACCGCCCGGTGGTAGTGGTGGACTGTCACTGGGATTCACGCGGCTGATGGCGGGAACTAGCTATGTTGAACTCGTTGTGAGTGAGTTAGTTAGCAAGTCAGTTGACTGCCTGCGAATGGGTCAGGATCGCGCGGCTGATGAGTTGGTGCATTCTCCAGGCAAACAGTGGGAGCCCCAGGTTGTTCCTAGCGCGTCCGGTTGAGGTCTCGCAAGTAATGGCAATACACAAGGACTCTCGAAGATATGGAGGCTGGCATATAGTATCTGGTTTCAAACTCATTTGATTGAGAAACGGCATACGCTATTCAATACGAAAGACTTGTGGGATTGCAAAAAGGGGAAGCTGTGTTGGGCCGAGTACCACACTCTATACAAATACCATAACGATGTACTGAAGCGCAGTCTTCATCTTCAAGTATATTAAAGTCTCTCAAAGCCGTAAGAAAACGACAAGTATCACGACACTTCTTGTATATGGACACGAGTTCCCCCGCTTGAATTCAATGAGAATGCAAGATCAGCGATAATGCAGTTCAAGAAGAGCGACAGTTGGGTTGCTTGTATGTTCAGGGTATGTGTCACAAGATGAGATTCAGAAGTTCATAGAAACTTGGATCAGTTGGTAACAGCAAGTCGTTGAGCTTTGCATGCTTGTTCCTTGGAGAGCCAGGTAGTATATTGTTGCTCAGATGTAAGTGACTAACCGTATGCCCAACATACAGCCTATCCACCAAGTGTCTCCTCTGTGGGCCATACTCCCAGTGATTTCCTGGGCCTCGCCTCCGACTTAGTTCTATTCGGCTTGGCCGTGTGTTGCCTGCGGTCATTTTTGCGTCCGTCCATGAGTACTAGTGGCCCCCAGCAGCCCCTTTTCAAAAGGGCGGCGCGGTCTTCGCACACATTCCTGCCACGATGAGAAACCACAAATAAAGACCCTAGTGTCGGAGAGTCTCTTAAAGATGAGCGGCAGCTATTGTGAGCTTTCGCGGCCGAAGGAAGCTGGGAGGAAGCTGAGAGAAAGTGACAGGCTGCAGCTTGGAAAGGCGTTCGTCTATCGTACCCTTTTTGAACATTTGCTGAGTGATTCAACTCGAGTCTTCCGAGAAGCGCCGCCCTTGGTCCAGCCCAGCTCTGGCTATATACTGCTTTTGTTGGCCATTGCAAAGTCGATGGAGAGCCAAATGTTCAAGAACCGCGAAGAATGAGTCTCTCTCTGGGCGGGCCTCCATTATGCAACATCTCGAGACAAATTGAGAATATGATTGTACAATTGAATGATTCCTCTTCGCTTCAAACCTGGTCTTCCACGAACAACCACACAAAGAAGTCAAAATCTTGAAGAGTCATGCACTGCATCCGAACTACCTCTCCATGACTCGGTTCCTTCATTCGGGAACCGCTCTGAACAGTATTCCAGAAGTCTAGACCGGGCCGGGCGACGTTCACCCGTGAAATAAACTCGAGCACCAATATCCAGTGCTGCAACAACTTTTGAATCATGGATATCTATCTGGACTTCCGTTCTTACACAACGATGGTTTCATGAAGACTCTCAACCATAACCTCACCCCCATTCAACAGACGCTCCTGATACAGTATAGTCCTGGAGTATCGAATGGCTGTAGATAATCTTATTTCGCTAGAACGCACATCGCCAATCCACACATATCAATTCTCCGAAAGCCCCCATCCCCACATCGTTCGACCGTTGCGTTTCTCCCAAAGACACCAATCTTTCTCAAACACGAAACCAACCCCTTTTCATCGTCCCACACATGAACTCGGCAGACCACAATCTCTCTCTCTATAGGGAGACTCCACATCCACGTCCAGCAATCATCCCAGTCTACCCCTCCCCTTACATATCCCCGCGAACAATCCCATCTATATCAGACTCCGTCAATCTCCCGCCCCCAAACCAAACACGCCAACGCGTCAACTTACGTAGGCTCGTCTCCAAGACGGTTGAGCATTTGCGTGCGCAAGCGGAGCGTAACGGAGCGAGACAGCGCCACACACGGCCTGAGCATTATCACCTTGCATCCGGCCGCACTTGATGTCTCGAGGCGTCCACCGGCAAAGGTGACCGTCTGCAGGAGCGAGGGCCAACGCGATGATATCCTGTCTTCACTCTCTTACAGCTTGGCTCACAGACACGCCACCCCGTCGAGACTCGGTTGTCTCCAGAGCAACACGCCAGACCAGACCTGACCCCAGGAGTTGCGTCGCACCCCGAGTGCCGTCCAGAGAGTTCCGAATGATGTCCCCAGCGAATCCCAATCTACATGCTTCAGCGAATCCCATACTCACCCTCTCCGTCGTCATACCCGAGCTCCAGAGTCATCTCGTCAGGGGTGGATAGGACGCGCAAACAAAACCCTCCGGTTCCGCCGTCCCGGTCCATGTTGCTGAACGACCGTTCATCCGTCCCTGTTTCATGAACCATGGGCCCCCTTCTCCTCCACTCGCACCCGCCTGATATCCGCACGTCCTCAACATCGTGAGCGACGGCCGACACCGATGTCCAACACCCCCTCCCCCCCTTTTCAAAGCCGTGGACGCCGAAAAAGCAGATAGGCACACGACCGCAAACAAACCATCGCCCACTGCCTCCAATTCCCTCATGACACGCCCCCCTTCTACCGTATTCATGCAAGCTTGCTCACATATCCACACAAGCTCTCCCCATAGTCCCATCAGCTTCAACCCCCTCGACGCCCCCTCTTTCAGAAGATCGATATCCCAGGCGGCACCATCAAATCTCTTTCAATGAAACCTCCCAATGCTCCACATCTCGTACACTAACGAAGCAACGCCGTCCCATCCAACTTAGAGCCCTCTAGAGGAGTAAACAGACGCACGACCATGGAAAATCTTAACCAACAAAACCCCCATCTCCCACGACCCTTGACCCCGTTTGAGAAGAGCATCCCGAGTACGAATAGCAATAACATGGCGTCTCCGGGTCCTGTCCAGCACGAAGACGTGGCAGAAACTCTCCCTTCATGACGGATCCCCCTCCGCCGTCGCATACACAAACCCCTCTAGTACCCAGACAAGCTCTTCCCATCAACATAGGCCAGCGTCACTATCACAACGGTCAGCCCAGATGGCGCCATGGAGCTGCTCAGATCATCCCTTCATCAACCCAGCTCATATTCCCATCCACCCGATCCGCTCCTAGTTGCCCTTTCAAGTTGGAGAAAGGAACGTTGTCCCAGCAAGCGGGGCTCCTGTCAGTCTCACCTCTGTCCCTCGGCACTCGCATAACGCATGATGTAGTGCGCAGAACCCAATCAACGCCGAACGATATGACCCCTTCCCAAGTCCTCGAATTCGGCATCACATATCACGTCCATTGGTCTGCCAAAACTCTCCTCCATCCCCTGCCCCCTTCTTTGAAGAAACACTCGCCTTTCACACCCAAGCCAACATGTTCCCTCCCCCTTGCCCATTGTCGAAGAAAGCACTATTCCCAACGAGGTAGTATTCCAAAAACAAAAAAAGAACCCAATAGAACCATCAAACCCCACACAAAGATCAAGATCACGGATAGTGACTTGAAGATACATCATCTGCATTCTCCATCCTCATTTTGTACATGACGTCTACCTTCACTAGGACCGCACCCAGCCTACCTCCGTCAAGCATGAGCCCTCCATCGCCCCTCGTCCTCACCTCATCTCACCTCACCTCGCGTCAACCCTTGCAACACCTTCGCCAACGATCCAAGCAAAACCACAATATCCTCCGCCGCATTCCCACGTCGAACCCCGGCCCCCGTGTGCTTCGAGGTCAGCAAAACCGGGCATGTCGCCGGAGCCGCGCAGCAGGCGGCGAGCGGGGACCGGCCGTATGCCGACCCCTGCGCCCATGACCCCCTGTCCGAACATCCACGTCGACAAGGCACCTTTCCACAGCGCCCCCTTCAAGGTGAGCAGTCAAGTGTATCTTCTCACCGACGTTCTTCCCACCGCCGTGCTCGTCCAACGTGCACCTCTTACCTGGTTGCCTCTCGACGTCTTCGTCAACTATCGCCTTTTGCCTGGCTACTAAGNCCCCCCCGCTCTTCAGCGCCTGTGTAACCACGACTACAATCTGACCAAAGCACTAGAACCGTCGCTAAGGAAGGAACAGCCCGCAGGCCTCTTCCTCCCCTTGCTCTTGACCCCCATGTCCTGCATCTACCCTCCATCAGCAACCTTCAAACTCACTCTCGCCCGCCGGGGGGAAAAAAAAACTTCCAATGTTAGTCCTCCCCAGCAGCCGTTATCTTCATCCGTTGCCTTGCCATACCCCTTCGTCGTATAACTAGGCAGCTCCCACACACCTCCGCGCGGACCCGTTGAAGAAAAGGAACGCCTCGTACGAGTCGATGCGTCTGTCACGCCCGCCTCTCACCCGGATTTGAGGCTCTGCATGAAGGGAAAGCAATGCATTGCATCTATTGCTCCGCTTCCCATAGAACTGCAACGCCTAAGAAAAAAAAGCATCGGGTGGGATCCATTCTGCTCCAGTAAACACGCACAAGGGGGGCTTTCTTTCTTGAATTGGTGGCTGGGAACTGCCAATTGTTAGCAACATGCCCTCCAAAAAAGAGATAGGGGGGGGGGGACCGGAACCCAGGCGGTCGGTGTCGATCGAGACCAGGTTGCGTTCCCGCCCCCCGATGTACATATCCACTGGAAAGAGCAATCCCCCGAAAGCGATTGTTGCTTACAGCCTGTCTCATGGTCTTTCTAAGCCTGTGGGATGCCTCACCATTTGCCACTGCCTCTGCTCCTCCACGGGTGAGTGGTCTCCGACATGGTCTGCCGTGGGTGATTGCGGCCGTGTAACGATTAAACAGCTGTATGGGTTTTGGCCCCGCGCCAACGGCGATAAAGTGAATTATGTGACTTGCCTGTCTCGTTTCGGACGAACATGGAATCCGACCTGTCTCAAAAAGGCTCAAGAAACACGAGCCGAGGCACACGGAATCAAAGGAACCTTCAATGCAGGAAAGGCAAAGAAAAGGAGTCGACGGGTCAAATCTCACCTCGAGTGACGTGGCAGAAGGCACCACATGGGCCCTCTTCTGAATCAACACCCTATCGGTAAAGGTCGACGGGCTTGACAAGTATCGATACCAGATGATACCGAACACAGGTTGCCATGCATCTCTGCCTGCTTGATCAGTTCATTTCGTCTTGGTCTTGGGGTACAAGGCAAGCTGCATTGTCGGCCCCCGACTTTTTGGCAGCCTCGTCCAGAGCGACAGCCGTTGTCGTCGGCGAACCAGGACGCGCATGTGATAACTCACAAAGCAACCATGGGGCACATCATCACCCTCGCTGGTGCGCTTGAGTTCAACCTTGGCCATGGTCGTGCAGTGCAGCCCTTGCGACCAGATTCGGCTTGAGGCATCATCTTACTCAGGTGACCGTTGCTACGGCTCGCAGACGACTCCGTGCTGGGCTTTCCATCATCACTAGTCAACACGAGACGCGGGGGCCATGCGGGTTGCGCGCCACGGACTGCCATTCTGAGCTGACAACTCAGGTCGTACAAGCAGAAGTAAGTAACTCATGATTCGGTGAGAAAAACCGTCGTCCGCCTCACCGAATATGATTGAAACCCCCCCTTCCCTCCCCCCCCCCCTTTTTCTGTTCTACCGGCATCTGGTGGGCGATAATGGCAGGGGAAGGGCGCGGACGGTCAGGCAACAGCGATGCTAAAACGAGATCAATAGCATAATCAGCAGTAGGGATCTCGTGACACCACAACGTGCGCCTGCGAGCTGCACGGGGTAAGAAAAGAAGTAAGGCGGAGGATGGTGAGACAGGGTAGGATGGACGTCGGTGAAGGAGCGGCGCGGGCAAGGCACAGCAAACAAGTTGATGCTGCAGATGTCCGTACAGTCTGCCGCGCACTCAGGCGAGCTGTCTCGATGCAAACAGCCGTTGCATCGCAGGAGCAACACATGAGCCACCATGAGACGCGCTGGCAACAGTGCGATAACAACACACAGGCGACCGCATCGGGCCAGCTGCACATCCCTAGACTCACTCAGCGTAACAGGATGCCTTTGACGCCCACGCACGCTTACGTGCAACAGCATCCCCCCTCCCCCACCGACAAGGACTCTGATTAACCATTTTCCACATCGCCAGAAAAGGAAAAGGGAAAAAAAGGAAAGTGACACGTCGTAAAACTCCGAAGGGAAGAGTCGAGTTGTCAGCTAAGCAAGCGTCAAGGGGGTCGGGCCGGGTGGGTGTGAAAGGTGCGAGCCGAATACCGATCTCTGTCTCTCGACGTCGGAGACCCTGGGGGGTCAGTTGCCTGATTTGGGCACCCGCGCTGCAAGGGAGCCAGATTGTGGCGGAGGATGCGCCTGTTTGGCTGGGACGTACCATGACCGGAGCCAGGGGCCTGTTGGAAGACTACTGCAATGTGGCGATTAGTGAGACGTGAGGCAGTTGGCGGGCGCGCAGAAGTTTCCGTCCCCAATATTTGTGGGTGTGAGGTTCGAGGGGAAAATTGTCTGATAGTGGCGGGAGCGGCCGCACGGTCGGGTCGGACGGCGGGGAGACCGTGCAGGTTTGAGGCGTGACGTGAGGCCATCGCGAAGTCCCACTCGGCGCGAAGACGGCGGTGTGCGGGGCTATCTGCTCCGGCTGCCCGCGGCCCCTGGCCGGCGCCCGGCGCAGATGCCAAACCATCAGGCGCACAGCCCGTTCGGATGAACCACCCCGGAGGATGCAATGTTCGAGGATGTGGGAGACGGGGCTGCTTTGGCTTGATGGCTGACGCCACAGAAGAGATTCATGCGGATTACAGCGGTCTTTCCCATCTCCCGTCAGTGTGTCCCTCGGGCGCCCAGCCTGGCCTGGCATTCGCATGCCGCAGCCGGCGTTTGAGGCGTGATTGACTCCAGCATCGCGTCGTACGTTCAGGGATTGCAGTCGTCTCCACACCTGTGCCTCGTTGCGAGATGGGATACTAGGAGGGCGCAATAGGGCGTACGCAATTTGCACTACGCAAAAGTCATAGTAGAGCATACCATCCCATGCTATCGATCCCTCCGTCACCGGCTGTCGCATGAGGCTTAGACGCGCGGACAACGGGCCCAGCATGTCCAGATGTGCCTCGCGGCCGGGGTCTGCCGGCCATGCAAAGGTACGGCAGCATGTAGAGCTTCACTCTCGTTTTGGGAGCGGATTCGTGAGTGGCTTCTCTCCGAAGTGACAGCGAATACGTCCAGTTCCGCGTGAGTAACTCGCTGGTCGTCCGAGGACCCCAATAGTCTCGTCTGGAAAACCCGCAGGCTTGGAATCGTGCGGGCGAGCAATGAGGCGTCTCGAAGAACCGGAGTCAGCACCTCTTCTGCAAGGAGCTTTGGTCGAGCCATGTGACGATAATCTGGGAGGAGGGGGATACATCCAATTACCTCTCTGGCTGTCACCCATGGCGGNGGGGGGGGGGGGGGGGGCGCGCCCTCCCATGGGAGATACAACCAGATGATAGCGCCATGGAATGCGGAGGGAACAGGAAGGCAGTCAACTGGTCGTGATCTTCCACACTCTCCAAATCCCGGGATCTTGTGTGCCGTCGACTCGTGCTCGCCCCGCACGGCGCAACCGACAAACGATGCTCGATGGGAAGCTCTCGTACAGTACGAGAATAGCAACAATGCCCCGCAACTCCAAGTACTTTATCCAGGAAAGTGGTACAAGCCGTGGGGGCCGTTCATGTTCCAATGTACCGGTAAGACTCGCAACACCATCAAACTCGAATAGAGGCATCCATCCCACTGGAACATCAGCCCCGGCCGTGGGGGTGGGAAACGAAAAGACGTGACCGAACATGTACTTACTGTAGCTGCTGGGCCACATCATGCGTGCCCTACAGGACCACATAGGATGATGAAGAGGGTGAAGACGACTAAAAAAAGGCACACCGCCCGCTGGCGTTCCGCCCTGTAGTGTTGCTGCGCCGTTAAGTCGCCTACCGCTCACAGATGGGATCCGGCGTCGACGTGACCAGCGAAGATGTCAGGCGTATTGAGAACAAGACGTTACCTTGCGCAACGATCTCTGGATAACGGCAACAAATGGCAAATAGTGGGCGTTTGCGCTGGGAAACGGGTTCCGAGGGTACCTATCCTCGGCTGCCCCCAAATACAAGCAATCCCGGCCGGACGTCACCAGCTCCACCATGCTCAAACGTTGCCCGCCTGCCATTTCCAGCCCCCAAGGATGAGAGAATGGAGCCGGAAATTCGACGTGAGAGGGAGAGAAAGGGACCGCGTGGGGTAGGGTTCTGTTCCCACAAGCCAAAAAGGGGAGTTGGAGGGAAGCTTTCGAAAAACAAAATTCAACAGAAGGGAGACTATTAAAAAAAAAAACGAAGACACGGGAGTCCCGAGAAAGAGGACCGGCTGCGGAGCGATCTGCATCCACCTCAGCTGACCGGGGGACCGGCCCCGAAGCGCAGGTGGGATGGAAGCTTTCTAGAAGGGATACAGCCCTGATTCGGAGCGTTTGATGGCCGCGAGGGGTTGGTTATTCAATGGTTTCGAGGGACTTCGGACGAGACGCCCTCCATTCGTGCCACCTGTTACTGCAAAGTTCAAAGAGCATCCTCCATTCTCTCGCCGCTTTCGACGTCGCTCGCGGGTACCTGTCGCCCGTGACCGGTTGAATGACGCAGTGAGACTTTTGGCCCTCCCCATGTTCTCATCGTGACGAGGAAACTTGCGGGGAAAGGCTTCTTGAGTTTGGGCAACGTGAATCTTTTACCTAGAAAATGCGACGGGGCGAGGCTGTGACGGGCGATCAGATGCTGGGAGCAACCTTTCTTTCTACAAGGACCTTCGCTGTCGGCGCACTTGTCAGCCGTCAGGCACCCGGGACGTAGCTCTCCGTTCGAACAAGCTGCCTCCCGGTCACCTCCCAGCTGCTTCCCCGGCCCCAACAGGCCAGGCTAACCTCACCACCGGCGCGGTAGCGACCTGGCAGGTCACCAAGACAACCTGTCCAACCCCCGATGGAGACAGATGCGCGGAGACGGCACGACGCGGCGACGTCCTTGTTGCTGTTCGTTGAGTCAGTCGAGCGGTACTCGGTTGCGGTGGTGTAGCCCTGTCGCCCGTGGTTTTTGGGTCGATTGTCAAGCAAGCCCACCCTAGTCCTTACCATGGTGGTATTTCCAAGTCAGGCGGAGCCCTTCTTTGTGCTGCTGTTCCTATGTTATCCCCCCCCTGGCCCTAACGAATCTCATATATTCTCCATCGTCGACACCTGAGCCTGCGAGGTGTCATTGCGATCGCTTAGTAGTCCCCAAATTGCAATCAACATGAGACGGCGCAGACGCCGGCATCTATTCCTGGAATCTGGGAGGTGCCGTCACGATGTACAGTACCACTCCTGTTTGCTGACCCTCCTCTTCCAACCCATCTGCGTCTGCTGCTGGGCTGCATCTTCTGTTTGACGGAGGTGCCGTGCCGCGCGACCCAAAGGCCCTGGGAAATGCTCAGTGCACCCTGGCAAGCACTGAACGCCAGAGACGAAATGAGACGTAACAAAGTCTGCCCCTGAGGGGGAAAAGGGGGTTCAAAAAAAAAAAAAAGAAAAAAAAAGAGAGAGACCCAAATGTTCTCCGGCCTGACGGAGTGGCATTTGCGGGCGCTCTACAGGTAACACCATCGCCCCGAATCCAATCTCGTCCGTCAAAGCAAGGCCCTCGGCTTGCTGGGTGAAGCCGTGAACATCTGATGGTGAATCCGCTTGCCCAAGTTTGGGCCTGCCAGCTGCGTCCCTACTTCATTAGTGGTCCATCATCCCAGTAATAACAGCGCGCGCAAACAACAAAAGGCCAAGGTCGATAGACACACCGACAGCTCGGGATACAGGCAAAGGCAAGGGTGAATGCATGTTGCGTAATCGGTATTTGCCCGACGCAATGATCCTCGGGGAAAAGCTGGCGCATTTCCAGTGAGAAGGTAACAAAGGATCGTCGCTGTTTCAATTTCACGTCGTGTCTGTGCTAGGTCGTCGTGTCGCGTTGTTGGTGCTCGACATTCATAAGCGAGTGATGATCTCGAAGCGCACGTCAGAAGGATTCCTTGGGAGGGACTCAATCTCCCCCACGTCGGAGCCAACGTGCCAGCACATAATTTTGGAACAAACCAAGTTCAAGTGCCGCATATTCAAACGAAGATCAATAATATAGTCCCTGGTACTCCGTGGATTTCTCTCATCGATGAGCACCAGCTTGCGCCGTGCCACCCATGCCCAAACGCAGGATGATGTGCAGCGAAGGCCCATGCGCCCTCATTCAATAGAGTTCGCCCATGGAAGAAAAGAGAATCAAGTCCGAGGAGTACGGGGGGGTTCTCTGGAAAGGAGAAGAAATGACGGGAATGGGATCTCGAGGCAAAAGCGCGGGAAAACAGGAAGCTGGTTTGAATTCTGGAAAACAATCCGCACCGTGACACTTTGCTGCTGCTGCTGCTGCTGCTGCTGCCGTTAATTCCTGTTTGTTATATCGTCCAACGATGGCGACCTTCCTGAGGGAGGGGAACGGGGCCGAACCGCCGAGCAATCCGGGACGAACCATCACTGACCAACACAGGGGGGGTTGTCTTGTGAGCCTTNTTTTTTTTTTTTTTTTTTTTTTTTTTGCCGGGACAGTTCGACCGTTGACGGCCACGAAACGTCTTCTCCTTTCCAACCATGCCCGCCGAGAGTTGAGCAGGTTTGACTCATCGAAACGTGTCCGAGGGTCCTCTGGCCAAAACATGGCGTCCGTTCATGAAGTTGGGAAATCCGAGGCCCGTCGATGTATGGCTGACGGAGCTGCGGCGTACCACACTCGCATGCCTGCCAGGTCAGTGCTCAAATGATCCGACGTGCTTCGGCTCGTCCTCATCTGCCAGACGAAAGAGTGTTCAAGGCTGTTACACTGTGATGACTTAGCAGCCGTCACGCCCCCGAAAAGTGACGATCCCGCCATGACTGGTTCCAAGATGCCTGCCGTTGTGTCTGCAGGATGTATGCAGCGAACCTGCTTCCTGGCCGGTCGATCCTGTCTGTCTCAGTTCCACTACCCGCGTTGCCCGTCACGCAAAATACGACGAGCTGGCGCCTTATGCCACCCTCTTAACTCGTGACCATGTTGTTGTCACCGAAATCAAGGTTCCATAGCATCCTATGCAATCCGAGGAGAGGAGGGGGTACAAGCTCCCCCACCGTTCACAGCGGGGCTACGGGTTTACATAACACGCCCGCCACATTGTGTTGGAATGCACGGTGAAGGGATAATGCCTTGCCGGAGGCGGCAGCCGGAACAACCTGGTAGGGACCAGTGCGGCTGTCTGATGCCTCTCTTGCCAGCTGACGCGCGATAGCCCCTTTCAATTCCCGCGGCGCCGTAGCCTTCTCATCACCCCTCGTTCGGCGAGCCCCGTGGTGGCTTGCGGAACGATAGGGTCAGCATCGCCAGATTGCGATATCGCCATGGGCGTGGTGCTGTTTGTTAGTCTGCTTTAGGGATTTCCAGACGCGGCTCGCGGATGAGAGATGACATGCAATGAGCCTGCAGCCACCCTACCCGACAAGCTGTCTTACTCTTGGCACCGTCTGATTATGTACGGTGGGCAATGAATGCCAGAGTGAACAATACACAGATTGACGATGCCGCGCTAAGGTGCATGCGAAGCACATTCTCATTCGATGTGCGGCCGGCACAGGTGCCGTGGAAAGGCCAGCCGGCTCTAGTTTCAATCTTTTCGGCCGGTTCATGATCTGATTGCAAAGTGCGCTGCATGTGGCAGATGAAAAAGACGTCTTCGCAGTTCGGAGTAAGCAGGCAACGGCCCTTCCCGCGAGTGGCCGGATACTTGCATCCGTACAACCTCAGCCAGAATGAAGAAAGGGCGGGCAGGTCAGGCCGATGTCATAACCAGGTAGACACGGTTTAAGTCTTGGAGCACAAGAAGGACTCTGTTTTCATGTCAAATCTGTATGTGGGTGGGTTTGTGGCTGATCAAGGTGGAGTTGGGCGTGTGAGGAGGTGGAAGCAAATCAAATCTGATGGGAGGGTGTTTGACCCGGCGACCGGCCCAGGGGAAAGAAAGATGGAGCTGCCCCGAAGTGTGTCTCGCCAAAGGATACGGTAGTATCCCGAAAGGACGGCTGGGTCTTCTCCATCCGGGAAACCCCTCCCTCCCTCCCATGATGGGTACAGCAATTCATGGAGCAAGGTCGTCCCCCGCGCGCGGATCAGTTGTGGGCGTGTGTGTGCGCGCGCGTGTGCGCGTTTGTGATTGTGTCGTGTGGGCAGTGGGTGGAGGGCGGTAATTTGGGGAATTTGAATGAGTTGGCCGGTTCGTGGCGGACGGGATCGCAGCTGAGACCCTATGTCGCTGAATCACCATGCTGGCAACTTAAGGTCGGAGATCACAACATCCGCGCCATTGTTTGGGCCGCGGGATGTCATGACGACGCCATCTGACGAGGATGTTGAAAAGCACCGAAGAGAAGGGGGTGAAAACCCCCCCCCCCCCCCAAGGCGCAGGCTTGGGTAAGAAGAGATCAGGACATTTTGTGAATGCGGTCTGGGGGCGTGAGAATGGTGAGGGATGTTGCAGGAGAGGAGGGGGATTTGGGAGGCTGTCAAAGCGGATTTCGGGGGTTCATGGAATCAATGCCAAAGATGCGGAGTGGAACGGTTTTGGTGATACCTTGGCTGGTGGGCGGAAAAGAATCATGCTTCCCTGGCGCGCAACAGGCCGATTCTCTTGTCCCTCGTCTCTTCCATCTTGCTGAACGCTAGGGTGGACAGGCAGGTTTCTGATTCCTCCTTGACGTTGGCTGGTTTCTCTAGAGGCTCCGTCGATGGTAACCATCGTAAGGTGTCTGTTAGAGGTGAAGAGAACTGAGCTGCTTTTGCGAGAATGAGAACAACGCCCCGAAACTGAGCGCAAGTCGTACCGCGCCTGGCAGTTTGGGATCAACCCGCTCCGCCCTGCCCTGTTTGCTCGACACGACCTTGACCTGTCCCTTGCCCTGACAGACAAACCAACTGCATGCAGGGCATAGGAATGGAGAGTGACTGAACCTGCAGCTCTCCCCTTCCTGTAGCCTGAAAAGCGAGGAGAATGACAAGGACAAGGACGACACAGGAGCATGCAGATGCAGGAGCATGGCGTAGAACAAATTGCACCGGTGCGTCAGGATGATCTGACCCAAGCTGGAGGCAGCACGGGGGATGCGTGATAGTGACGCCGAAGCCCTCACATCAAAAAACCCCCAATGGAATGGATACAATAAGCACCCTCGTCTCAGTAAGCCGCACGCACGTTATCTCGGTCGTCACGGAGAATTTTGTTAAAAGGGATTTTGGGGAGGGGGTGGCAGAGGACCGGATACGAAGAGTGGAGGTCAAGCAAGACCCTGGGAGAGAGTTTGGACAACAGCATGCCCGCGGTCTCGGGCGGAGAGACACTGACTGAACACACTGACGATGACCTACTTCTCACACCCACGGATCAAGGGATGCACGTAAAGGCCTTGTCCGGCAAGACTCCAGAGACGCGTGTGCGCTCAGGAACAGTGGCACTCTTCCTCTTCCTTGCAGCTGGTCGATGGGGGGTTCTCTCGCTGTACCGACCGGATCTCAGAGATGGACCCCTTCGAGGCTGAGGCTAAACATGCGCACATCCGCGACACTCTCGCCGGCCGACCTGTGTGTCGTTGACAGACATTGGGCTTGCGGTTTTGCCGCGCAAGGCACCCCGAATACCCAAGACATGAGATGACAGGCAGCCCATTGGTGGTCAAGGACGCAGTGTCTCTGGCCACTGTTCAATATGTGTCCTCACTTGTCGTCTCTTGGACGCTCTTGTCACTGCCTCTCAGACCCAATCGGGCCGCACGAAACGCCCGGACAGCAAGACTGAATTGCAGCGGCATCAGACTGTTTGTTTAGAGTCAGCTGACAGTAGCCGTGGCTGTCTCAAACTGTGCAGAGAGAGCATACGTGTAAACCTGCATTCTAGGAAATTAGCCTAGTGCCTGGGTCTTACTTCACTGTCGACAAGTGCGGAATGTTGACATGCAACGTGAAAAAAAACAGTCTGGCAATTGGCAACTTCATCGGTCCCTTCTGTAGTCATCCCGCAATGTGGATCAAACCTATGAGTAAGAAGCATAAAACGGAAAAAGAGACGGGCGTTCAGACTGGGCTGGGGGGGTTTCAAAGGCGTAGTTCACAGATCCTCCGCGGTAATGCCAATTTTGATTAAAGATATTGACTAGTGTGGTATGAGAATCAGCAACCCTCCTCTCCATTTTTTATTTATTTATTTTTATTATAGGTATGTCTTGGGCCAGGGATGAACTCCGTCCCACTAGTTCTGATTCTCACGCTTCGTGAAAGAAGGAAAAAAAAATTCCGAAGTGTGTGCGTGCGGATGAGCTGCGGCTGCGGCTGCGGCTGATGATACGAGGCAAGCCAGGGGGATGGGGCGTCAACGGTCGACTAACTGCGTAGCAAGGTGGCTAGCTCGAGACATGGCACAGGGTATCTGCCTTTTACCCACGGTCATCAAATCACCAAGGGGAAGGGGTGGTGTCGACCATGATGGCCGACGAGAAACCCCTCATGTCCATCTTGAGCGGTGACGGGTGTGTCGTGCAGTCCGCGTTCCCGCCTCCGTCGCCCCCTTCTACTACGAAGTGGACGCTTAATGGCGGACAAGCGACCTTGGCTTCCTCCTTCACACAACATCGCAGGGCTTGGTACGGCAAGTCGGCATCATGAGGAACGGGCTCATCCCGATGCAACCAGCAAAGACGACATCATGTCCAGCTGAAAGCGAACACCGAGGCAGGGGCTCACCGGGGATCTGGAGAATGCACAGAATGGGCCAATCCACCATGCTGGTACCTGAGAGGAAGAGGCGGGGACACAACGGGAATGTGAAAGAGGACGAAGTAATCAGAAAGGGACTCGAGTGGTTCGTTTGTTGGTTGTCACTCAAGCCTACCCGAAAAAAAACTGGGATGCCTTGTTGCTCGGAAGAACTCAGTAACAGTACGTTGCATAAATGACTCTCGGCTTGCGCAGGTTGGCTGTTGCTCGGCATGCCCCCCTCCTCCTCTCCGGGCCTCGCTGCCATTATTTGAGGGAGGCGGGCATCTTGGCAACGGCCGGGTGAAACGGGCCCGTTGCCAGCTTTTGGTTGACGATGCTAGTCCCAAGTGTGTAAATTGTCCCGCGGCTGGGTACCAGACATGCTGCTCGCCTGCCTGTTTGATGCGCAGAAGCAACCTGGCAGAGCTGGAGGCAACGGTGGCGGCGACGACCCGAGCATCTGAAGAACCCTTGCCTTGCCATGCTTCTTTGAGCCCGTCATCTCGTTTTCCGAGACAGTGGTAGAGATTTGGTCGGTCATGCGGTACAGATACTTTGTCCGAGATACCGTGTTGGTTGGCCGCTCGAAAAGGGACTAACTGGAACTATGCGCGGGTTTTGGTTTGGACGCAGCTCCATCTCCCTCTAGGCTCCAGCATTTCCATGATTGCGACTGGTAGATTCGAGTGACACAACCTGGACGGTTTCCGAGGACATGCGTTTCTCCTGGTTAGTAGCGCAATGTGAGTGTCAGGGGTGACACTGAAGCACGTGTGTACCAGATCCCCGCAGGGCAAAGGAGACTTTTTGCGGGAGAGGGACGAGCGAGACAAGGCGAGGGGCGAAGGGGAACAAGACGGATCCTCTTTGTACGAAAATAATATCACAGTCCCGCTTAGGGCTGGTTCAGTGGTGAGGTTGGAGCATGCGCCGAGCCGCAAAATGGGGACAGACTTGTACCGAGTCTGCAACCGAGTCTGCCACAGACGAGATGAAGGTGAACGTATCTCACTAGACGAATGCCAGTCGTTGGAATCTGGAGCGGTCTGAAGGGGCACATTTGGCGGGCGATGACCCCCCTCCCAAGTTGAAGAAAGGAAAGGGGAAGAAAAAAAAAAAAGCCACTTTGGGCCGTCTCATACCCCCCTGGCTTCGACTACAGGCCCTGGCCTCCGCAGCCGTGGGATTGGGCACAGCTTCGACGGGAGAACCGGCGGTGACGATGCGTGAGCCCAAAGAAAGGCATTACGCCGTTGCATGGCATTGGGCCAGTACATAGTTAAGGTAAGGTAGCGAGCAAGTGGACGACAGGTGAGAAGTTGGGTGGATGAAAGGACTTACTGGAGACCAGGAGGGGAGGGGTTTGGGTTGCATTGATGATGGTTCAAATTCCCATTCCTCCTGCTCGCTCGCTCCCTCGTTGAAGGCGCGTATCTGGTGGATAAAAGAGAGAAAGCGACTGCATTAGGAATGAGAAAGCGCGTGGTGTTACTCGCTAGGTACATCATTATGCCGAGATTGCTTGGGATGATGGCGCCTCGCGACCCCAATGTTGAGGTTTTGAAAGATGTTAGAGGTACAGGAGCACTGGCAACCCAACGCAGACAAGCGCGCAAGCAAGAACAGAAACATGAAGCCGAACATGAACATTGCCCATGTCCGATGCCCGATTATCGTCCCCTTGCCTGTATGCCGTACTACCGATGGGTCGAAACCGGCCACGTCTGGGGGTCGCGAAGCGGTAGCCCTCGAGATATGGCCGAGTTCCAACCGTAACTCCCAACCCAGAGACGACCAACATAAGCAAAAAGCACAACAAAGGGAGTGTATACACAACCTGTCGTACATAGGTGCCTATATCCTACGTATACCAATATCGTTCGATGGCGCAAACAAAAGGAAGGATACCAAGGACCGCTTGGTTCCTTAGCTAATCTACATCCTGGCTGGCGACTGTAACGCCTTCCATCGGTGACTTGACCACCTCATGATTATTACCGCACAGATGACGGCACCCACAGCATCAACCCAACTGCAAGGGACCCCTGCCTTGACCGCCCCGGAGAGGGAAGCAGCGGCAGCGGTTCGGCGCAGTATGGGCCTACACTACAGGGCTTGGGGGGGCGGGATTCTCCTCTGTGTCGGATGCCCAGGAACCACACAACTGTACCTGCCTGGCGAGCGGCCTGCTCACTCCGTCGTAATGCCTTGATTGCGGATACTTGTCTCTCACTCTCGTTCATGTCGGGCTACCCCCTTCCCTTCCATTCCCTGGCCTTGTCCGCCTCTGCCCGGGGTGGAAGACCTTCTGTCATTGCTTCTAACTGGCTTCCAGAAAACTACGTCACGACACGGGAGACATGCCCAATAGGAGCCCAATTGCCAGCGTCGACTACATACTTGGTAGGTATGTATGGAAGTACCTGCCGTCCTCGGCCTCCATTTCCGTCCCTGTGGTGTAACGTGACCGCTGTCGTCGTCGGTGTCACCTCGCCTCATCAACAACGCAGCGCCTCCTCATTTCCAAAAGCCAAAGCAATCGTTCATGTCCCACGCCTTGCTTCACCGTGTGGACCTTCCGGGGACCACAATGAGAGCCACATTCAAGAAGAGGCTCTTTCCGAAACATGGTAGCGGTGAACAAATCACCCATGGACGTGAGCGTGACCAGGGACCGACCAACCACATGGCTGAAAACTGGCGACAATCGGACGCTTCGTTTTCTTCTTCTTCTTCTTCTTCAAGCGAACGACATTTACAGGATAAGATCGGCGCACCAAACACCCCTCCGGATCCCAAGCCGTGCCAGTCCACCTCGCTTTGTTGTCACATTCCCGTCCCTCAGCTATTCGTACCTGAATGAGGTAACCTCCTGTCTCGGCGCCAAAAAGCAGGGACAGAGCTGTTTGCCGCTCTTGATCCGCACATTTGGATACGGCTCCACCCGCAAAGGAGGGAGGGGCCCGTCCGCGAATACGTACAGTACAGCGACGCTGCGGAGCAAATGTCCAAATCTCCCGTCTCCCCTCCCGGAGTGTCGTTGAGCACCTCGACAGCTAACGACGGGAACCCCTAACCTCGAGACACGAGGCTTGACGCCGACTGACTCTGACTCCAACATTGACTCTTACTCTCCGTTCGTCCTAGGATCCGAAACTGAGGGCCCAGTCGCTCGGCGCGCCATTAGGCGTCGTCTCGGCCGATTGTCATTTCTTCCCGTGTCCCCTCGAGTGGCGCACAACTGGCTTCGCGCGTTGCACTGTCTCGTTGCTCACCAAACGTGATTGACGGTTAGGGCAAAAGGATGCACGGGGGGGAACAACGCATTGAAAGGCCACCGGAATTTCGATTGTGTTGTTGTTGCGGGGAGGAGGGGGCATAAAACATAGGCTCATTACCAATGCCATCCGCAACACCAATCGCCAGTAACGGCCCTTGTGGCGGCCGTCATGCGTGGTGCTTTTGCTGGTGTCCATTGGCAACCCACTACGCCACTACTCGACATTACAATAGGCTGATACTCGACCATTACCGTCCTCATCTCATCACTATCGCTGCCCGTCTCGCGCGGCAGGACTTGCCACGCCAGATGCAATGTCGTACATGACGTCGACATCGGTTGCAGGGTGCCGCCGCCTGTCGTTCGACATGCCGGAGCTCGATATGGCCTCGCGTCGACGCGGAAGCATGGGATGGGTTCGCTAGCTAGTTCATTGGGGCACAGCGAACCCCTCGAGTGAACGATTGCGTCTCTTTTCCCGCGATGTCAACAACTGCACCGTGTCATCGTCGTATGCGACCAATGTGGCCGGCTTGGGGGGCAGAAACCACATGATCTCCTTTTCCTCCGGCGCGGACACGATATCAAATGTCGGTGTGATGCACTCACTCCTCTGTCTGGAAACTCTCAGCATGCCATTTCTCGACCATGTCTACATTCATTGTTGGGTTCCTTGGGCCCCCGCAGCAAAGTCGGTCCCCGGACCAGGACAAAATGTCAAATACAAGCCGGGGGACGGCGTGCATGGGCGGTGCTAGCGCCGCAGCCTCCGACTGAACCTCCTCGGAATCTGCCCCCCAGATGGATGTGCGGATTGGCTTGTCTCTAGTCTGACATTTGATGTTCTGTTTGGACGAGACCACCGTGAGGAAGCATAGCCAAGATCCCTGGCACGAGGCAGTGGAGGACGAAGACGGTGCTGTCGGTCGCAAGTCATCTGGCCATGCCACATCACACAGTGTACCCAGAGATTGGGATCTTCTGGACATGTAGTTGGTCGCCGGGTAATTAGCAGCGCGGCCAAACGTGTCTTGATCGTCGGGTCGCATCAGGGCATACTCTCAAGGAGGGCGGGACAACCAAGATGCGCGTCAGACACGCCAGCAGCAACGCAAGAGAAGGGCACAAGCGCATCAGAAAACAGCAGATTTGCTGCAAGATGTATGTACCCGCCCTCGCAGGATTCATGGAGCGCCAGTTGACCAATCCCGTCTGCTCAGGTGACGCCTCTCCGGCGCCGATGATGCGGAGTTGCGTGTTGGACAGGGGCCCGCCGACAAGGCTGCATCTGGAGGTCCCCCAGTTATGATGCTGCAGTAGCTCCGAATGTTTTTGCTGGTATCCGTACTACCCACGAGTATCCCTCCCCCTCCCTTCTGAAGTCATGTCTCGGCATGTTAGCGCAGGGAAGCTACCTTACTCCAACGTCTTTTCCCTCGCTTCTCCAGTTCGTAACGGTGGAAGAGGGGGAAAGGGAGGGGGGTCACGGAGCCGAAGATGATTCAACGTCGCGTATTATGGCCGGCCTCAGAGACTCGCTTCAGCCATCTGACGGGAAACCGTCACGTCTCACTCATACCATGATGGCTGCTTGCTCGACCCATATTCTCTACAACGTGCGCCAGGCTTGCCGGTACTCATTCTTCTCACTGAGGATTGATTTTCGCTAGGCGAGGCACAAGACGGGCGTGGCTCGAGATGTACCAGGCATGGAGGCCAAAGTACCATCCCAAATTGAAACAGGAGCACAGGCTCGGATACTCCCACCCCCGTGCCCCAGAGCATTGTCCGACGGTTTTGATTCGGGGGAGTGCTGCCAGAGACAACACACCCAGAGCTCTTTCAGATTGAATAGGGTATGGAAACTTGCGGGACCCTGGCTGAGCTGAACAGCTTGCTTGGCCCGAATAACTGTGTTGGGCGGTTTCTTGCCATCCCACAGAGCGGTATTGATACAACACTCTATCGCAGCCAAGGGTTGCGTTGCGACAAAGACCGAGACACAGCACGCAAGCCGAGCACGCAAACGCAAGATGACGACCATGATGGAAACCTTACTACTCCTTTGTCCACTTCGCCCTTCCTCTAATGAGTACACAAATTTAATTTAGGCGTTGGCGCCACTTTTACGGACAGCTGGGCAGAGAAAAGCCAATGTATAGTGATCGACCGTGAACTGAACGACACCCTGTCGTACTCGCTCATTCTGGAGAAGAACAAGTGTGTGTGGCTGACCGGCTGTCGTCTTATCAATCTTGGCCAGCAGCATTGGGAGGCCTTGAGAGCATGCTATACGGATGTAACAATGCGAGCGCGGAACGGGGGCAAGGGGCCCGTCCGGGGTCCAACACGCTGACTGACCTGACAGCGAGCGACTTGAGGTGTTTTTTGTTCCCCCTTTCTCTGGCTGATGCCTGCTGCAAGAACGATATCACTTTTGTCGCTTTCCAACGTACAACGATGTCTCCCATTCCAGAAGGGAGCAGGCATCTGGAGGTGCGATGCGATGCGATATGATACGATACGATACTCTATACCTACCCCACGAAACTCGGCCATCATTTCCGTTCCATCCGGACTGGCCCCCTTACCTTACAGGGGCCTATGGGGCCTGTGGCCCACGTTTTGTCACTGGCGGTGGTAGTGTTGTTTTGTTCCTTCCGGGGAAACGAAGAAGAAAAAAAAAAAACCTCAACGTTCGCAATCTCCAACGCATCTGGCGGCTGGCTTCATGTCAAACACTGTCGCGCTTTCACCCCGAGGCTCATGGCCATGCATGTTCGGCCTGTATACGACTCTTCCTGGAATGAAACTTCAGGAGGAAAAACGTGAGGGGACAAATCGCACGCAACCGTGTTGATTTTTTTTGTGGTTGTTTTCCCTCCGTGTCTCTTCTCATGCTACTCATACTCAACCTTGACCACCCACCATCTGTGAAGTTGGTTCATCAAGCCACCACGTCACTGCCATGGTGAACCCCCAACGTCTCAAGAGGTTGATGGGCGTTGACGACGAAGGACGATGGGTGACGGGCAGTGTTGGGAGCACAGCAGCCGACCCGACAGCGCCTTGGGATTTCCTCGGCATTGTCCCGCATGCGTCAAGTAACACAGTTGGGGTCATTAAGGGAACCCGTCCCATTCTTCCTGCTAGACTTAGTTTGGGCACAAGCGGTTTGGAATTTCCCTTTTGCATTGTGGTTTATTATCATTTTCCCCCCTCGTTTGTTGTTGTGGTTCGGGTCGTGTCGCCGACTGTTCTGCACGCGGCAGGCGGGTGATTATAGCACACGAAGCATGCCTTTGACCGCACGGCGGCCGGGCGACGACTATCCATACCGATGGATCATTGATTTGATGGGGCTGTGAAGGGGATGCGCCCGACAGACAGTCCCGGCAGGGCGGATGGGTAGGGCGCATCTAATCTTACCCCTGCCCTCATCCACCTTCGCCAGCACCGCATGGAAAGACGTCCGTCGGTTGAGAGGCCGTTTATGCATTGAGAATGACGGCCCCATACTAGCCGGGGAAGAAAACAAAAACAAACCAGAAACATTCGTGAGTCACGAAAGGAATGGAGGCCTACGTGGAGGACCAAACGGTCCTCTTTTTCTACCGCTCCTCTTTTGAAAGAAAGATCCGGCTCGGTGCCTGGAAGGGCCTAGCCGCGGGGCACGACGGGCTTCCGAGACAGGCTCTCCCGTCGGCATTGCATCTTCGCATTCCAACGGAAGTCGATAGACAGCCCGGGGGCGGTCTTTTCCAGATATGCATTCCCCAAATACTTCACCACTCAACCCCGTGATACACACATACTCAGGTTCAGGCCGTAGACCAAAGCAGAACCTCTTTCCCAAGAAGCATGAGACGACGACGCTGTAGAACCCTAACCACCGGCGTGTTGCATCCTGTGCCAGTAGCGTGTGGCTGATCATTGCAGGCCGTAGGTGCGCCATCGAAAAATGGCGCCAGGGAGGAATGAGAAAGGCCATGACCATCCGGGAGTCCGAGTTGGATGTCGAGCCGTTTGATTGGCGTACCTGTCCCATCAGATCAAGGTCGGTGGTTATAGTTTCGACCGAGAAGGCAATGAGTTGTCGTCGGTGAAGACCCTGTCCTGTCCTGTTAGGGGACGGTCAGACCTGATCAACGAGAGCCGCTCCAGGGATGCCGTCTTGTTTAGACGTTATTTCCAGAAAGGCCGTAGCAGCCACACATGCTCCGACAAGCGCCACGGCCATGGGATTCCACCGATCAGCATGGGATTATGGATGTGTTACGGAATTTCGATGGCTGATCGCTGTGCCAGCAAAGAGGGCGGGGCAGGATTGTGTAAGCCGGACTCTTACCGCCGGAGCAAGGCGACGGCATCGTCTTCCCTGTTGGATGATCAATTCTTAGGTCCGGCCCCCACCCTCTACTGAAGCATTGGTGTACCCACCGCCTCGCCCCAGGAGCTTCCAGTGCTCCTTGTTGGTATCGTCCGCTTGGGATGTTTGACAGGGAGATTCAGGGGAGATGAGGCAAGCGGGTGCTTGAGATCCCTCGATCGGGAAATGAACTTTGGGGGCGTAGGGCTTGAACTATCTCGGGGACGCACAGCCAGATAAGGTTGCTGGTTGCGGTGCCTTTGAGGAAAAAATCCTGGTTCAAGATTGGTGCCGACATGACGGCTCAGCTGGCAGTGGTGGTGAACGTCTGTATCATGATAATGGGGCCATGGACAGCGCATGACCGTTTGGTGTCGTCCATGAAGAAGGATGAACGAGGAGATTGTTGCGTTTGGTACAGCCGGCGTCGAGCCGCGAGGCAAGTCAGAAAATCCAAGATCCCCCCCCCTGGTATTGGCCGCTAGCCAGAATTGATGATGGTAGGACAGGGTGTCAAGAGAGCGTGTGAGTAAAAGAGAGAGGAGGAGAGGTGCGGGAGGGAGCTCGGATCCAAAGTTCAATTTCTCGTCAAGTGACAACCTCTGAAGTGTAAACAATAACCGTTTCGCATGTACCTGCCTCCAAAAATCAGAGTATGCCTTGCGCTTGCTGCTCATGCTCCCAACCCTCCCTCCCCCACGACCGCATGCGACGACCGGATGACCAGGTCGCCCGAGTGCGGGCAATGGCGCATATTGATTCTGTGCAGCGCAGCGCAGAATGCGTATGTGCACCGTAGCGTGCGAAGCAAGTGAGACGCGCATCGAGCGGGGGATTGGTTGACAAAAGGCGTGCCAACAGCTGTATCATCATCATTGAAATTGGGCAGTGGCCAGATGGTTCGGAGTCGGATTGGACCTATGGGCAACGAGTTTACATCAAGTTCGAATGTGACCGGCCCGAGGCCTCCGAGACCAGGTACGCGGAGCGGTAGTGATGGACAGCTAGACGACCGCCGATCGTTTGTGTTGAACATGCTCCCTACGAAGACAAATGAGAGGATCAAGTTTGCGTATTTTAACTTTGTAACAGCTAGGAAAAGGTTATGGTCAGCTGGACACGGCAAAGGGACAGGATGCCAGGACACAAGCTTAAGGTCCCTTGGCGACGAGAGGAGGACGGGGGGGAGGGAAGTCGGAGATCAGACGAGGATCGGTCGTCCACGGTACCAGGGACTGACGTATCCGAATCCTCCTTGAAAACGGCGAGCCACGCAGAAGTGAGCGATGATTAACGGTAGCAGGTACTTTGACAAAGGTACTCAGGCAGGAGAGCACAAAAGCGCGACGCATCAACTGCCCAAGCCTCCCACGAGGAAACGGGTGTCGACGTAATGAGTCCGAGGGAAGCTAAGGTCTTAGATTTTTCGCGTACTTGTTCATATCACATCATCTCACCTAACCTTGCCTCTCTTACTCACAGTAACGGGAAGACCAATTAGGGTTCCTCAGCTTCGAGCTCGAGCCAAAAGAAAGATAAAAAAAAAGAAAAAGAACAAGATTGGAGTATGGTGTCAGTCTGACCTCACCAGCCGGCACCACCTTGTTGGCGGGAAAACCTAATGTCGAAGCAAGTACCGTTCCGTGCCTCTCCTGCCTAATGGCTTCTGAGTCCGGATACACCAGAAGAGCTCCAGCTGGGACGACGAGGATGATGGGGTAGAACGGCGTCAGAGTGGGCTCACCCGAGAGAGGCCAAAAAGACAGATAAGGAAAGCAACAGTGCCACAAAGAAAGTAAGGTCTGGTCAAGTTGCAAGTGCACCAGAGGTTCCTTGGCCGCCGAAACCCTCAACCCGTCTCAACTCAACTTGCTCCAACAACATGAGAAATCGCTGGCCAGGCAAGGGAAGGCAAGGCACTTCTCAGGGCGGCATGCTATTTCCTGCCATACTATGGTACATACACCCTGCTTGTATCCAGGATGTTGCATTTCTGCGGTCCCTGGAGCCCGGGCGCTGGCTTTCCAACCCCCCAGTAGTGGAAGCAGACGTTTCTTATCTAATCCCGCTTCCTCCGTAGCGACGCGATACCGCTTCGGCCACAGTGGCACCCATGTGCCTTACATCATTGTTTTCCGTTGTTCGTTTTGCCTCCGACTTGGAAGACGAAGGGCATCAAAGTCGGAGGCAAACGCAAGTTACACAGTACAGCGTACAATCAACGTCCACCACAAGGTAGGACGGAACGAACGGGTTAGCTACGGTACTAATCACCATCCCAACATATGGGCACGTGCCGGCACCGTACGATCGCAATCCTGACGCTCACCTCCATGATTTCTTCCTGGATGCCATACACGTGCTTCACATGTCCGCTTCGCATCGCAATCCATCTGGCCACGGCCACGTTGCACAAGACAAGGCAGAGGTTGGCGCATTGGGAGACGCCCACCGGGAAGCGGCGAATTACGTAGGTAGTAAGGCGAACTATAGAAGCGGCGAACGTCAGTATAGAGGCAGCGTCAGCCGTAGCGGCAGGTTTAGTATTGTCGTCGTGCATATACACTCATCAGCACCTGCTTTTCCAATCCCTAGCGGCCGTGGAGGAAGAAGATACAAACGAGTGGCGTAGAAGATTATGGTAAGAGCGTTGCCGTTGCCGTTGCCATTGTTCAATGTCAACTGGCAATGTGGATTGGCAACCAGTCCGTGCAGCAGAACGCAAGTCACAACGCACTGCATACAGGACACCGCAGGAGAACCTAATGATGGAGAGAAGAAGAGCCCAGGAAATCATCACGCTCCCTTCTTTTCCCATGCCACAGGATCCCTGTCTGTATGAGGGCGCTGCACATGGCTTCGGACCAAGCCTGTGCCTTGCTCTCTTCCATACCCGGTCTTCAGGTGCCTTGCCTCCCCTTGACCTTGCCCTCCGGCAAGCAGGAGTACCTTGAGAAAACCGCCCCAGGACCCAGGATTGGAATTGTTCTTTTCCCTTCCACTCCAGGCCTTCCTGGAGGGTTCGCTTCCCTTCTCCCTAGGGCAGAGCCAGAGAATAGAAGACGACTTGCGCGCGCCCCTGCCCCATCATGCAGTCCGGAAGAACGGCGATAGGTACGTACTCCCCTCACCCTGTTATTACACATCAATTCATCGTGGGTCCTTATTTCTGAAGGCTTTCCTCCATCGCCCTCTCCCCGTTCTATATTTCTGGTGTGTTGTTTTATTTTTACCCGTGTTTTTTTAGCCTCCCTTTCTCTCTCTCCGTACCACTCGCTTCCGTGCCACTGCAATCCGCTCATCCATTCGTCAATTATGTTTTCGTACCTCACACCCCCCTTTTTGTTCTGCCCCGATGACGACACACCCTTCCTTCCAGTCTGCCCCAGTCCCCATCTTCCCTTGTTTTCCACTGAGGCTTTCTGCCCTGTTCTCCATCTTCTCTTGCATCTTCTATAGTAGCACTACACTACTGGCTGCGTCGACCTCTCATCCCTGCAACCTGTTCTCTCACTCCCTCCTTTTCCCATTTCTCCCACCGTCCTTTTATTTATTTTTGTTTATTTATTATTTTCTTTCCCTCACCCTTCATCTTCGCCCCCGCGACCCTGTCCCTTTCCCTTGTCGGTTGCTCTTTCCCCCAGGTCGTCCCAGGGTCAGGGCGTCAGCGAAAGCAGGTCAATGTCCACTCCCCGTTTTCCGTGTGCATGTTCCTATTCAAAGGGAAAGCTTGCGTACCTGACAGAACGTCTTGACTTCCTTCCCCCAGCGTCTAGCCTGTCTCCATCGCGGCCCTGTTATGTGCTACTATTATCTGGTACCCCGCTTCATTCAGCCCAACCGTCTTATTGTAGCGGCCCAGCCGCTTCTTCCGAAATCCGTTCAACTTGGAAGTGGAAGAAAATAAAAACGGAGGAATATTGAATTAGCACGCAAGAGTAAAAGACTGGTAAATACCAGTGGAATGAGAATTGATACAGATGGTACCTGACCGTACCGTGCCCTACAGCCATGGCGGGAGATGGTGACGGACGTGGGGCAGTCTACGCACTCTGCCTCAAGGTGTTTAGCGCCATCTTTCAGCCCACGCCCCCTTCTCCCTCCCATTTCCCCATTTACCCTTGTCCTTTGCGTCCGCTTTTCATTTGGTCTCTCTCTTTCTCTCTCTATGGTACGTGTCCGTACTTGTTTGTGTGTCTTTCTCTCCTCTTGGTGTTTCCTAGTCTGAGTATGCGCACCTCGGTTTTCATCCCAGGCTTCCCATGACTGAATGTTATGCGCGTATCTCTTTCCTCCGCATTCCTTGCCGAGCCCATCTCATTACCAAGAGTTGCTTGCTACACTCAAGGTGCTATGTACGCCACTACGTACCTACGATTGCCATGCCTTGCACCCAGCAATTTCATCATGGAGCTCCTCCTGGTCAATAACCATAAAATGTGCTTGGCCTTACAAACGCTTTCTTGGTGTCTCAACATGTACATATCTTGCCATAGGTACCACAACTGAGCAACGTGAATAGGAAAAAGGGAAATAAAAAAGAGAGAGAGACAGAGAGAAGGGGGAAAAAGAAAGAGGCAGAGATAGACGTTCGAGAGACCAAGGTATATGTCCCCTTGTACATTCGCCAACTTGCAGCTCTACAAAACACCTACCCACCCATCCGGGCGTCCATCTTGGCTCTCGCTCCCGTTTTACCTCCACACCTGCCCTGCAACCACACTCTCGCACACGCACACACACACAATCCACACCTAGCTTGTACTCGCTCTCTCACACCACAACCCTCACTCCACTCCTCATTCTATCGACCTATCCTCGCTCATTCATCCCCTCCTCTCTCTCTCTTTCGCACTCAGTCCTCCGCCTGCTCTGTGTGTACCAGCCCTGGGTGTGTGTGTGTGGTGTGTGTTGGCCCTGTCCGTAAGGTACGCTTCCTTCCTTACCCTGCTCCCTGTGCCTACTCTGTTCGTCCACGCTACCTTGCTCTACATTGGACACCTTGGCCGCTACATTCTGTACCTGTATCCGTCGTACTCTTGCTCGTTTCCCTTCGTTTCCACCTTTACCCTCGCCCTCATTCTCCCTCTGTCCCCCCTGAAGGTACCCTGTCAACTTTTTTTTTTGCGCTGTTCTCTTTTGCCCTTACTCCAAAATAAAGCTCTTGGCTATGTCTCCTTCCCGCCCCGTCTGCTCATAATTTCCCGGGCCCCAGCTAACACTCCCGCCCACATAAGACTTAACTGCCACCGCTCTCCCGTCCCGTCCTTACCTGCCAGCCCAGTCAGGTCAGTCCCAACGCATTCGACTCCTACAATACCACCACCACCACCACCCCCCATTCCCACTTACCACCACCACTACTACCATTACTACAACGTCGACGAACTTGCACCTCTTGCAACACACTGCCGCATCTCTCAACTACACTTTGAATAGATTTTACCCGCGCAGGCGGCGAATCACCTCACCTTCCAAGAACACAACGCTTGTCCAAAAACCGCAGAGTCGGAACGACAACCCACAAATATCTCTCCATTGAGTCATCTGCAACCGCCGCTTCGCGCCTTGCGCCTGTGCCCACACTTCTGAGGAACCAGACTCTCGTTGCGCCGAACCACTTCTCGCCCGATCCACGTTCGATTCTCAGCCAGACAAGAGCTTGCGCGACCTGGAAGCGGAACCCTCTCCAAGCATATACCGACGTAGCAAGAGAATAAGAAGAAGCAAGGAAGAAGAAAAAAAAAGAAAACAAACGAGCATCCGCTGCGGGAGCATTGCATTGCGGCCTGCCAATGCTGCGGCCTCGTCTCCTCAGCCCAGAGACACCCCCAATCCAGCGACTTGCATATTGACGGCCACATCACACTAGTATTTCTGCCGCTGTCCATCGCCGCGCTGCTACTATCAGATCCGCCGACGTAGAATCCCTCCGTGCCAGAGGCAGGAACTTGGAGACGAAACAACGGACAACTGCGGCCACAATTGGCCCAATTCGACACTGCCCGTCCGCCTTGTCTCGCCTGACCTTGGGTCGCCTGCAGTCCCGACACCAGTACGAACCCCGGCGACGACAACCTGCGCCGTACTTCAACACTTGCGGTGTTGGTCCCTGTAAAACGCCGCATCGCGTTGCACCGAGCACTCTAGAGATCACCAGTCTCCCCACGGCTGCGGCCTCCCTCGTCGAAAAAACCCTTGACAACCAGAGAGTACCGTGTGTGTGGAACGCCCGGAAGCATCTTAGGATCGACCTCTCACGCAACCCCCCACACTGTTCTTCTGTCCAATACCTCTGCGGGCCGTTCCACGCGACCAACTCTCCAAGGATGCCGTCTCCAACAGCTACGCTTTCTCTATAAACGCCAGATCATCCACCTTGGATCTCGCCGGGGGCCTCTCAAAACCCGCGTGTAGCGAAAGCTACCCCCACGACCATCATGTCATCCACTTCCACCACTCCCGTACAAAATATACCATCACCCTCGCCCCTCTTCAAACCTATCATGACACCTCAGACCTCACACTTCAGGCGTACACGCCCAAGTCATGTACAGACAAACTTCCCTTCGAACACACAACACCACCAAACCCAACCGCTACCCATCATACCAGCTTCGGCCATAAGCTCGTCCTCGGTGGCCTCGAGCTCACAGCAGGGCTCGCCCATCATGTCACCGGAGACAGCCGTCATGACGAGCAACAGTTCGGTGCAGGCATCCCCTGAGCACCGTGGACGCGAGCTTGTCGACGATCAGTTCTCGACAGGCTCGTTTCAGCTGCCAGAGTCGGTGCTTTCGAGGAAGACCAGCGACAACTCACTAGGTCAGACACTTGTGGGTAGCCCCAGCGCCATGTCTGAGGCTGTGAGCAAAGGCAACAACATCATCAGGCGCCTGTCCAGCCGAGCCAAGGGCAGGTTCACGCGGCGTAGGACGTCTTCCGCCGCTCCCAACAGCCGCGACGGCAGTGTTGGCCCTGGCATGCTCCGTCGGAGGAGTGATAGCAATAACACGGCCCCGCCTGACTTTGCCGCGTATAGCGACTCGGACGATGAGTACGTTGACGAGACGGACGATCTCGGGTCTTTGATTGGCCTCGATGGGGCACTTAGAGAGTCATCCTCGAATAGCACAACCGCCTCCCTCGCTGGCTCCACCTCCCCTTCCAATACCACCGCTGGCCCCGTGATCCCATTTCAGCTGCTCAAGGGCACCTGGATCCGCAAGGTCTCCAAGAAGAACTGGAAAAAGCGCTTTATCCTGGTCCTTGAGCCCGACGCGGCCAAGATCTCGTGGGACAAGAATAGACCCCACAAATGCCTCTACATTGATGATATCAAGGAGATCAGAACCGGTTCCGACATTCGACAATACCGTATCGACTATGGCGTGCCTGAATCCGAAGAGCCTCGATGGTTCTCCATCATGTACGCAATGCCCGACAAGTCAAAGACCAAGATGATGCATCTCGTTGCCGATGACGCCAGCACTTTTTACAACTGGGTGACCACGCTTGAGGCCATCTCAAAACATCGACAGGACCTCATGGCTTCTCTCATGGCATTTAACGACCGTGCCATCCGCGACTACTGGCTTAATGAGATGACCAAGCAAAGCGGTGAGAAACCCACATCGCTTGAGGATGGAGACATCGACTTTGAGGGGGTTCAGCGGGTCTGCCGGAACCTTCACATCCATGCCTCGCCCAGTCAGCTGCGTGCCAAGTTTCACGCGGCTGATGTCACTAACACCGGTCGTCTGAACTTTTTTGAATTCCAGACTTTTGTCGGCTACATGAAACGACGTGACGACATTCGACAGATCTACTACCAAGTTGCGGCGAGCCCCGAGTCCGGCCTTACTGTCAAAGAGTTCCTGGGTTTCTTGCGAGACGTCCAGGGCGAAAATGTCGACGCAGACCTTGCCGCTTGGGAGGCACTTTACAGCAAGTTTGCCCGCAAGTTCAAGACCAGAGACGCGGACAAGGCCGAGGCCTTGCAGGCCGACGGTCCCAGAATGGGCGATGCGGCTTTTGCGGCGTTCCTGACCTCGACCTATAACTTGCCCGTCTTGAAGGAGCCCAAGGAGTATACTCTTGACCGCCCGCTGAACGAATATTTCATTTCTAGCTCTCACAACACCTACCTAATGGGTCGCCAGGTCGCCGGTCTTTCAAGTGTAGAGGGATACATTTCAGCCCTCGCCCGCGGTTGCCGCTGTGTTGAAGTGGACTGCTGGGACGGGCCCGACGGCCAGCCCACCGTCAACCACGGCAGGACTCTAACCACTTCAATCAGCTTCCAGGAGACCATGACGACAATTAACAAATACGCCTTCGTGAAAACCCGCTACCCGCTGTGGATCTCTCTTGAGGTCCACTGCAATCCCCAACAGCAGGCTGAAATGGCTCGCATCATCAAGGACACTTTCGGTGCCAGACTCGTTCTCGAGCCTTTGGATCCTTCCTCCGACAGGCTTCCCTCCCCTGAGCAGCTCAAGGAGCGAGTCCTGATCAAGGTTAAGCGCCCCCAGCCAAGGGAGGATTCAAGGCCAATGGAGGCAACCGGTCGCCGGCGCGGCAACAGCTTGACCTCACCCTACCCCAAACCCGTCCAGCTTGACAACAGCATCATCCCCTCGCAATCGCTGCCTCAGAGTCCCATTCTAAGCCCTAGCCACTCGACCCGCCGGCTAGTGAGCAAAAGCCGCGTTAACACTATCACCGAGGGTGAGGTACAGGACGCCCTGAGCAGCAGCACAAGCGACAACGACAGTGCTGGCGAGCGGCCCCCCGCGAGAAGATCAGCGAACAAAACGGTCAAGGTTCTTGGAGATTTGGGCGTCTACTGTGCCGGGCTCAAGTTTAGCGGATTCGACAACCCGGACGCTAAGGCTTACAACCACATCTTCTCGTTCATGGAATCCAGCTTTCAGAGGCATAGCCGCTCCAAGGAGGACAGGAAGGCCATTGAACGTCACAACATGCGCTACCTGATGCGCGTATATCCCGATCGAACACGGATCACCTCAAACAACTTCAACCCCGTCTCGTACTGGCGTAAGGGAGTGCAGATGGCGGCTCTCAACTGGCAGACCTTTGACCTGGGTATGCAGCTCAACCAGGCCATGTACGAGAGCGGCACCGACCGATCCGGCTACGTACTCAAGCCCAGCGAGCTTCGTGAGATCAAGGTAATGCCCGAGGACTGGTCGGGCATGAGGGAGCGCCAAGAGGTCACCTTCACTATCGACGTGATTTCGGCCCAGCAGCTGATGCGACCCAACGGCATGCCCGCCAACAAGACGGTCGATCCCTACATCGAGGTCGAGGTATTCCATCCCAACGACAAGCGAGACAAGAAGGATGTGGATCCCACTATGCCGGGAGAATCGGATTCGCCGCTCAAGTTTCGCACCCGTGTGATTCCTGAGAATGGTTTCAATCCAGTCTTTGACGGCAAGTTCACCTTCAAGGTCACCACTCGTTACCCCGACCTCATTTTCGTTCGCTGGTCCGTCAAGCTTTCTCACAACGGAGAGAGCTACAACGACCGACCCCCTGTTGCAACGCACACAGCCAAGCTCAATGGCCTGAAGCGCGGTTACCGCACCCTCCCGCTTTTTGACCACAACGGCGAGCAGTATCTGTTCTCGACGCTCTTCTGCCGCGTGAACATCGACTGTGTGCAAACCGTCTACATGGAGATCAAAGATGACGATCCCGAAACCACCAGCAGCAGCAAACCCCGCGGAATCGGAAGAGTCTCCAACATTTTCGGCACGCGGTCCAACAACATTAGCCCTAAGTCCAGCATGGACAAATCGAGCTACGAGGGCTGAGTGGGCTAGGCCCATACCCCTTGCCGGTCAAGTTCGTTTATTCTCTGTATCATGTGCCAATTTGCAACCGTCCTCTTCTTGGCATAAACTTGTTTCTTTCTTCCAACGCTTTGTATCACTACCAACAGAGATTTAACGACAAATTCCCGGGGCCCAAGGCTCCTGGACGACACGACACGGCCGAAATCAAAAGACAGAATTCTCCAGCGCGCCATTTTCTGGATCTAATGTGCTATCAATACCCCCTTTGGCATTCGACTGCGGCGCACAATTGACATGGATGAGAACTTCCTGGTGTAGTCTACGACTGTTTTTCTTTCGTTTCACCCGCTCTCCTTGAAGGACGCGAGGCTTTAGGGATACCAATGGGGATTTTCTCCTTTTTTTTTGTTTCCTTTGTTACCGGACTTCTATCATTGGGACGGCGAATACGGGCATGCGTCACCCCGAGAGCCAGACGGCCGGGTGTTGACTTGAATGGGGAACGGACAGCATATACCAAATGTCGAGAGGAAAGGCAGGAACACTATAGATTTGGGACCAATCCGACATGATGAAAGCAAGAGTCGAGAAAAGACCATAGGAAAAAAAGTTTCTTTTTTGTTTCTCATGAGAGGACCACAGCACAAACGACTGGGGAGGACACAGAGAGATCGCTCGCTTCCTGATTTGTTTCACATACTAGCATTGGATACCCATCGCCGCGGGGCATAGCGTTGTGAGAGGAGTCGCGTTCATTCGGCATGGGCTACAATGGAAGGCCTGAAGTCCGCAAGCCTGGGATGGCATGGTGTATGGTTAAGCATTGACGCGGAGCACAACCATAATGGGAATGGACGGATCAGGTGGGGTGGGATTCCTATGTTTATTGACGGGGATTCTGGCAGACGAACGAGGGAAGGAGTGGAATGGAATCATCTCCGGGGACAGGACGGAAACCGTCGTTATGATTGAAGCATTACATATACCCTCCGTTTCAATGTTTGTAGCGAGAAACTGAACCCACGTGCGGCTCGGGCAACTAGGATGACCGCACTTTGATTACTCATATTCTGACTGTTATGCATTCATCTGCTGTGATGGGAGGTGTAGCGATGTGGTGATCTGATGATGTAGTGGTAGGGTGTTTCACAGCGCGGCACCGAGGTGGTGGCACACAAGCGCTGCTTAGCTTTTTACGAACGCGAGCCGCAGGTGCTCATGTCGTCTTGTCGTTCGTTTTGGCGGGTCAGATGCTAATCTCGTGACCATCTCCTTCTTTTTGGGTTTACTTTCCTTGCTCATGAGTGGTGTGTACCCTACTGGGCGAGCATGTCGTTTTTGCCCAGTTGGTCCTGTTTATAACTGTACGGGAAGGGGGGAAGAGGAAAGCTAATTCCAGCAAAGCAACGGGGGGAACTCGGCTTGGAGATGGGGGAGAGAGGAGGCCACATGATATACACACAAGTTGACGAACGGAATTTCAACAGGAGGAGCAAGGTTCAGATTTGGGGGGGATCGAGATCAGATGAATTCTCTGAGCCAGGTTTACCGGCCTAATCGAGCGGTAAGATTTAGAAAGAAAAAAAAAACAAGGAAAAAAAAAAAAAAAGGGGGGCGTAAAGGGGGTGAATTAAAGTTTTAGGGGCTATCCGATGGCTGCTGGTAGAAATTGGGGGAAGGAGGGGAGGGGTAAAAAGGGCCCGGCCGGATAGGGTGGGACATGATTGATTTGTGGTAGGTGGTTAGGTTGGAGGGGGAGAAGGAGGAGGGTGGAGAACTCGGGCGCCGACGGCGGGGGAACTAGGGGGATTGGGAAGGGGAGTCGTGGCCGGGCCGTGTGCGAGGTGCCCGTGCTCAAGCTCCCATCATGGTCCTTCTCCAATAGTTTCTCTGTTTCGGGGTTTTGATGCCACCCCTTCGGATTCAGGATGTGAATGCGAAAACACCGGGAGCCTGCGGCGAGGAAGGAGGACGATTGGAGTGGAATGGAACGGCAGCGATTGCAAAATGTGTAATTTCCGCAGCTGGGTCGGGCTGTCCGGGGGTGAGGGGGGGAATCCATCATGTCGTTCGTTGTCTCACGTACAGTCATCCCCATCTTCATGGTGAATCAGATCATACGGTCTACACAAACATGAGAGCATCACAATGTCCGGACGTCGGTCGCGAGGAAGACAATAATCCTTCAGTGAAGACCTTGAAGGGGCGGAGGACATGCAGGGGCGGGCCCGCTCCCGCTTCCACAGAATTTAGTTTCCTGGTGTATGTGTCTGACTTTTTTTTTTTTTTTTTTTTTTTTTGGTTTCCCCGTGCCATCTGGAGGGGGTCCCGTAGGTTCGCTTCGAGGGTCTCCTGGGTTGACAGATCGATAATTGTAGAGTTTAAGATAGATTAGGACTCGGGAGTGTCGAGCAGAGCAGAGTTGGGCAGATGTTTTTCTTGTCGTGAGGGGAGGTGGGGTGTATCGGGATAGGCGGTGTTGTTCATTGTGGACGGCATGTGAAGCTTCGAAATCCAGACTTTTGAAGTTCTGGAGATACTTGACGGGAGGTACGGGAGTTGACTTGGGTGTACTATGGTCTGAGTGAACGCGACTTTGCGGGGATGCAATATATGTTTTGGCCGGACCAGGGGCTACGGGTAAGGATGCTGACGGGCAGGAGGATCGGCAGCGAACAATATCGGAGAAGAGAAAACATTACGGTTCAAGCTCATGTTTGCTTTTTCTCGCATATTCTTAATATATCCTTCCGCAAGTGCCGTGTCGTTCGAGGGCTGGACGTGCATCGAACCATGTCCCACATCGGGCACCCTCATTCTTGGTTCGTCATTTAGGCTGGAGAGTTGACGAGGATTAAAAACTTGATTTGAAGGTTTTCCCCCTACTTTGGAGGAGGAACTGCTCCGGGCAGGGAGACCGGAGTTCTTGTTTCGGCGAAAAGGTTTCTCACATGATTCTCAATCGGAAAGAGGGGTGTGTGTTATCGTGAGACTTGCGGACGGGCTGGGGATTAGGGCGACTGCAGAATTCTCCCCCGTCGTCTGTACGGCATGTTTTTCTCCTCCCTCTTCCCCCTCTTTTATGTCCAAGAGATTGTGTCGTAAGGAGGAGCAAGGGAGCGCAGCTTGCAGCGGGCTCTAGATCGTGATCGGCAGGTCAAATGAAAAATCGCAACCGGCCGGACGCCGGAGCGGCCCCTCGCTCTGCCGGTTCCTTGCTCTTCACGATGCCTCATACGTGAGTTCGATTGCTGTGAGGAATGGACGAAGTAATGACGGGTGGACCACAAATTGGCTAATGCGCGCACATTGATGGTTGATGACGAGAAAATGCCACTGGTTTCAGAAGCAAATAGAAAGCTGACAAAAGAAAAAAAGAAAAAAGAAAAGAAAAGGACCCAGGTAGGATGAGTTGGGGTAAGGTGGGTTTTTTTTTTTTTTGGATGCCAGGTGCCGATGCTGACAGGGTTTAGCTGCACCTGCACCATGCGTTGGAGAATGTGGAGATTAGGGGAGTGGCGTGCGTGTGGAGAAGAAACGGAAAGAAGCGTGTTAGACCCACCAAGGGGTGATCTTCATGGAAGGGGGGGCGTGGTTTTACTGGTCGGGCCGGATTATGAGGACTGAAAGGGAGGGCATATCAGACAGGATATTCTCAGGGGACCGACTCAATATACACACAGGAAATCGTAGACTGCATCAAACGACGCTGTCGTATACATCCAAGTATGTTCCGATGTGGGTTACAGGCCGGAGCCATCCCATGATGACCCGCGTGCTACTACAAGTTTACCCTCTGGCTACTGCGCTGCCCGCCGCCCGGGCCATCCGGTACGCGCCCTCCGGTCCTTTAGACAAGAATGGGGTTTGGGGCCTCCCGAATTGCCCGGATGGTCTCCCTCATCCGCGGGTTAGCGTCGAAGCTAGCCTCGATCAGGTCGACTACTTCATCCACGGTAAAGTACAGGCTGAGCTCGCTGTCGCACCAGAGGTACTTGACCTCGTTAAGGTTGGACTGGAGCACCTCGCTGAGATATTTTAGTCGGAGCCACGTGGCGACGTATTGTGCCGTCGTGGGAACCTCGCCCGCTTCACCAGATGAATGACCTGCTGCTGCCATCCGCGAGGGGAGGAAGAGATCGTCTAGCTCCGTGATCTTGGCGATGAGCTGCGCGATTCGGTAGGCATCGTCCTGTCCGATGGAGGAGGCGTCCATGACATCGCTGATGATCTTGGATGAGATGGCATCTGCGAGCGAACCCACTGCCTGGTACCAGACCGACCGCGAGAGAATCGATTCCCATGTCACCGCCAAGGACCTGACGCGCGCTACTGCCGAGTCCACGCAACTATCCAACTCATCCTGCTGCATAAGACTTTGATCGCCTGTGCGCCTGCATTAGTCTCGCCTTCACGGTGCCGCGGACCATGGCACTTACCTCCGAGGAGGTCTCTGAGGACCGTCTTCTGCACCCCCAGCTCGTTAGTGTACGCGCGCGTCGCAAAGTTCTGCAAACTTCTGATGTCGTTATCTATGCGCAACATATTCTGGGCGCGTGTCGTAAGGTCTTCGCGTGACTTCCACGTTGTGGCTAGATCGGCCAGCTTCTCCGACAGATACATGGCATCGTTGTAAAGGAACCTAGTACTTGGTCAGCTTGAGAAGGATGTCTTGACGCGTCGCCACCTACATGTTACCTCCAATATCCATTGAGTAGTAGTGTGGCGAAACGGCTCGAAACATGGCCAGCGCAAAAGTCGGCAGACTAAATAGACCCGGAGCTGCAGCTGCAACAGGGCTATTCTCGTAGCTAGAAGCTGTTAGTTGCACATTTCCCTATTTTGAGATCATTCCTAACCTGGGCTGCGTCAGAGCTGCACCGTCTTCCAATATGGCCTGGACAAGCTCCATCACTGGCTCCGGCATGGCGGAGATGTGATATGTCTCCTTGAGAACCATTTCCCTGCTATCGTCCTGTACAGTTTTTGTCTCTTGTTTCGCGGTTCCGGTGTTTGTTGTAAGAGGCTCCGGCTCCGTTGGTCCTATTGTGTCTTCGTCGCCCCAGCCCCAGGCAGCGGCTGGATCGTCGTCATCTTCTACTTGCTGTGGCTCGTCCTTCTTGGCATTTTCTTTACTCTCCGTCTGGTCGTCATCCCCCCAGCCCCAAGCATCGGCACCGTCATCTTCCTGCTGGTCGTTCTGTGCCGTGTCGTTTGTTGTCCTGGTTGGTTGTTCTTCCTCGTCGTCAATTCCCCATGCGGCGCCCCAGTCGTCGTCTGTTGCGGTTCCAGCGGCCACTCCGTTCGCTGTCAACTCGTCGCCTTCTGAGCGGGATACCATCTGCTTTTCCACCTTTTCAACCTGTTTGGACGTTCCAAGGCCTGATGAAGGTAAGCGGGGCGACGCGTTGCATAGCAGGAAGACCTACCATTTGACAGTTGAGTTCTGACGGCGTCAAGCGCTGTCTCTCTACATTTGGCGAGCCATATTGACGGCGCGCTACCGACCCATTCCTTGAGCTCCGTAAATCCTGTAAAACCGTTCGTCTCGAGGACTCCGCAGAAGCCCCGAGCAGCTTCTATGACGTCCTGAAACTGGTCGATGTCTTTCAGCGTTGAGGGCACTGCAGCGTCCAACCACACCTTGATAAGGCGTGGAACTAAGTCGTTCATCATAATAGGACTGAAGAACATCAAGAGCTCTGGGGTTAGTCTCTTGGCCAGGAACTCAACTACCCTCCGGAGATCCGCAAAGAGCTCGTCTATTGACTTTCCTGACTCTCCATGTAACTCGACAACATTCTGCCCATGCTGTCAGCCCAAGCCCAAGATTGGTAACGAGGTACCTACTTCGTTCGCACGAATAGACGGCAGAGAGGATGCCTCGGCATTCATCCTCGGAGACACGACAGCAGTGTCGACTTCGTGCCAGAGCTGAGACATCCTCCCCTCGACCTCCTTGTAGGCTTGAAGTCCGATGATAGCCTCTGATAGGGTCATCTGCTCTCCTTTACGGTGTTAGACCACATTGATAGCTGCCAAGGGGGTATCATTACCATCCAGCTTCTCATAAATAGACAGAGACCCTGCCTGCGCATCAGCGTGAACGAGGGATGCCCAGACATGGTCGAAAACATCGTGAATGTTTGATTTCAACTCAAACGCTCGCAGGTCAAGGAGTCTCATGACTCGGCATGACTTTTTGTTAACTGGGACCGCATCGAGTTCCGCCCATGACTCTGTCCGCTGTCAGTCAACACCCTCGTCTGCGAATTAATACCCATACTTTCTAGCCATCGAAGTGAGTCGATGATCCGCCGGTCGTTCATCGCTTGCTCAACCTCGCCCAGAAGCTCATTGACGTGCTGGATGCTCCGTAGGGCTTCGTGTAACTGCTGGGTGTAAAGCACCTCCCGGTCGAGGAAGTGTACGTGTTCCTCGGCATCTTTTGTTGCTTTTCCAGAAACTTGCGGAGCTTCTGATTGACGCACAATATCGTCGGCGAGCTGTTTGGATCGCAGAATGTCTTCCTGAAGTGTCTTCGCATTGTTCACCCAGGAGCTAACGTCGCCCTTGGTTTCCTCGTTGATGGTATGGATTTCAAACTTTCCACCAGTTAATATCATGCCAAGACCGCCGTTTATGGAACTCAAATACCTCCAAGTCTCCCTTGGCCCTTTCCAAGGCCTCGATCGCTGGTGATAGGTCGGACGATGATAGTGACAGGGACGACACCTGCTCGTCGGGGAAACTACCGTCCAAGGCAAAGGCAACAATGGCCTCTCCGAGCTGCGTGGGAACAGCTGGGGCTGTATCTGCCGCCATCTTCTTCGGCTGAGTATGCGCAGTGTAGGTGTGGCTCACTGAAGTTCTCGAATCAGTTCAGAGTCGTTCGGTCTGGTTGCGCCAGAAATCGGGGATGCAACAGGTCGAGGAGATAGGTATCCGTAGGAGAGCTTGATCGGTTCTCGCGTTTGTGCGCACAAAAAAGGGCAGCAAATCAGGATTCAATAGCAGCGACTGGAGGACTTGGCCTCGTCGCGACGTAGCTCTTCATTCAACAAACGAGCGATCCCCAGGCAATTATGACACCAATTGCACAGCTGTCCCAACTCAACCCACGTCACTTGTCGGTGGCGGTACGTACTGTTTCATCCGATCCGACTTTGTGCCGAGCGGTAGGCGCTTCATTCGCGAGATGTCGCGGCAGCAGGCCAATCGGAGGCGACACAGCCGCCCTACGGTGCAGTGAAAATAAAAGAAATAACGATAATCTCCACCGTTCCCTTGCCCTGGGCGATGTAGGGGCATTCGGAAGATCAATGCATTCGTGCCCCGCGACGACTCAGACCAGCGGCGACTCACAAACAAAACGCAGAGAGCAACCGACATCATCCCAGGTTACGGAGATCTTGAGCCAAGGCCAGCGTACGCTTGACCTGACATCGTGTTGATACTCTCGTCGTTGACTCGGTGTACTACGTTGGCGGCTGGTAACCGCTATTTCTCAACTATCACAAACCGGCTGTGCTTCAAGAAGCCCTATTGGTCTTCGCAGCCTGTATCTGCATCCATCAGGCTGGGAAAGCCCGTGTCTGCGCGGTGAGTTGGTGTTTCTCTTATCCGTCTCACCCTCTTCTCTTGGGCCTGCAGAAATGAACAATCCGATTGGCTCCTGTTCTCTTTGGATTTCTCGTCACAATGGCGTGCAAGCATCACGGGCGGCACGGGGCGAGCATTTATACGATGGCTCGCCACTTCAGCCTTGGCTCCTAAACATCGTCATCTTGTAACGGACTATGTTGTCAATATCAAGAGTCAGCCAAGCGGCTCTCGCCGTTGTGATCGCTCTTCTGGGGGCATGCCTCTTCCATTGTCACGACGCACTCAGTGGGTCAGAGTATGTGTTTTTCGTATGCACCCGGACTCTTTGGCAGTCACTATGCACAGCAGTGGCTTTTGCCCAACGAGTTCGACAAATTTCCTGCGACAGCCCGTTACCCTCGTAACACGCTTGATCAAGAATTGTTTCCGCCGGGCGAAAGAACCTGTTGGTATTTGAGCTGTCTTAGCTCGAGTTCTAGCTTATCACTCTGTTCAAATCACCCCGTGCGCTCTGAGAGCCTTCTCATTTCATTAACCCAACAACTCATTATGTCATGACCTCAGCCATTTTTTCGAAAGGATCAGCTACCCAAAGCATTCTAAACTAACTCCCCGCAGTTACTTGCGGCCTTTCTTGACAACAAGACCCGGCACCATGTCACCCGAAGAGCAACCCAGGCCGCAACCACGGTTCCGCAAGGTTCAGAGCTTTAAGACGGATTACGCCCCGTGCCAAATCAGCCAATATGTCTCAGAGAGAAGTGGCATGCAAGTCATCGTGGCCGATCGTAAGGGTCCCAAGACAAACGGCTACTTCACCCTTGCCACAGAGATTTTCGACGACTCCGGCGCTCCTCACACCCTCGAGCACCTGGTTTTCATGGGCTCCAAGAATTACCGTTACAAGGGCCTTCTAGACAAGCTCGCCTCCCGAGCTTACTCTGGTACAAACGCCTGGACCGCGACGGACCATACAGCTTACACTCTTGAAAGTGCCGGGTGGGAGGGCTTTTCGCAAATTCTGCCAGTCTACCTTGAGCATGTTGTCCTGCCTATCCTCACCGATGAGGCTTGCGTGACCGAAGTGCACCACATTGATGGCGAGGGCAACGATGCCGGTGTGGTCTACTCGGAAATGCAGGCTGTCCAGTTCAAGAGCGCAGAGATTATGGACCTCAAGGCCCGACGGCTTCTGTACCCCGAAAACGTGGGCTTTCGCTACGAGACCGGCGGAATGACCGAGGCACTGCGCGTCCTGACGCCTGATCGCATCCGACAATTTCACCGGGACATGTACCAACCTCGTAATCTTGCCGTCGTCATTATCGGCGAGGCGGACCACAACAATCTGCTCCAGATTCTAGATGAATTTGAGGAGAGCATCAAGGATGACCTCCCCCCCCTGGATTCTCCTTTTAAGAGGTGAGTGGAGCATTTAGTACCCTGAGATATTTGTTGACGGGTTATTTGCAGACCCTGGATCGACTCGGCGCAACCACCGGCGCTGAAGGAAACCATCATCACGACAGCCGAATTCCCCGAAGAGGACGAGTCCGTCGGAGAGATCACTGTGGCCTTCTTCGGACCCAGTTGCACAAATGTCATCGAAACGTCTGCCCTGAATGTGCTCCTTACGTATCTCTGCGGCTCGTCCGTCTCCATCCTCGAGAATGTCATCGTCGAAAGGGAGGAGCTGGCCAGCTCAGTCTCGTACTGGTGGGATGCGAGACCCAACTCCGTCATCTGGTTCCAGCCGACCGGTGTTGAGACGGACAAGCTGGAGTTTGTGGAGAAAAGACTGATCGGCCTGCTGAAGGAGGTCGCTTCAAAGCCGCTAGATATGGACTACTTGACGTCGTGCATTCACCGTGAACGTCTCCAAGTTAAGTTCCAAGCCGAGGAGTCAGAAGGCTTCTACTCCAACAACATCATCACAGATTACCTCTTTGGAAAGCGCGACGGCTCAACCCTCAGGGATCTCGAGAGCTTGTCAGAGTACGACGAGCTTGAGAAGTGGACCGACGGCCAATGGAGAGACTTCCTTCGCAAGTGGCTCTCCGATGCCCACCACGTCTCCATCCTTGGCAAGCCGTCTCTGGAGCTCGCAAAGAAGCAAAAGGCGGACGAAGAAGCGAGATTGGCGAAGCGAAAAGAGGAACTTGGTTCCGAGGGCCTCGCCAACCTCAAGAAGCGTCTCGATGCCGCCAAGTCCAAGAACGATGAACCAATCCCCGCGTCCGTGATTGACCAGTGGCCTGTTCCGGGCACCGAGTCTATCCACTTCATCGAATCGGACACCGCCAGAGCCGGAAAGGCCAAGAGTCTTGGAGTCGTTGACAACGTCGCGCAAAAGGTCATCGACGGCGCTAAGCAGGGCAAAGATCCTCTTTTCATTCAGTTTGAAAGCGTGCCGAGCAACTTCGTCCACTTGACAGTCTACCTTGGCACGTCACAGGTACCGCTCCAGCTGAAACCCTTGCTCCCCATCTTTAACGACAACTTCTTCAACACACCGATTATGCGCAATGGAGAGAAGGTGGGCTTTGAGCAGGTCGTCATGGAGCTGGAGCAAGATACCATCAGCTACGGTCTCCGCTCTACAAGAGACTACGGCGACCCGGATGGCATCATGATTCAGTTCCAGATCGAGCCCGAGAAGTATTCGACCGTCATCAACTGGATCCGCACTATGATGTTCGACAGCGTCTTCGACACCCAGCGCCTGAAGGCGGGCGTTCAGAAGCACCTAGCAGATATTCCTGAGCTGAAGCGCGATGGCAGGTCTATGGCCTCAGAGGTCGACATGTCCCATCATATGAAGAAGGAGTCCTATTCAGTCGCCAAGCGGGCACTCGTCCGTGCCGTCTACCTTCGCCGCATCAAGAAACTCATCGGTACCGACCCGGAGCTGGTACTCTCTTGGTTCGAGCAACTGCGCAAGTCTCTTTTCACGTCCGACAACGTGCGTGTCTTAGTTACGGCCAACGTCTCTCGCCTGCCAGAGCCGGTCGCTGCATGGGACATTCTCAGCGACAGCCTTAAGGGGTCCACCGAGTTGACACCCATCATCAAGCCGCACACTCTCCTTTCATCAGATGGTCAGAACCCGGGCGGCGTCGGCGCTGTTATCGTCCCCATGACAACGGCCGACAGCTCCTTCGGCATCGCTACGGCCAAGGGCATCACGTCTTTTGCGGATCCACGGCTACCCGCCATCATGGTGGCCATCGGTTACCTTGAGACCACCGAGGGTCCCCTTTGGAATTCGGTCCGTGGCCAGGGCCTCGCCTACGGGTCATACTTTGCCCGGGAGCTTGACACCGGCCTGATTCAGTACAAAGTGTACCGCTCGCCCGACGCAAGTAAGGCTTTTGCAGCCTCGCGCGAGACGATCCGCAAGATCGCCGACGGTGAAGTCGAGATCGATCGGCACCTCAAGGAGGGCGCCATCAGCCAAGTCGTCGTTCAGTTCGCGGACGAGCAGTCTACGATGGCGTCGGCGGCGGCGCAGAACTTTATGCTCGGCGTGGTGAGAAGCCTCCCGTTGGATTGGCACAAGAACATTATGCGGGACGTCCGGGATGTTACAAACGAGCAGATCAAGACGGTGTTGAAGGAGCTCATCATGCCGCTGTTTGAGCCGGGCAAGAGCAACGTTGTCGTCACCTGCGCCCCCATTCTTGAAGAGGTACGTGTTCGCGTAAGTGATTGTTGGAGTTTACTAACGTCTCGTTTGCAGAACATTGCCAAGGCTTTCAAGGAAATGGGCTACACGACGAGGGTGGAGCAGCTGGCCAATTACCACGAGGACTACGGTTTGAAGGGTGAGGATGACGAGGAAGAGGACGAAGAAGAAGAGGATGATGATGATGATGACGACGACGACAGTGAAGGCGACGACTACAGTGACGAAGAATCGGAGTAACGTACTCCGAGGGACAGGATAGACGGTTCGGCATAATAAAGCTTCTGTGTCTCATTATCATTGAACTAGAGGGTATACCAACGAAACGCAGAAGTTTCTGTTATGATGAGCTGACCTTGGTTGGTGTATCGGTCGTAAAGAGGCTTATTGAATCCTCTTAAAGTAAAGAGTGGTCGTGCTGATGCAACACGGCAAGCCAAGGAAAACATCGCCCATGACTTGGAATGTCCCGAGCGTGTATCCGCGCTCTTGCCGACGCCGGCTTCTGGGTCTGCTCTCCCGGTCTGTATTAGCGCCAGGACTCACTTTCGTTATATACTGGCTGCCCACGTCGCTTAGATCAAAGATGATGGAGGGGAGGATGAGTCTGTCGATGCTTGATGCTCACGTTCTCGCTTAGCCACTGGGTTCCTCGTCCCAGACCGTCGGAAAAGAGAGCAGAGCTCAGATCACAAGTTTACCGTGGTGATGGTGTTGCAGACAGCAAGCTGCTGGCGGCAAGTACATGAATCAAGGCATAGTATACATAAATGGTGATGATCAAGCTGAAGGTGCTACTGAACAAGATCATTCGCTCTTCGCATGAAGGCGACGAGAAAACCGAACCAGAACACCCCAAACACCAATATGCTGAAGCAGCGTGAGTATACAGGCCAGATGCTGCCCCCATTCCGAGTTATCCCTCAAACCACAAAAAAACGTACATGAATTGCGTTTGCACTCTAGCGACGCCACGGCCATGCCCAAAGCCTATGGAAACCCTATCGACGAATATGCTGTGAATATCACTTTTAATCATTTCTCTCCTTTGGGTACTTGCTTCCATCTCAGTCCACCGTGTCGTCATTTTGCGGCTGGTCTCTGAAAGAAGGTGACGTTGGACTGTGTTTCCTCAAAATCCCACTGGCGCCGCTTCGGCCCCAGCCGCCATTCGTGACAAGGTTGAGGGCGCGGTGCTCGGCCGCCGCCTGATCTTCCAAGTCAATATCACTATCCTCAAGGTCATCCTCAAGAGCCCGGCCGCGCGGACTGAGTTTTCGCATGGGCATCGATTCTTGGAAGCCATCGGCGTACAAGTTGGGATCGCGGCCCAACACTCGGTCGGCTTTGGAGGGCATCTTACGCCCGCTACCATTGCCGTTGGGAAGAGGTGAAGTTAGGTAGTGACGGCCGGCGCCGTCAGGCTTGGTAGGAACAGGGCGCATAAAGGTTGGGGGTTCGTCGGTGCCCCAGCCGGCGTTAATCTCGCGGGCACGCTGTTCTTCGCGCTCCCTAGCTAGACGCTCGCGTGCGGCAACCCATTTGGGACTAGGCTCCCAAGCCCAGCCATCGCCGGTGGTGTTACACACAGGGACGAACCACAGGAGAGGCTTGGGACCGAAGAGGTGAAGGAGGTTCCGCTTCGCGCCAAGGTCGAAGGCATTGGGTAACTTCTCAGAATCTTGCTCGTCAAGGTACTCCTCGTAGCGCTTCTTCGCGCGCTCACGCTCCATCTCTTCATACGACGAGTGCGTCGGTCTAGAACCCCCCGGATGACTGCGATATTCCTCACCTTCCTCTGGTCGCGTGATCCCCGGGAGGGCGTTCGCATGGATGTCGAGAAGCTGCTGCCCGTAGGCTGGGAGAGGAATGCCGTCACCGTTGTGCTGGGCAACGAACTGGTGCTGCATCTGCTTTTTCAGCGGCGACAGGTAACGCGTCTTTTCCAAGCACTCGATAGTTGTCTGGCCGCGACTCGCAAGCATAATGTGCCATGCCGTGAAGGCGCCCACCACGATACCAATTATGCCAGCAATAACGCTCAGAATGACATAGTTGATGGGCATCAACGTCTCCACGTAGGTCGTGTCGTTGAGGACCTCCGCGTACACCCAGCTGCCCGCAACGAAGAAGCTGTAGAAGCAGAAGAGCGTTGTGTATATCAGAAACAGCAGGAACGCCTTGTGGTTTTTCAACCCGATGCAGGTCGCCAGCCAAGGGCAGTGGTGGTCCATCTTTAATACGCAGCGGCGGCAGGTTGAGCAGTGATGTGCGCGGTCCGGTTTCCTGGCCTGGCACTTCTTGCAAAAGCGTATCTCGCCGTTAGATTTGACAGTGAAAGAGGTAGCGGCCGGGGGCGCCTCGGTCGGTAGCGTGCTGTAGCCATTGTCGTTTGTCGTGCTTCCGGGGTTCGTGAAGACGGCGGTAGTATAGGACCAGTTGAGCAGGCCGTAAAGGACGAGGGCGCCAAATGAAGTCCCAGACCCTGCGATACGTCCATTAGTTCCTGATCCGGGGATCAGATGTTGGACGAGACGAAGTGTCACTTACCGAGCCAGGTGGCTTTGGAAGACTCGGACCCAATAGTGGCATCCACCCAAACGGCCCAAGTAGTCAAGCCATAGACAAACAGAAGAGGAATGTAAGTTGCAAAAGTGCAACAGCAGCGTTCAACCTTTCGCGCCCAGCGGCGAGACATGTTTCCAGACGGTGGTTGCGGACGAGCAAGATCCATTCACTCGGAGTAGAAAAAAGAAGCTACTAAGAAGAGAAAGAGACCATGGCGGTCAGGGCGGAATAATGCTAGTCGGGGACGAAGGGCCCGCGGAATGCTGTGCTGCTTCAAGCCTGGATTGGATTGAATTGTCAGGGGAAGGTTAGGAAAGGCAGGCTAGGGGACATGGTGGATGACTGCCCTGAAGGCCTGTCGCATCAACGGCTTACGCAGGGAGCTTGAGGCTGAGCTGATCTCCACGGGGCTAACTACTCCACCCAAGTGGATGATGTGGCGGTGTTCAAGACCCGCAAGTGGCCCGAGTTCCCGCCCGTCGGGTGTTCCGTGTTTTGGCGACGTCGGAAACAACGACCTGTCACCGAGCGCCATCATGGGCCGTTAGCTCCGCCCCGGTCTCGACAGAGAGCAGTTTTAGAGGACACAACCCCACAAATTTACCTCATGGTTCGTTTGGCCGCTATGCTGTTTAAACCCCGATTCATGACCATGCAGGTACTATCTTGCGGAGCGAATCCATACTAGAAGGCATTGAACAAACAATTCTTTTGGGTGACCACTAACTCCGTGCCCTCTCCCCTAACCTTGCCCGCAAACACGTGTTCGAACGCAGGGCCAGCCACCGTCCTCCAAGAATGAATTGTGTATGAAACATCTTGGCTACCTCGCAGAATGAGTGTACCGCTTTGAGTCAGCTGAATCAGCAAATAGGCCATAGTCTGCCCATCCCCCCCCAAACGTGTTCGTACACATCGAACCGAATCGCATCTAAAAAGGGCAATTCTCCTAATCGTCTTTACCCTCAACAACCATGCCCATAGCGTTCGGTACTCCAACCAGGACCTTGCCTCGTGGAACTGGTACATCCCTAACCTTCATGCAGCCGAAGACGTTGACTTCGCGGATGTTGGGGCAGCTTCGGAAGATGCAACCAAGCACAAAATCGTCAACCTCCTCGACAAAACTGACCTCAAGCTTGACCAGATCGGTGTACACATTGTCTTCGGAAAAAACCTCCTCAAAGGCGGCCCGGTGGATGTGGCGACAAGCATGAATGTTGAGGTTCCGAATCTTACGACCAGAATGCTTCATAAGAGCACGGAAGCCGTTATCACAGAGACCAATACCCAGAGGATTGTGCCGAGGTTGGGTGGACTCGCGGTGTACGCACTTTTGAAGGTCGATGGTCTCGATGGGAGGATTCGCCCAGTTGGTGAAGAGGTCGACAAAACCTTCATCGGTCATTGCCTCGCTGTCGGTGATACGTAGCTTTTTGAGAGAGCGGCACGAAGTTTTAATGGCGTTTAGAACCTCGTCATTGGCCTCTGGCATCTTTCTCAACGAAAGCGTTTCCATGTACTTTCCAGCGCTCAGGATAGTGGAGGCCAGAACCTTGGGGTTAAGCTGATTGTCCAGATGCAGACCCAGGTGCTTCAAAGTCTTGATTTTGCCAATCTCCTTGATGCCCTCGTTGGTGACCTTTTGATTATGGTACACCTTCAGACGATTCAAGTTTGGGCAATGCTTGGGAAGCAGACCGAGCATCTCATCCCCGAAATGTTTGTCGGTATAGTAGACCTGGAGGGTGTTGAGAGCGGCACCTTTTTGCATAATGAACTTGGTCCAGGCATCGTCGCTGAGGAGATTGGCGCCGTGTAGGTAGAAATAGGACAGTTGGGCGTCACGGCTCAGAAGATATTCCATTACCTTGTCCTTGAACTGAATGGCGTTGCGGACCTTGAACTCCTCGAGTTGCGTCGCAACCTGGAAGATGCTGATAAAGTCGTCGGAGAGAAGTTTGGCCCCATCATAGATGCGCACAGTGCTGGTGAGGGGCTGCACGAACAAGGGGAGCGTCTCTGGCTTGAGCAGTCGGCGCTTTGAGAAGAGTCGGGCAATCTTGTCGATAATGTGGTCCGGCAATTCCCCCAAACTATCGGCAAGGTCCACATTCTTGGCCAACGTTTCAATACATAATGTCGTCAGCTTTTTAGCGCCGGTGTGGTAGGTGCCGTCGAGAATGTTGCTCTGAACCTTGCGACGTTTGGCATTGCCGCCGACAGGCTTGCGAGGCTTGTTAGCATTCTTGCCCTTCTTGTCGGCGATTTCCTTGCTACACTTGGCGCAGAGGAGGCCACCATTAGGTCCATTGAGAGAGTAGGGCGTGACAGTAAAGCGCTTCTTGCAGATCTCGCAGTTGTCCATCTGGCCGGGCAGAGGCTTGGACATCTCCTGCATAAGAGCAAGGGCAATGTCATCGTCATCTTCGAGGTCCTCGGCATGGCGCTTTCGCTTCTTGAAGGCTTTGGAGGCCTTGATCTTAGCGATGGCTTGCTGCTCCTTCAGTTTGCGCTTGGATTTCTCTGCCGCGGTTTCGTTGCGACCGCCCCGGTCAGCTGGCGCAGTTGAAGGGCCAGCTTCCTCGTCATCCTCATCACCATCGCCGTCGTCTCCCCGGGCTTGAAGGCTCTGAGCAGCAGCAGCACGGCGCTGTTCGGCATCACGACGAATTTGGTTCGCGGAGATGTTGTGAGACTGGAATGATCATTAGCACAAGCAATACAAAACTGGCGCATAGGATAGTTTTACAGCAAGGTAGTCTGTCAAAGCCGACTGCCTGTTGAGAAGTTAGCAGAAAGAATGATATCGTCAGGTCAGCAATACTGACGGTCCTGTTATGAGCCGGGTAGGACGGCCGCCACCTTGGGCTGTGTTCTGCTGCGCAGCTTGGCCCTGCTGGGGAGTCTGGTTTTGCTGGTTTTGCTGGGCAGACTGGGCCCGAGGTTGAGTTCTTCGGCGAGGCGGCATTGTGAAGCTGAGTCCTCCCCTTTCTGAATCGAAAGTGGGAACTTCTCTATACGGCAATGTCGTCTGCTCAGTTCGACGTTGTGACAACGTGATTTGCTGACAAGCCTGACTTTCAATGGTTATTCAAAATTCATTGTAGGATAAGAAAGCCCCTTTAGAGGTGAAGTGGCAAATGTGTTAATGAACGAACAGAATGCTTACCGTACCTTAATGGAGAGGAGTGTTTGTGAGACCCAAGGTCTAAAGAAGGTGGACAAAACCTTGAGCTTCTGGAATGTGTCAATCAGAGATACTCAAGAATACCAATCTCAAATCCCATTCGAATCATTGAATGGCTGCGATGATTTGGGTGAGGAGGCGAAAAAAAAAAGAGGCGACAAAGGGTTGATGTTGGAGGCGAGACGTACATTCTCTTCTGGTCACCTACCTTAGTTGGGTTTGGGCACCTTGGGTCCCTTACCTACTCTACTATGGGTTATCCTCGAGTTCTCTTGGCTGTTCCTGTCGACTCAACCCAATGCAAGGGCAGTCCACTTTTCGGGCTGGAAGTAAAGGACCAGTTTGCACTGTATTCAAGATCGCTAGCCACGTATAACAACGGCGTTTTAGAGGCATTGTGGTGAAAGTGAGCCGTGTGAAAGGTTCAAGCCTAGGGGATATTTAAACTGTAGGCCAGGCAGCCGCCAGGGGTTTTAATTGAAGTGGGGCCAACGTCGTGTGGGCAAGAGCCATAGACCGGTCCGCCGGGTATGCCGGGGATAGGATCGATCGCCCATGAGTATCTAGTCGTCACTCTGGAGCTTTGGGGACAGGGAGATGGGGGGACCTGCATCAACATCTTCCCATCAAAACATGCCTAGGGGTATCTAAGGTTTTCAATGTTTGATCGTGGTTACTCATAGCAAAGATTGTGCAAAAATAAGATGCTCTCCCTGTAAATTCATGTTCATTTTAAAGTCAGTTGATTGTCTGCAGCGTATGCCTACGTCCTGTGATCCAGTGTACAGAAAGATTGCACAACACTTCATTTTCCTATCAGGACAGGACGCATGTTCCAGGGGCCCAAGAACCACGACGATTTCAGGCAGTTGCCCCTGCAGCTGAGACATCTATTACCACCCTTGCCTGTCTTCAGTCTAAACAAAGAGAATCATGTGACTTCGTGTAAAGAGCCCGCTTGGAGAAACGCGCCTTGAGAGTCCCCTCCCTGCTTCCTCTACCTACCGAGGGATCGACCTTTCCCACCCCAGACAAAAAGGAGTTGCCAGTGGCAAGAGCAACCCGTCTCTCACACCATCTCTCGTCTTGTCTTTTCTTTTCTTTTTTCGATCTTGCCCCTTCAGACTGCAGCAGTCCAGCCCAACTTGCAACGTCGATTTTTCTTTTCTTCCTTTCACCCCAAGCTTCCCAGAGCAGCTCTTCTTTCAGCGCAGTGATAAGCCACAGAGACTGGTTCGCCACCATTTGCCGAACTTTGTCCCGCCCATCCCATCTTCCTAGTCTCACACACAAACCTTCCTTCATCCTTGTGTGGACGACATCATCCATCACAAAACTTTCATTATTTTAACCCTGTAGTCACGACATAAACGTTTGATTCTCACCACAGGTTCAATAGAGTCAAAATGTCCGGTCGCCGTGGTCGTGGTCGACCTTCGCTCGCTGCGAGAGAGAGCTTGGCTTCCACACGAACCAGTAAGTGTGCCTCGTTCTATTGCATCAACCTAGCGCATTGATCATGGAGAATCCATTCACCTTAATTAACACTATCGTCAGATTCCCCCGATTCTATGTCGGTCCCTGGTCGCATCACCAGATCTGCCTCGGCCAAGAACCTGCCAGTTCCTGCCCAGCCTCTGGCTTCTGCAACTCCTGCTTCTACCACCATCAAAAGAGGCCGAGGCCGACCCAGCAAGGCCTCCTCAGTCGCACATGATTCTGCTTCTTCTGCTGTATCTGCCGCGGCCTCTGCCGAATTTACTTCAGCCAGTGAGGTTTCTACTCCAGCAACTAGCAATGCTACGACGCCTGCGCCGTCTGCCCCTGCAAGCGGACTTAAGGCATCTGGTTCTCGCAAGTCTAATGCCACCTTCGAGATTGCCTTACCAAGCGCATCGGCTCATTCTAGCGAACGTGCCCTGCGCAGGAGTCAGTATTCCATGCAGCCCGTCACGAAGCGCAAGCGTTTCGAGGTTGGTGACAGCGATGATGATGCCGACCTTTCTGACAAGGACCGCGATGCCATTGTTGCTCGTCGCCTGCAAGATGAAGAGAACCATAAGGTGACTGGCGATATTTCCGATGCCGACCTTGCCAGACGTCTTCAAGAAGAGGAATACGGTGCCCCCTTGTCTCGTCCACAACAGCAACGAGGCCGTCGCAGCCTGAGACTGAACAATCCCAAAGTCTCGATTGCAGACTCCGATGACGAGGATGAAGCGGAAGATGTGGAGCTAGAGGACGAGGATATTCCTTCTGCAAAAGCCAAAACCCGAGGGCGAGGGGGGTCTCGCAAGAGCAACCCCCAGCAACCCCCGATGAAGAAGCAGAAGAATGTGATTGTCGACTCTGGCGACGAGGATGAGCTGGCTGAACCCATGGAAGTGGGCGAAGAGTCTGAGGAGATTTTCGCTACGGAGGAAAACGAGTTGGATAGCGAGGATGAAGTGCTTATGACGCTCAAGCGCAAGGGTAAGCAGACTATGAAACGGACCAGAGTCGACGCTGCAGCTAGAGACCGGCCATCCACTACTGCTCAGCTCCCAGAAGTAGACGACAGCGAGTTATCGGAGTTTTCGAGTTTGGACAGCGACGCTACCGATGCTACTGATGCTACCGACGACGCCTCGGGAGCCTCGAATGCTTCAGGTAGCGATACCCGCCGTCGGCGCGCAGTTGCTCAGCAGTCCCGCAGTCGACGCGGTTGGAACCGTGGTCATACGCGCCGTGGCCAAGTCGAGCGTAGGAGGCTGGAGACGCACCACCCTGAGCTGAGGACCATGTGGGACGAGCTGGAGGCTTTACCGCCCATCAGACCTGACAGCATTGAACAACCCAAATCGATTTCGCGCGAGCTGAAGGCTTTTCAACTCGCAGGCGTTGCATGGATGGTAGCTATGGAGAAGACCGACTACCGAGGTGGCCTGCTCGGCGACGAGATGGGACTCGGCAAAACCATTCAGGCTGTGTCTCTCATCATGTCTGATTACCCTTCCAAGAAACCCTCCCTCGTTCTGGTTCCGCCCGTGGCCCTGATGCAGTGGGAGTCGGAAATCGCCAAATATACCGACGGCACTCTCAAGACCTTCGTCTTCCACAAATCTCTCGGCAACAGGGCCAAGAAGATGACGCTCAAGCAGTTGAAGGAGTTCGATGTCATCATGATGTCGTACAACGGTCTCGAGGCTATGTACCGGAAGCAGGAGAAGGGCGTCAGTCGCAAAGACGGCATCCACAAGGAGACGAGTCCGATCCATCAGATCGACTTCCATCGTATCATACTCGATGAAGCTCACTGCATCAAGACACGAACCACCATGACGGCAAAGGCGTGTTTCGCTCTCAAGACCGACTACAGATGGTGCCTGACCGGCACGCCGCTTCAGAACCGCATCGGCGAATTCTTCTCCTTGGTTCGTTTCCTGCAGGTCAAGCCTTTCGCATCATACCTGTGCAAGCAGTGCAACTGCACTAGCCTGGATTGGAGCCATGACGACGACCGTCGATGCACCCAATGTTCGCATGCAAGCATGCAGCACGTTTCCGTCTTCAATCAGGAGCTTCTCAATCCCATCCAGAAGTTCGGCAACATCGGCCCGGGTCAAGAGGCTTTCCGAAAGCTTCGTCTCATGACCGACCGCATCATGCTTCGCCGCCTGAAAAAGGATCATACTGACGCCATGGAGCTCCCCGTCAAGGAGATCTATATCAATCGTCAGTTCTTTGGCGAGGCTGAAAACGACTTTGCCAACAGCATTATGACGAACGGTCAGCGCAAGTTCGATACATATGTCTCGCAAGGTGTGCTTCTCAACAACTACGCCAACATCTTTGGTCTCATTATGCAGATGCGCCAAGTTGCGGATCACCCGGATCTGATTCTAAGAAAGCATGCCGAAGGCGGCCAAAATGTCCTCGTCTGCTGTATCTGCGATGAACCGGCCGAGGACGCTATCAGGAGCCGCTGTAAGCACGATTTCTGTCGCGCCTGCGCCAGAAGCTACATCATGTCTTCCGCTGAGCCGGATTGCCCCCAGTGCCACATCAACCTAGCCATCGATTTGGAACAGCCCGAGATCGAACAGAACGAGGCCGATGTCAAGAAGTCATCGATTATCAATCGAATCAAGATGGAGGAGTGGACTTCTTCCTCGAAGATTGAACTCCTCGTCCACGAACTTCACAAGCTTCGGTCTGACAATGCCTCCCACAAGTCCATCATCTTCTCGCAGTTCGCGTCCATGCTCCAGCTCATTGAGTGGCGTCTTCGTCGTGCCGGCATTACCACCGTCATGCTGGACGGCACAATGACCCCGGCGCAGCGTCAGGCGTCCATCAACCATTTCATGACCAAGACTGATTGCGAATGCTTCCTTGTGTCTTTGAAGGCTGGTGGTGTTGCTCTGAACCTCACGGAGGCATCATGCGTCTTCCTCGTTGATCCGTAAGTTTGTTTTCTACATCCCCGTCATTGCTCTTACTAACAGACATATTACAGATGGTGGAACCCTGCGGCTGAGTGGCAGTCCGCTGATCGCTGTCACCGCATCGGTCAAACTCGTCCTTGTACCATTACGCGCCTCTGCATCGAGGACTCAGTCGAGAGTCGCATGGTCTTGATTCAGGAGAAGAAGACAAGTATGATTAACTCCACAGTTAACTCAGACGACGCGGCCATAGACACTTTGAGCCCGGAGGACATGCAGTTCCTCTTCCGTGGGTCTTGAACGCGTCTACTAGACTTCGTTCAGAATGTACACATAGAAAGTGGATCTCGGGGGGGGGGGTTTCTACATGGCGTTAAGGGGGAAGTGTACAACAACATTGCTTTGACATAGCCCCCTCAATGGAGTTGGGCGTCCTTCGCATGCTGTGATACCCTTTTTCTAGCACAGCAACGGCATTATGGCCGTTCGGATCACGGCTTTTCATGTACAGGTATGATTAACAGATAGTTCTCAATAAGGACCTCTTCCATGGTCAATTAGCTTTGCGTTGCTCAGTGGACCTGGACACCGGACTCAATGACTATGTGAAGCCAAGCGTTCGCTTGCACTGCCGCTGTTGCTTGATTGATGTCAGCAAAATGCATCCCGCACAGATCTTTCGCAATAAACGACCCCGTCAAGATCCACATACACCCTAGGTGGACGTCGCCGTAGCCGTGCCAGGGGTCGTTGCAAATTAGATTCTATTTGCCTGCTCAATGTACACGCGGCGCAGCTCATGGTGTTTCCGGGTCTTGTGGGTAACAATGCTGCGTTTTTTTTATGCCTTCAGAACAGACAGAAAGAGCTCGGCTCGGGAGGTACGCGTTCCTGCAAGTCAGGCCTAGAATGCTCGGATCTGATGGCCGTTCACAGAAATAATCCTAAGCAGAGCCTCGGCGCGGGCATTACGTGTCATGAGGCAGACAACATCATGCTAGGGAAGGGGCTGGTTTCAAGACGCGAGAGAAGGCGTGACGATTCCCACGTCCTATGCCGGGTAGAGGGAGAGCAGGTTGGAACGAAACGATGCGATGAGACTATTTACTGTTGATTCGACGTAACTATGTACTACAATTATGTACGGGAATTTATTCGATGGCGTTCCAGCCACAGTATAGCCTTTTCACGTCACAAAACTCATCACGCCCCAATGGTATCCTTTTGTCTCAACTCCCGATAAACTCCAGAGGCCTGCTCCTATCCGTTCGTCATCATAACATGATCGTGGCGTTCGCCTCCTGCGCATTGTGCCCTTGGATTTCCCGCCTCTAGGACTGGCCGAGGGACTTGGAGTACACGATATCCTGCTCGGCCCAGTAGGTGAGACGGGTAGCGAGATCCTCGTCCGAGATGTCCTCTTGTCTGCTGCGGAAACCGAAGCCGCTCGTGCTGCAGGCGCCCAGTCTGCGGAAGTAGTACAGGTGTGCGTCGACGTTGAGACCAAAGGTGCCTCCGTTGCAGTTGGTGTTGGCGTCGCCCTCGCAGACCTTAATATCGGAGAGACCGTAGTCGATGGTGGTGGCGTTGCCGCCGTTCAACCAGTACTCGGGGGTGGTGTGGCGGTAGCCGAAGAGGATAGGGGGCAGGCGCGGAACGGGGTCGTCAATGTGTGTGATGCGGTACTCCGCGCCTGCCTGCTTGCTGACGAAGTTGGCGAAGGCGTCATTGCCGACGCGGGGGCTGCCATAGGTGTAAATGTCGGTAGGGTAGCCGCTGCGGCGGAGGTCGGCCGCGGCGATGGTAACGACGGCGCCGCCCAGGGAGTGGCCGACTGCGACAACGGTGTAGCTAGGGTTGGCGGCCTTTGCGGACTTCACGGAGGCCAGGAGGGCGGACTTGATCTCGTTGTAGCCGTTGGAGAAGCCGGTGTGGACCTTGCAGTCGTCGACAAAGTCACACTTGTCGAAGAAGAAGAGGACGTTGGAGATCCAGTTTCGGAGATTGTTGGAGCCACGAACGGCAATCACAATGTTCTTCCTAACGGGGTCCGTAGCAACAAATCCGGTGAGTCCAGAAACAGCGCCACTGAGCTCTCCAGTTAGCCACACAGCAGGCCGGAAGGTTCAAGATAACTTACGCAAAGGTACCGACAATCTTGGCACCGTTGGACTGGACGTTGGGGCAAGCGTCGGCACTGCAGGTGACGGCTGCGCCGACGGCGGCCTCGCTGTTGCAAGAGGTTGCTGCCACCATCTGTAAGGCTATTAGCACCAATGTTTTGTGAATGATGTTTTCGATGGCTTGCCTGCGCGTAGAACTTGAAGTTGGCCAGATCAGTAGCAGATGTTGTCACAGCTGGAAATTGTCAGCATCTTCGCCTGGCATCTTACAACGATCAGCTTACCTCTCTCATTGAGGCTGGCAACAGGAGCTCTGGCATCCAGAAGAGGAGAAGCCGAGACTGCGGCAAGCAGAGGGAGAAGAGACAACTTGGCCAACATGGTGACGGTAGATGGATCAAGATAATAGAGAGGGGGCTCGAGGACTCGTTCTCAGGGCACGGCGAACGTAGAGGCAAATCAACTCTGAACATCACGATGCGGTCGCGGCATCTTATACATTGCAGAGGTCGAGACCGGGTACAGGCACTGGTGGGTCTACAGACGACTCGTGCCCCTTGACAACAGCTTCAAGGACCCGGCGGTTGCCGTGAGAGTCCTCCACCATTGACATACTCCACATGTCGTTCCTCGAGAGAGATGGAGGGCTATCACCAAACCAGAGTGGACAAATGGGGTGACGCATGCCGGGGTGTAAGTCTCGCACTAGAGCAAACAGCAAGAAAGAAGTTTCCTTCTTCCGGCAATTTCTCCGCACCCATGAGTGATCGTGCCAGGAACTGAAGGGCGGGAGCCGGCACTAGAGGTGCCAGCAGTAAATGACAGAGACACGTCCCTGGCGATAGAGGTTCGTGCTGCAGGGGAGCAAGCTCAAGAGGTGACGGTCAAACCCGTGCCTTGGCATCGCGGGACAGGGGGCATTGACCATTGGGTGGCCGCGTCTTCGTGCTTTATGGGCGAGGGCCGGGCCTTGTTCCAGGTCGAGGTGGTTGACTGTCATCGGAATCAGCTATACAAGGTGATGGACGGGAGGAAAATGGAGGCGCAAGATCTAAGACATGATTCAGGCCAATCACGTTCGTAGGAAACCACGAGGGTGTGATGGGCGCTGTGACCGTGGTCAACATTGTAAACGAGGCGCCTGTGCGGTCTGATGGAGGAGGCTGTGAAAAGCGATTCCGCGAGGTATCACGACACGACTGTGTTGTCTTGCCGTTCGAGGTGAATTCAGAAGAACCAGGGGTGTGGCATTAGGCGCCACGTGAGCCAAGCATTTCCCAAGCATTTCCCAATTTTGTCCAGGCCATAACATGGTAGCACGCTAGAGTTGAGCTCCTCCGCCCATTAACGGCATCCATCTGAGTGGTGGTTTCTTGCAACGGCGGAGCCGGGGTAATGCTGGGCGGAGCCACTTCTGTTGGGCTTTCGGTGGAAACAATAGTGTCCAAAACGGGGGGCTGATGACGGTAACGGCTGGTTGGCTGCTGTTGGTCAGGACGAACTGGTAATGGATCATGTTTGCTCCAGAAGGCGGAGCTCGTTCTCAGTAGAATCGATATTTCCCCGAACCGGTCGCCCAGTCCCTTGGTTAGTGTCTGAACGAGTCCCGCCGAATCTCAACAAAAAAAAAATAAGCACATAAGCAAACTGTCCCGGGGCCGTGGTCGAGTCGAGAATCAGATAGGTTTGTCGTGACAAGTCGTAGCCGTCCGTGTAAGACCAGTACGGCAAGTACGCTTCTAACTTTGCGGTGTGTCAAGGCCCTTGACCCTGAAGGTGGAGAGCCTTTTTCCCATCACGCGGACGCGGGCAACGTCGATCCACGTCTGGCTCTTCCCATTTGAGTAACGACATCGGCCGAGCAGAGAAGGTGTCAAAAACATAATGACGGCATGGCCAGCTGAACGCGTTTGCGAGATGGGTTGAATGTGTGATTGAAGGACGGGAGTATGCATTTCGGATGTATGGCGGATGCAACCCCGGTGGTCGGCACACTATGTAAGATGGTAGAGACAGGTCCGTGTTATGTCATGGTGCTCTTTACTGCTTAAACTTGCAGCAATCGTGCAGCTTGCAGTACGTATGAAAGTGGTCTGCGGCTTCCTCCTTCCTCTTTGCGCGCTTGTCCTCCCCTCTTCCATCTATCCGAAGATCCGTAGCGTGTACCTGCTGATCGATTAGAACTTGAGCGTTGTTGTACCCATGGTCCACTGTGGGCTACCTTAGTATAACGCGGGGTTCATCATTCTAGAAGGCGTGGCCGTCCTCTTGCTTTGATAGGCGGCTGACTTGTAATGAAGCTTGAGCCACGCGCTACCTTGGCCTTCAGTCATTGGATTCTACCAGAGACGAGAGCCAGATGAAAGCCAATCTTTTGAAGTCTCGGAAATTCCGGACAAGTCCCTCACGTGTTCAATTAAACCCAACAGCGCGTACGCACGTTGCACGCACGCACCTACTCATCACAGCTCCCGCTTAACCACCGAATCTTGGTTTATGGTCTCGGTTTCCAACCCGATCACTCATCCCGCGCGGATTCTGACTTACCTGACTGCCGGTCACTTCCCATTTCGCCTACAGTCAAGAGCCGAAATCTATGCGACCCTATCCCTGTTCCCTGTTTTCACCCCCGACGCTGGTCCGAGCCTGGACGCTCCCTCCGCCTGGTGTTGTGTACCCCGTCTACGATAATCCTAAACTAACCTCAATGGGAGCTTGCAATCCGCCCGTCTCTACTACGTAGTACACTAGGTACGGAAACACAGCCTTGGGCCGTCACGGGGGCGAGCTTCTCTCTGTCACTTTGCCCAGCCGTCTGTCACACACACCTGCACGCCGCACATGCACGCCAATCAAGGCACACTGCCTGGTTCAGCTGGCCACGCGCGCAATACGACGCCCGGCGCAGACGTTTACGGCGGCCATCCTCACCATCCCGGAGCCGAGACGGAACGACACGCCAGTCATCGTCCGCCCAGGCGCTCCATCTGGCATGCACCGTAGACAACAAGGAACATCTCTGCAGCGGCTTCGTCTCTAATCGGACGTTTGGACATTAATGGTTAATGTGCCCGCCCGCCCATCACCTCCAAACCTCGGTCGTGGGTCTTCCCCACGCTTTAATCTTGTGATGTCCACCGTCATCCCTCAGCAATCGCCCAACACGTCTTCCTAACTCTTCGGCTGTAACCTGCCACTCCTTCTTCCCAGCCCTTGAATGCCGCCCTTCCTTGACCCCATACTTATCACCGCCAACTCCCGCCCGGACACTGCCTGTCTCGGTTCTTCCCCCGAGTCCATATCGCCCTAAAAAGATGTTGTGATGGCGTCCTTCGGCGAAACTCTTCCCCGCCTTCTGCTTGCAATGTGATGTTCTGTTTATCCGTCCTCTCTATGCGACACATTGATCGACCGCACGATGTGGAGATTATCTTTGGCAAGCATAGGCCCGATTGAACCAGCCACGCTTCCCAAAAGCAGCAGCCCGCAACCTTGTTGCGTTGCAATATCTGCCTCCTCTAATCTTCATGGGCGGCCCATTCGCTACCAAGATATCGCGAGCGGTCATGTATCTGTCCCTATGTTTCCATGGTTGTTGTACTTTGCGCACTTGAGGTCCGTCGCTGGTCATCTCCGTCTGCAATGGTACCGAGTGCTCCCGTGACTTGTGAGGGTGTCGCTGGTCATGCGGGCGTAAGCGTCGTGCCACTGATGTCGTCGGGCTCTATATATAAGGCTGTTGTTGTAGTCATGGCGTTGTTTTCCGGTGACTGTGGACGGTGCGCCGACGTTGAGCTGTTTAAGAGCTTCAAGACCGTACCGCCTTGTTGTGATCCCTTCAGGCTGTTGTTTGACCGGCGACATGGCGCCTACAATCTCCGCCAAACGCGTGGCGCTATCCCTCCTTGCCGGCCAGGTATCGTGGAGTGATGCGGCTGTCGTATCTCCTAGATCCGACGTCCCTCCTGGATATGTTGCTGCTCCTTACTACCCAGCGCCCTATGGTGGCTGGGCTTCGGATTGGTCTGATAGCTACAGGAGGGCGAAGGCTCTTGTTGACCGGATGACTCTGGCGGAAAAGACCAACATCACCGCCGGAAGTGGCATCTTTATGGGTATGTAAAGCTTCTCATGCTGGATGCTCAAAAGGTTAACAAGTGTAGGGTATGTCTAAGAAATGTGATGCCATGTTTACTTCTGCTGACTGGACCGAGCCGCTGCGTTGGAAACTCTGGCAGCGCTCTCCGCCTCGGCTTCCCCCAGCTCTGTCTTGCAGACTCGGCTACTGGCGTCCGTCAAGCCGACAACGTCACTGTATTTCCGTCCGGTATAACTACGGGAGCCACCTTCGATAAGGACCTGATCTACGCACGAGGCGTCGCTATCGGCAAGGAGTTCAGGGGTAAAGGTGCCAACATCTATCTGGGACCCAGCGTTGGACCTCTAGGGTAGTACCGGATCTCTCACAGACTATGACTTTTACTGATATAGCGGTGACAGACGAAAGCCCAAAGGCGGTCGTAACTGGGAGGGCTTTGGAAGCGATCCCGTCCTTCAGGGCAAGGCCGGGGCTTTGACGATCAAGGGCGTCCAGGAGCAGGGAGTCATCGCGACCATCAAGCACTTGGTCGGAAACGAGCAGGAAATGTACCGCATGTACAACCCTCTACAGCAGGGTTACAGCGCAAACATTGGTACGTCTCCCTAGGACTCCTGGCATTGAATTGACTGACCGAGCAGATGACCGGACGCTCCACGAGCTTTATCTTTGGCCTTTTGCAGACGGAGTGCATGCCGGAGTTGGCTCCGTCATGACGGCATACAACGCAGTATGTCCGCAAAGCCTTCAACAACAAGACTCTCAGCTAATAGCACACAGGTCAACGGATCTGCCTGCAGTCAGAACAGCTATCTCATCAACGGCATTCTAAAGGACGAACTTGGCTTTCAGGGTTTTGTAATGAGTGATTGGTTGTCCCACATGTCTGGCGTCGGCTCTGCTCTCGCTGGCCTGGACTTCGATGCACCAGGTATGTCAAATGATCGAATGAGCCAGAAACGACACTAATTACAACATAGGGGACCAGCAGGTCCCGTTGACCGGGTACAGCTACTGGATGTACGATCTAACCAGAGCTGTGTTGAACGGCTCTGTCCCAGTAGACCGAATCAACGACATGGCCACCCGTGTTGTCGCGGCCTGGTATCAGATGGGCCAAGACGAAGGCTTCCCGGCCCTCAACTTCGCCACGGGAACTCGTAACCGCGTGGGTGACCTATACCCAGGGGCGTGGCCCTTCTCCCCGAGCGGAGTTGTCAATGAGTTCGTCAGAGTGCAGGACAACCACAATCTCATCGCCAGGCAGGTCGCCCAGGAGGCCATCACCCTCCTCAAGAACGCAGGCAATCTTTTACCTCTTGCGACCTCGGCACCTATCAAAGTCTTCGGTACTGGCGCACAGACGAACCCAGACGGTCCCAATGCCTGCGTCGACAGGAGCTGCAATAAGGGTCTCCTCGGCATCGGCTGGGGTTCGGGGACTGTCGACTACGAATACCTGGACGACCCCATATCTGCCTTCAGAAGAAGAGCCGGCAACGTAGTATACTACGATACCGATTCCTTCCCGTCCGTACCTAGCCCAACGGCTGACGATGTGGCCTTCGTCTTCATCACATCAGACTCTGGCGAGAACCAGTACGTTGTCGAGGGCAACAACGGAGATCGCAGCGCCTCCGGGCTCAACGCCTGGCACAACGGCGACAAACTCGTGAAAGACGTCGCTGCCAAGTATCAAAACGTCGTGGTTGTTATCCATACTGTCGGGCCAATACTCGTGGACGAGTGGATCGATCTTCCCAGTGTCAAGTCCGTTCTCGTGGCTCATCTGCCAGGCCAGGAGGCGGGCGACTCTCTCGCCAATGTTATTTTTGGCGACGCATCCCCCTCGGGTCACCTCCCCTACAGCATGACCAAGAAAGAGTCCGACCTGCCTGCATCAGTCACCCAGCTGGTAGGCGGATCCCTCGGTCAACCCCAGGACACCTTCTCCGAGGGGCTGTACATTGACTACCGCTACCTCAACAAGAACGGCATCAAGCCCCGCTTCGCCTTTGGCCACGGTCTCAGCTACACGACTTTCTCCTTCTCCAACGCCACCATCACATCCGTGACACCACTTAGCGCAACCCCGCCAGCCCGCCCGGCCAAGAGCGGAATTCTGCAGTACAGCGCCCCGATCCCAGATTGGACCGAGGGCGTCGCGCCGGCCGGCTTCAGCAAGCTCTTCAGGTATATCTACTCCTGGTGCACCGAGTCTGAGGCCAAGCAGGCCGTCGCGGACTCCAAGACGAAAAAGTACCCCTATCCCGAGGGCTACAGCACCACCCAAAAACCCGGCCCGCCCGCGGGTGGCGCGCAAGGTGGGAACCCGGCGTTGTTCGACGTGGCCTACACCGTGTCGGTACGGGTGACCAACACGGGCGCGAAGTACTCAGGAAAGGCGTCGGCGCAGGCGTACGTGCAGTTCCCGGGAGGCGGGCCCGAGACACCCATCATTCAACTGAGAGACTTCGAGAAGACCAAGAATCTTGCGCCAGGGGAGAGTGTCACTGTAACGTTGCAGTTGACGAGGCGGGACGTCAGTGTGTGGGATGTTGTCAGCCAGAACTGGGTCGTGCCGAACCCCGGTGGTCGATACAAGATTTGGGTCGGAGAGGCGAGCGACAAGTTGTCCTTGGCTTGTTACACGGATTCAGGGGCGTGTGAGGGTGGGCTGCAGAGTCCTGTTTAAGTTACGTGCATGAAGAGGGTTGTGGATTGCTTGGTTCATCGAGTGCGCCGAGTTGACGGATCATGGGTTACGTGTGTTCGTAGGCGGTTCCGAGAGCCCAATCTTGCAACAGGCTTCAACTAGTCGAATCTCCCCGAGTGTTCCGTATGGAGGAACGAAGGGTGTTTCTTACCTGATCGAGAAGTATTGTTCAAGAGTCCAGTTCTTGTTGCCAATCGGTCGACCCCGGTGTGGTAATTGGCAGAGGCCATATTTATCGAAACAATGACATAGCCATTTTTTTAGATCAAATATTTTAGATCTCAAACGAGGGTAGTTTGGTCTTTCCCAGGCTGTTTCGTGAAGCTTTCATCCCGAGGTCGTGAGGAAACCGGTGCCACGTCAGAAGTCAGCCGTGCCGTTGAAATAAGCTGCGATAGCTCTCCTACCTTTGAAATACCATCTGACTTAGAAGACCAGAGAAAAAAAAAGGGGAAAAGAAAAAAAGAACATCAGGTGAATGAAATACACAATCATCAATCTTGAGCAGAGAGAGCGCGTCGGCCGATTTACTATGGACGCCGAAGCTAGAGTTGATAATGAGAGAATCGCCTGTCTAAAGACGACCAAATCACAGACCAGTCTGTCTATGCGAATCATACGGGCCAAAGCTCAAGCTCATCGACAAGCTTGCCCTAGCATTCGGTAGACAATCAATTTTCGCTGAGAGCCAGCCGATGCTCCCCAGGGGAGCTCAATGAGCGCTGGTGGTTGATTCTGCCAGAAACCGAGTTGTCAGCCTTTAACAATTTCCCGGCCACCAGCTCGTTGCGGCGGATGACTTATCACCAAAGCCCACGCGAAGGAGACTGTGGTTGAATACTGTACATTGGCTTCATATTGATACATATTGAACACCACCTTGGGAGATTCCGACGTCTCCCTCCCTCTCTCTCAACGTACTCGCTACAACCCTCCTCATCCAACAGGCCTCAGATATGCTGTGAATGGCCCGCTTCGAGCCCAAATTCTCGAAGAAAAAAATACAGCGTCTAATGGTGTTCGACATCATTTCGCCCTCTTCGGCTGTGACTTAAGCAACCCTAGATAGTGCGGGATCAAACTCCCAACTTCTTGCGTCCCTTCGCTCTCCTCCGCGCAATGATCTTGCGTCCGTCCTTGGACTTCATACGGGACAGGAAACCATGTCTGCGCTTCTGGATCAAACGGGTGTTTCGGTTCATCGTGTTACGGGGACCGCAGCGGATCTGCATGGCGCCAAGTGCCGGGTGCTCGGTGATGGCGCTCTGGGGGACGACATCGGCGGCATCGGTTGCTGTGGGCGTAAATGGCGTGGTCGAGGGACGACTAAATGCAGATGTGAGAGGCGTGATGGACGGACGAAGCGAGGGGAGCGAGGAAAATGTCCTGAAAGGCGGGAGTTAGCTTTGTCGCATGCTTCCAGGGGTTCGACGTTGTCAGACGACTCACCTTTGTGAGAGAGTCTGGGTAACAGCACGAGCGGATTGAGTGTTCGGGCGGGAGAGGAAGCCCCTCGCCAAACTTGTGACGGATTGTCGCATCATTCTGGCGGCAAATATGTCGTCCTTGTCTTCGAACTGCGTGGAGCTCGCCGATGCCGTTCACGAGCTTGAGATTTTGCGGAAGACTTTCTCGTACCTGGACGGGACTTTCCGCAACAAATGCATACGGCGAGTATACCGCTGCACTGATTATTGAATAAGCCGGCTTGTTTCGTCGATTAGAGTTGGATGGTATGGGGTTTCTGCAACCAATCACCGTACCTGCCGTCTCCCGTAAGACCCGGCCACAGCTCGGGAGCCCCACTTGGTCCTCTGCACGTCGGAAAATGGACTCGCTGTGGACAGCTTGCCTAAGTAAGCTACCTGGTCAGTGTACTCGTCGTTCAGCTTGCGACGGAGGCCGCAGGTGGCTTTCTTTCCCCAAACCAACATCCCCATTCTTGTCCCTCCTTTGCAACCCTCAATCTCTAGCAAAGCGGGCAAAATGGATTTTCTACAACGCCTCGCCCGGTTTTTGGACCGCCCCCTCTTCCCGTGGAAGCGTCTCATTCTCGGCTTCTCGGTCGGTCAGTTCGTCTTCGAGAGCCTGCTCTCGCTGCGCCAGTACCAAGTCCTCAAGAACACCAAGCCCCCCAAGGTCCTAGAGCAGGAAGTCACCCAGGAAGTTTTCGATAAATCCCAGGCCTACAACCGCGCAAAGGCCGAATTCAACTTTGTCAACGGTCTTTGGGCCCAGATCCAGAACATCGCCTTCATCCAATTCGACGTCCTTCCCAAGCTGTGGTCTTGGTCCGGAAACCTCCTGCTCAAGTTCGCGCCGGCTCGCTTCACCGGCGAGATATCCCAGTCCATCGTCTTCGTCCTTGCCTTCATCGCCATCCAACAGGTCCTCTCGCTGCCCAGCTCCGTCTACCAGACTTTCGTTCTGGAGGAGAAGTTCGGCTTCAACAAGCAGACGCCCAAGCTGTTCATCACCGACCTGATCAAGTCCCAGCTGTTGTCCGTTGTCATTGCGCCCCCCATCCTTGCCGGTTTCCTCTCCATCATCAAGAAGACGGGCAACCAGTTCTTCTTCTATCTCTGGGCGTTCGCAGCCGGCCTGCAGGTATTCATGATCACCATTTATCCGATTGCCATCCTGCCTCTTTTCAACAAGCTGTCGCCTTTGGAAGAGGGCGAGTTGAAGGATGGTGTCGAGAACCTGGCCAAGAGCCTGAACTTCCCACTCCACGAGCTTTACGTCATTGATGGAAGCAAGCGCAGTGCCCACAGCAACGCATACTTCTTTGGCCTCCCGTGGAAGAAGCACATTGTCATTTACGACACCCTTATTGAGAAGAGCGAGACCCAGGAGGTTGTTGCAGTCCTTGCGCACGAGCTTGGTCACTGGAGTCTGGGCCACACCACCCGCCTGTTTGGAATTTCCCAGGTATGTTGCTGCCAGTCATGACGTGTAAACCATAGCTAACCCTCGTCGTAGGTTCACTTCCTCTACATCTTCACCCTCTTCTCCGTCTTCATCAGCAACAACTCCCTGTATGCCGACTTCGGTTTTCTCAAGGAGCACCCCATTATTGTCGGCTTCATTCTCTTCTCCGACGCTCTTTCCCCCATGGACACCGTCGTGAAGCTGCTCATGAACATCCTTAGCCGCAAATACGAGTTCCAGGCCGATGCTTTCGCCCAAAAGCTCGGTTACTCTACCGAGTTGGCTAAGTCGCTTCTGAAGCTCCAGATCCAGAATCTCAGCAGCATGGACGCCGACTGGATGTATGCCACCTACCACTTCTCCCACCCGCATCTGTCAGAGCGTCTCAAGGCCCTCAACTGGAAGTCGACTGGCAAGGTTACGACGGACGAGCCGACGGTTGGAAAGGCCACTGGCAGGGATGAGCTGTGAGGGGCTGAAGCACTGTGAAGTGTTACTCCAGAAACCATGTAGAATCAAGATGCCCGAAAAAGATGGGAAAGTCTTGGGTCGTCAATTCAGTAAATGGTTTGAAATTTAGCAGCCAATGCACTTTGTCGAATACTATCCAAATGACAAATCACTCAAGCCACCGTTCAATGCCTCGGGGCCCTCATGTTAGCTAGCACTCTCGCTAGAAGCTCCTCCCTTGTGTCAGAATCCTGCGGAAATAGGTTTCGCTATGATTGCGTCAGTAGTGCGGAGCTTGAGCGACGGATGCACGCCTACCGCGGCCAGCCATCTTCTCATCTCTTCTCTAGTCCATCCTTCGGGGTTCCCAGTGGGATCCGGGCCTGTGGGAAACATGTCTCCGCCGTAGATGGCCCACACGGCGACTGCCGTTACTAAACCGCCGAATGCTGGTTTGGTCATCAGTATCCGGTTCTAAAAGAATAGATGAAAGAGCATTTTTACCAAGGACAGCATTCTAAGTAATGGTTAGCGAGTCAAACGACCATTCATAAAGAGGAACACCAACTTTGGACTTGAGTGCGTTGTCGAGTGGTGTGGGCATCTTGACGAGCGGATGTGGCGGTGCGTCCAACGTCTGTGACAGAGAAAATAGTAAACGTTATTCTCCTGTAGGGCTTTATAAATTCGACGAACGCCCAATATGAGCCACCGGGGCCAGAATGCCTTACTACAAGCAACGTGTTTAAAATCCTGGTTGAGTTGGAGTGTCGTCAATTCCCATGCCAAGCCCAGGTAACAACAGGCCGAGGGTCGTCAGCGCCACGTCTCCTCTGCCCAAAGAGCGAACGGCTGACGCGTCAAGCCACAGCGACACTCCCTACTGCATGGGAACCAAACCGGGGCGAGACAACCCCCCGTTACGCCCCGATAAGATAAAAACGCATCGAGCTCTTCCACACTGCAAGAAGTTGGCCCGTGCATCCACGACGAGCGAAGCCAGGGGTCCATCCCACAAATTCAATTTTCCCACCGAAAATACATCAACTCTCGAAACCTCACCCATCGACCAGCAGAAAGACAGCCCCCCTTCGTTGTTCGCCCAATCCCCCCTCAAACACCGCCAAGATGCCTCGTGAGATCGCCGATATCAAGCAGGTACGTTTGTCTGCTGAATTGCTGACAGTCCATCTTTTTGCGTGAATCGTTGCTAACGTTGATTTTGTGTGTCTGCAGTTCATTGAGATTGCCCGCCGGAAGGACGCCTCCTGTATGCCAAAAATCCCCTCCCTCTTTCCCCCCAACTCGCACCGCGAAGTCCTTGACGAGACGGAAAAAAGATGAAAGACGGGACCGGAACTCGGGGAACGAAGGCCATGAGAACCAGAAGAGAAAAGGATTGATCTAACATTCGTGTCCCAACAGCCGCGCGTATCAAGCGCAACCGCAAGAGCTCCCAGATCAAGTTCAAGGTCCGCTGCCAGCGCCACCTCTACACCCTCGTCCTCAAGGACTCCGAGAAGGCCGAGAAGCTCAAGCAGTCTCTTCCCCCTCGTACGTCGCCTCTCCCCCCTCAACTGTTAGCAGCTTTTGTCCCGATCGGGATACCTCGAAATGGGTCTCTCGCCGTGTGACGGACAACACCACCAAGGACAGGGACTAACGAACCCGAACAGAGCTCCAGATCAAGGACGTCAGCGCCAAGGGCAAGTCCGCATAAGCGAACTCGTCTCGAAGATCGAAATTCCGTCAAACTAAACCAACAACAAAAAAGTCTTTCGATGGGGGGTGTTTAGATGAAGGAACAAGACGAGCAAAAAGCAAGGCAATGCAGTAGCCTGTCATGAGGTCAAATGGAATGATGAATTCCCTCTAGGGTTTGTGGGGGCTGCGTTTTTTTCGCGCATCTGGCCGGTCGGTCCTTGGGATTTGGAAGAAACCACGACTGGGCTCTCTTTTCTTTTCGAAAGAAGGGTAGAGAACCTCGTTCGTCTATTCTCCGTCCGCATCACACAAACAAACATGGCGTCTGAGGGAATTTTACCTAGGCAATTGCAGATGAGATGGACTGTCTAGTACTTTCGGCTAGCAGACGTTTCGCCAACGAAGAAACCATTGAACAACACGTAACAGCCAGCACAGTGATGAAGAGGAAATGCGTCTTTCGTCCTCGTCCGTGTCTAGGTCCTTCCTCCGTGTGCTCTCCCCAAGGCCACCGAGGATTATGCCTCACATGTCGTACACCGCGACCTCCGTCTGACCACCCCTCACAAAATCCGCTGATAGTGCCAGATGTCCGTCCCCGTCACGAACTCCTGGATGCCGGCCCACTCCTTGAACCCTTCGTGCTGCGCAATCGCCTTGTGCTGCTCCACGGACGACCACCCGCAGTACATGACAAACTCGTCGAGGTCTTCGGCCGCCTTCTCGATGCGCCACCCCCCGCGCACCGGGAACGGCTTCGAATGCTCCTCGACAACCCACTTGACCTCGGCGTACTTTTTCAGGAACTCTTCCTTGCGCTCCGATCGCACCCCGAAGCGCCCGACGCTGAGGACCGGCGCCGTCAGCAGCGCGGGCGGCTCGTCTTCGGCCTTCTTCTTCCCCTCGGCCTTGCTCTTCTCCGCTGGTGCTGGCGTGACCGGGGCTTCCGGCTCCTTACCCTTTGACTCAGTTCCTGTGTCGGCCTCCTCTTCTGCATTTGCACCGGTCACCGTCTCCGTCGTCGGCGCGGCGGGGCTGTTCTCGCTCACTGCGTCCGCCGGAGCCGGGGTTCCAAATATGGCCTCGTCGACATGGAAAACGACGACCCCTCGCGGGCCTTCAGTATGGACATGCGGCATCAGCTTGCCAATGACATTCTCGCTCTCAGGCGACGCGAGCCACTCCCCATGCGCCTGGGGTGAGTCCCACTGCGCGGCGAACAGGAGAACACGCGGGTCTTCGACTTGTTGGAGGACTGCAGTGCCGCGGTCTAGGCGGGCAGGTGGCAAGCCAGGCTTCCTGCGCAAGACCCAGGTGTCTTGGACAGTCTGGCAGTAGTCCATTAGCTCCTTGGTCTCCTCGGTCATGGGCTCCTTGAGCTGCATGAGGGCCAGCTCCGTCACGACCATTGTTGGAGGTGGGGAGAAGTGGCTGCTGGCGGGCTCGGGGCTGTGATGGCGGAAATCCCGGAGTGAACGGGGTTGGAGCTCTTGCGCGGAGTTCGGTGGGTGTCGAGAAAGCTGTGGTTTCTCGCAGCTTGGCTGGCTGTCTTCGATAAGATGCTCACTGTAAAAGACGTTCGCAAGGCCTCGCACTCTGTCGATGGTCGTATGTTTCTGTTTACTAATGTCAGACGTCGGGTAATCCGAAGGACGACTGTGTGGTGCAAGTCCACTTGGCGGGGCAACACGGCTGCAGGTCATCGTTGCAGCGATTTCTGACGTTGACGCCCAGCAGCTGCAGCACAGACCGACGCCCCAAGTTACCTTAGTGTAGCGCTAGAATAAGCTCCGTTGTGTGGCAGCCTAGCTTTGATCGCATTGATCTGTTTTCCCATCAGGAGAATGCGCGAAACTTGATCTTCTGGTTGGGGATGCCCATAGAGTTAACCAACCCCGCAGTTTCGTCAAGTCTTGCCATTTCATCGGTACATTTCCATCGAAGCCGGCGGCACGGTCAGTCTTGAATGGCTAAGGTGCATCAAATCCAAGCCGGGTTGTAATGAGTGATGACGATTCTCAGCTGCCACACGAATTTCGGCCGAATGACCATGAACAAGTCGGGATCCGCAGAGTTCCTGAGCCAGAGGTAAGGCTCTTCTTGTTAAGGACAACTCAGTTTGGATATCTCTTAGTTGCTGCATTCAGTGACACTTTTGGAGGGTGAGGGTCTCTCGGCATCTTCGATAAGCGTTTGCCATTTGCGAATGGACACATGGCAACATTGAACACTCGTTGGTAGTCCTTGACACAACATGATTTCCTGCGGCCATTGTTCCACTCCACGTCACCAAGATCTATGGTGGATCTCTCGTTCATGAAGCCAGTGGACCTGAATGATGAGGCTCATCGACGCGGAACAGATTTCCCTGCCAAGCGGTTGCTTGTTTTTGGCGAGCTTCCTCGGCGACCGGGAGGTCCGGGCATATGAGGAAAAGGACCCGCTGATGCACGTCGCGGGTCTGCGCCTCAGTTGTCGAGCTGAGTGGTTCTCTTATGTGTAGCACAATATCGATAAGCCAATTTCCGAAGGGTCCGCACCTGTGGTTCAGAACCGGGGAAATGTTGCCGGCCAATGGTCGTCACATAAGCATCCTACTTGATCATAATTATCGCGTTCTTCGGGAGACCTAATTGTTCCGTACGGGCTGGGCAACGATTCGAACTCCATTTCTGCAAAGCCGTGCTGCGGCGGTGCAAATAGAACTGGTCTTCCGAGACACGGAGCTGTCGGATCGAACTGTCACCAACACCCGGTCCGACGCGGGGGGTTACACAGCTACACGAAGCTTACGTGACGAGCCTTTTATTGCAGTAAAGACTTCTGGCGGGTATACTCTGATAAGGACATACCATCCATGATGCTTCACCGCCTCCGATCAGTTTGTTGCGAGACCCGAGTCGGAAGCAAACCACCCACCCTTTGTAGTGCCCTGAGAGGCAGCTGATTAGCTATAAAGACGTATGTCGGTCTAGTCCGCAGTCGGATCAGGTATTCGCATCGGACTGCCAAATTAGGGCCAAACAATTGCTCGTCCTGCATGGAATAGCGTCATGGGAGTACACCAGTGATCGCTCAGCCACTGCCGCCTTCGAGGCTGGACGAAACAACCCTCGGTTGCACGAACCGCAAAAGGTTTCTCGGTCCGGAACTCGTTCGTCGGACGAATGTACCATGTCTATCGACGTTGGCCACGCACTTTAGCTTCAAAAGGCGCCGTTGAAAGCTCGAAGCTACGTAGTAATTTGCCGCACACAGCTCTTCAAAGGTGACTTGGATGTGCTTGAATATTTCTTGTCTCCGTGGTCCCATACGGCAGGTCAATTCGCTCAACAACACTGTAGATAGCTTGTAGAAACCCAAGACGTTATTCAACAACGGCAGCGGTGAGCCTCCTTGAGCGAAAGGGAGACGTAACACATCCGGTAAGCATTTTATCTCGATCTTAGCCAGTCAGATAGTGCGTCAAAGCTGTCGGCCTATCGTGAGAAACCGAGGGGTCTTCAGCATTGGTAGGGAAGCCGGCGGTGTCGAGTGGCTCAGGCTCTCAAGCCATACAGATCCAACCATCAGGGCCACAACGATACGTCAAGTGCGATGGAGGGAGCTAAGGCAAGAGACAAGCCGCCATCGTCAGTCGGCCGCCCTTTTGGTCTGCACTACCCCTGTTGAGTAAGTCGGTGCTTGCCGCAAAATGTCCACGAAGCCGGGAACATCATCAGGGGAAAGTGACAGAGAGCCAATGAGGAAGTTGCTTCAGGGTAACGTGGGATATTGCAAGTGGCGCGCGATGTGGTATAGGTATCTGTCAATCGAAGGATGGAACGGTAGGAAGGTAGGTACTTTGGGTACATGTATCAAGTAGCTGTTGGTTGCGGATAAGAAGTACGTACACCTAATTACGGAACAAGTACTGTGCGTATGACAAGCAACGTTTTTCGTGTTCAGTCCAAGACGGCACGCGTACTCCTGGAAACTCAGATACCAGGGACGACCATGGAGGTAGTCTAGCAAGATGTGTCTTGCATTGTAACGACGTTGGCTTATGCATCGAGTCACGTTCCGTCCACATCCCAACAAGACCTGCCTGCGCTTCCATGTTGCTTCCAAACTATTTCTGGCTGAATCGCTGTCATCAACAACCGGTGCATTCCTCCCCCGGACTTCAACCCCCGTCTGCCACATTGAATCCAAACCAGGTCTCAACTATAACACGTTATTATCACTCCGAAAATGAGTGAGTGGATTCCAACCGCCATTCCCAAGCATTCCTCTGTGACGAATAGTCGCCTGCTCGTATCGTCGTTTGGATACTTGGATCAGCCCTCCTTATTTTGCACTAAGCAGACGGAAGGTACAACTTCCAGCTTCTGGGATCCGGCTCCTATAAGCGTCAATTACACTAATCATCTACGTCTGCACCTTACTCGAGCGGGCGCCCTACCCCTACCTTGCTGGACGTCTCGTTGGCCGCCTTGAGCTTCCCCATGTTTCCAATCTGAAAGGGGCCGTGTCTCCATATCTGTATCCAGCTCCAGCAACGAACGTTATCCAATGTTTGATCCAGCCACACCCCGGGACCTGGGAAGCCAAATTGGCTAACTAAATCTAGTGTCCTGTCCCTCGCGTCCTCCTCTAATAAAAGTCCTTGTATTACTGTATTACACACTTCCAAACAAACCAACCTAGCTTCCGGTTGCGCCGCTATCGTCACCTACCTTACCCTCTTCTCTCCTTTTCCCCTCTTACCACTTTTCTCGGCTTCACTTTCGCTCGCCACCGTTTGCGTCAAATACCAACCCGATCCCTTTGGATCCCCCATACGACTCATCTTATTGTCCCGACTCGCTCCGCTCCTGGTACCACCCCCCATTGACCCCTCACATAACCACCCGTACAACAAACGAACCCCCTAGACGACCCTGACGGTTGGGTTAGGCCGGGCTTCTAGGACGCATCTTCCACCAAGCGACAGATTCTCCAACTAAGAAATCTCGACACGCGCCCTCATGGCTGTCTTTGCTCCAGAACCGCGAAACGGGGTAGACGCCGTCGGCGTCAACGGCGCGCCAGCAGCCTCGTACGTAAATGGTAACGGCAACCTGGCCAGCCGTCTCAAGCTGGATCGCAAATACTCGACTCCAATGATGCCCGCCTTTATGGTATCTGCACCGGGCAAAGTCATCGTCTTTGGAGAACACGCTGTCGTTCACGGCAAGGTATGGTTTAGCCTGTCGACCCCTTTCCAGCCGTCCACTCCACCACATGTACTGACTGTGCAATCTACAGGCCGCAATCGCCGCTGCCATCTCTTTGCGATCATATCTCCTCGTCACCTCCTTGTCCAAGTCAAGGAGAACCGTCTCGTTGCGATTTCCAGACATTGATTTGCACCACACCTGGAACATTGATGACCTGCCTTGGACGACATTTCAGCACCCTTTTAAGAAGAAGTCTTACTACGATTTGGTCACGGAGCTTGATCCGGACCTCGTCGCAGCAATCCAGCCACACCTTGCCGAGGTATCACCACACAAGTCGGATGAGGTACGCAAAGTACATCAAAATTCGGCATCGGCGTTCCTGTACATCTTTCTCTCGTTGGGTCACCAGTCGTTCACGGGATGCTTGTACACGTTGCGATCTACAATCCCCATTGGCGCTGGCCTGGGTAGCAGCGCCTCAATCGCTGTCTGCCTAGCAGCGGCTCTTCTTCTGCAATTGCGCACGCTTTCCGGCCCCCACCCGGATCAACCCCCCGACGAGGCGAGGTTGCAGGTTGAAAGAATTAACAGATGGGCCTTTGTATGCGAAATGTGCATACATGGAAACCCCTCGGGCGTGGACAACACCGTCGCAACCCAGGGCAAGGCCGTGGTGTTCCAACGGACAGACTACAACAAACCCCCCGTTGTGCGGCCACTCTGGGATTTCCCGGAACTTCCCCTCCTTCTGGTGGATACGAAGCAGGCCAAGTCAACAGCCTTTGAGGTGGCCAAGGTTGGCAAGCTGCGCGATACACATCCGAAGCTTGTTGGCAGCATCCTCGACGCCATTGACAAGGTCACAAATTCTGCAGACAATCTGATCGGTTCCGACGAGTTTGACAACAAGAGCGAAGAAAGCCTGCGGAAAGTTGGTGAGCTTATGACCATCAACCACGGACTCCTCGTCTCCCTGGGAGTCTCGCATCCGCGACTTGAGCGGGTAAGAGAGTTGGTGGATCACGAAGGCATTGGATGGACGAAGCTCACCGGTGCTGGTGGCGGTGGTTGCTCCATTACACTGCTCAAGCCTGACGTGCCAAAGGAGCAGCTGGAGAGGCTAGAAAGCCGTCTGGAAGAGGAGCGCTATGAGAAGTTTGAGACGACGCTTGGCGGTGATGGTGTTGGGGTGCTCTGGCCGGCCGTGCTTAAGAACGGGTATGAAGATAGCGAGGGTGGCATGGAAATCGACCTTGAAAGCTTCCTCAACGCGGATGGCAACGAGGGTGTTGAGAAGCTTGTTGGTGTTCATGGGGGCGCAGGTGAGCGTGAGGGCTGGAAGTTTTGGAAAGTTGAAAGCCGGTGATGATGATGGCGACGGTTACTTCGATCTCGTGCTGCTTTTACTTTTCCAGTTATTGCATGGTGTCAAGCCGGTAGGCATTACTTTTCTCCCAATTCTGCAGTTTTACTATACGACATAACGGTTGCGGAAGAGTTTGGGGCATCTGGGGCTTTATGTATCATATTTAATCGGCGTGGGGAGAGCTAGAAGCCAACCTTACGGTGCTAAATTTCTACTGCTTCTTGGATGTTCTGAAAGAAGCATTTCGGGTCCAACCGTACGGGCGTCATTCCAGTTTGACGAAATTGCCATGGTCTTGGCCTTCAATTGCGCTTGCAAAGATGGAGGTGAGGTGAAAAGGGGGCGTCCGACCGTGGTGGGGTTAGCAACCACGGATGCACATTTTCCACGCCTGGGTCAGACCTCGCCGCCAGCTCCAACCCCGCCATCAGGTACACCACACCAGCCGCAGACATGCCCGCCAAATCCAAGACCAGCTCCAAAGCCAAGGAAGCTGAGAGTAAGGGTACGTTTGCTTCAGTTTATTTTTGTCGCCTGTTGCGCCAGCACGTCGCTGGACATCTATCTTAGCCTCAGATCACCTCCCGGTTCTCGCCCTTCCAATGCTGACTTAAGCTCTTTTCCCCCAACACACAGGCAAGCAGCAAACGCCCGCGGCAGCCGAACCCCCAAAGACGGTCAACGAGCGCACCCTCCAGCGCTTCTATCAGACGAACCCCAACGAACGACGAAGAGAGGAGGCCGGAGGCTTGCACAACCTCACACCAGCGGAACGACAGGCGTGGGTCAACGCGAGCCTCGTGCGTCGCGTAGCGAGCAGGGACATCTTCCTCACCAACAAAGCCGAGCGCGAGTTCTGGAAGCAGGTCAGCCGCGAGAGCCCGCCAATCCGCCGGCTCGAAAGACACAAGACGGACAAGGGCGCCTCGGTGGTCTACGACTGGGGTAGGGACAAGAACGGCCGCGATCTAGGCGATTACCCGCTCGATCAGTTCGCCGTGCGGGCAGCGAAGCAGACGCAGCTCACAGCGCTCGAGGTGCTGCACCGAAGGTTCCTCCAGCGGAGAGAATTCGCCAAGGACGGTGTCACGGACGGAACGACGACGACAGCGGAGATCACGGCGGAGGACATCGACGAGGAGAGGCAGAGACGACGGCAGATGGCGGCGTTAAGGAAGGAGCTCTATGGGGATAAGATGGGTCCCTATGCGACGGACCCGGAGTGGGACGACGTCGTGCCCATCCCAGCTGAGGAGCCCGAGGGTGCGCTGGCTACGATTGCTTATCCAGAAGACTACGCTGAGGGTAAATAAGTTTTCACATTTAACACTTGACTCTACGGGCGCTGAACCTTCGTTCCGCTGACCAGTTGTTGTGTTTCAGTCATGAGCTACCTCCGCGCCGTTATGGTCGCAGAGGAGTACAGCCCGCGGTGCCTCCGACTGACGGAGCATGTCATCTCTTTGAACCCGGCCCATTACACGGTTTGGCTGTACCGCTTTAAAATCGTCGAGGCGCTTGACATACCCGTCGTCGACGAGATAGAGTGGCTTAATCAGGTCTCGCTCGAGCACATCAAGAATTATCAGATCTGGCACCACCGCCAACTTCTGCTAGATCATCACCACGAGCGTATCAAGGCGACGCCCGACGAGGTCAAGCGCTTCGCGAGATCTGAGACCGAGTTCCTGACGCGCATGCTCGATGAGGACACCAAGAACTACCACGTCTGGAGTTACCGGCAGTACCTCGTGCGCAAGCTGGGACTCTGGGGTTTGCCAGAGTTGCTGTCGACGCAGAACTGGATTGAGGAGGACGTGCGGAACAACTCCGCCTGGTCGCACCGCTTCTTCATCGTCTTCTCGGACCCAGCGCAGTCGACCGAGGGCTCGCACGCGACGGAGCACGACCCAAATGTCCCCGCAGACGTCATCGACCGCGAGGTAAGGTATGCGGAGGAGAAGACACTGCTGGCGCCGCAGAACCAGGCCGCGTGGAATTATCTGCGCGGCGTCCTCGTCAAGGGCGGGCGCAAGCTCGAGACGGCCGAGGCGTTTGCGGAACAGTTTGTCAAGGGCGTCGGGGCCAGCGAGGATGCGGAAGAGGTCCGCAGCAGCCACGCGCTTGACTTCTTGGCCGAGGTGTTGGCGGAGAAGGGACAGAAGGATGAGGCGGCTAAATACCTGGACCGGTTGGCGGAGAAGTGGGATCCCGTGAGGGCTGGCTACTGGAAGTACAGGAAGCAGCAGTTGCAGTAGTTCTTGGTGTTTCTTTTCCGTTGCGATTGACGTGCTTAGGCTATGAGTATTTCTAGTCTGTCTCTGTAGACTGATGACGGGGCTGCCCATTTCATTAGTAGCAAGCCCTGGATATTGGTAATATTGACGAAGACTTTGACAGGACGCTTTACCAGTCAGCACTCGTGTAGATTGGCATTCCTAGCCATGCCGTACTCCAATCCCCTCATGAACCCATTCTGGTCCGCGTTCAGCTAGTGCACAGCGGAGAAAGTCTCGGCAATCTCACCTCTACTATATCACTGTCGTGGAGCAGGCCAAAGCATCCACGATTATCCCCTTCAGCCCATCATCAACTTCCTCACTGGATCCTCAACTCCTCAGAGCGCGCGAAAATTCTGGCTCATGACCAGCCACCGCCTAGCACCGCGCGGGGGATTCTTGCCAAAGGTATCCCAGTTGGGCACAAGGACAAACACCTCGTTGAACGTCTTAACCGGGGCGTCGCGGCCCTTGCCGTAGTAGACGCGGCCGGTAACCTGCGCGGCGACGCTGCACTTTGCGCCCTTCTCGTCGCCTTTCTGAAGGTGGTCGGGGCAGCCGAGGGAGAAGTCGGCGTTGACGACGTGGGCGTCGAGCGACTCGACCTCGTAGCGGACGTCCGGCCCCTGAGTGTCGAGGAGGGCGACGTACTCGTCGGGTCCGCCCTGCAGGACGGCGCCGTTAATGGAGATGTCGGGCTGGGAAGGATACTTCGAGCAGGCGGTTGTGTAGAAGTTGGAGAGCGTCCCGGAGGGTTTCCGGCGGTTAAGGGCGTCGTAGTAGGCGTCGGCGAAGTTTGAGGCCGCTGGATAGGTAGAGGGCCGCGTGTTAGTGAGGGTTACTTGGAGGGTTGGACGGATGTGAGTGTGTTACCATCTGCGGACACTTTGAGCTCTGTTTCGCGGGATGGTAGCGACATGATTGGCAATTGTATCGGTGCTTTAACTCCAGAGTTGGGAAATGTAAAAAATCGTGGCTACGGATTGGCAGTGTTGTCGATCCTGAAGCGTTGTCGCAAAGCCGATGGAAGTTTGGCGGGGTTTGGGATCGTCGACCGATAAGAGCTCTCTGCACAGTTATCGTGTGAATCATTTGGCACGGTTCCCTTGGAAACTACTCGAGGAAGCTCGTCCTCGGGTCAATTCGTCACGCAACATGCGCCTTGTCGACGGCATGAATAGCCAACAACCACCCAGAAGACTACAGGCTCAATGAGACCAGCCAAATTATCTACGGCTTCGGCGTTCCGTAGCCGACGCCATGTCGCCGCGTTGCGACCGTTCTGGGTCTGCCCCTCGTGCAGCCACGGACAGACGTCGCGACGTCGGTTCATGAGCTCCGACAGCAAGAGGGACAAACCGTACTACGTTACAACGCCAATTTTTTACGTCAATGCATGTAAGTTGAGCGCTTGAAGTATCTTTCTGAGATCACTTCAGCTAATTGGCATATTTATAGCACCCCACGTCGGCCACATGTACTCGATGCTCCTCGCCGACGTCCTCAAGCGTTGGCAGGTCCTTAAAGGCCGGCCCGCGATCCTCTGCACAGGCACCGATGAGCACGGTTCCAAGGTGCAGCAGGCGGCGGCGCGGCAGGGAGTAGCGGCTAAGGAGTTCTGCGACACGACGGCCGAAAAGTTCCGGGACCTGGCGCGCACAATCGGCATGGACAACGACCATTTCATCCGCACGACGGACGCGGACCACAAGGAGGCGGTACAGCACTTTTGGCACCTGCTCAAGGACAAGGGATACATCTATCAGTCCAAACACGAGGGGTGGTACTGCGTCAGTGACGAGTGCTTTTACGCGGAAAACGAGATCGAGCGGACTGTTGTGCCGCAGACGGGGAGGACCATCATGGCGTCCATCGCGTCCGGGAACGAGGTGGAATGGATCGAAGAGAAGAACTATCACTTCCGTATGACCACGCTCAAAGATCGGCTCTTAGCGTTCTACGAAGCGAATCCGGACTGGATCGTGCCGAGAGCGCGGATGAAGGAGGTGATCGCCTGGGTGTCGAACAACCTCGAGGACCTCTCCATCTCGCGCCCGGTGACGAGGCTGGACTGGGGCGTGCGCGTGCCGGACGACCCGACGCAGACCATTTACGTGTGGGTCGACGCACTCATCAACTACCTCACCAAAGCAGGCTTCCCGGGATGGCAGCCCGGCCGTGAGCATGAGGGTGGGTGGCCCGCGGATGTGCACGTCATCGGCAAAGACATTGTGCGGTTCCATGGCGTTTACTGGCCAGCACTGCTCATGGCGCTTGACCTGCCGTTGCCGAAACAGCTGCTAAGCCACGCGCATTGGACCTTGGGCAAGAAGAAGATGTCCAAGTCGCTGGGCAACGTGGTGAATCCCTTCTTCGCTGTTGACCGCTGGGGTCTCGACACGATGCGGTACTTCATGATGCGCGACGGCGGCATCGAGAAGGATGCCGATTACGAGAACTCGCTTGTCGTCGCGCGGTACCAGAAAGACCTGCAGTCGACTATTGGCAATCTGATGAACAGGGTCGCCAAGAGCAAGACTTGGAAACTGGCTGACTCGGTTGCCTGGGCCGGAGAGAACGGTGAGGAATTGGGAGGTAGACTTGAGGCAAGCAAGGGGCTCGAGGTGTTGATTAACGAGGTGGCAACGGACATGTCGAAGCACATGGATGAGCTGAATCCCAACGCCGCCATCCGCAGCGCGCTGAACGTATTGGCTGAGGTGAGCCGACCCCCCGACTGATTCCGTGCGAAGAAACTAATACAAGTGTGCAGGCTAACAAGTACATCTCCGATGCTGCGCCCTGGAATTTGGTCAAGTCTCAGAACGCTGATGACCGGAGCAAATTCCATGAAATCATCTTTCACACGGCAGAAGCTGTCCGGACAGCGGGCATCTTACTCCAGCCCACCATGCCCGGCAAGATGGGCATGCTATTGGACATGATGGGCGTCGATACCGGCAAACGCCGATTTGAGGACGCGGTGTTCGGAAAGGACCTGACATACGGCACGCCCGCAATTTCACTTGGAAAGCCGGGCGAATGGAACAGTCTGTTCCCGCCGCAGCCTGCCGAACAGTGAGCCCGAGGGGAGAGCCTACGGTGCGCCATGTATTTCTATGTAATCTCCCAGTCGCTGGAGCAAGTGTATGACGATGTAAAAATATTGTAAAAAGACGGAAAGTGAAGGCGAATTGAGTGCTATCGAAGGGTTTGGCTAAATTGCGCTCACGGCCCAGTGAAACCATCACGTCCCCTTCAAAGGCCGGAAGGAGGGACCGCTTAGAAGCAGAGCTACTACCACTGTCGAGATGGCACTTTGCACAGCGACATGGAGAGGTTGCTTCAGTAACGGTCGACAACAGGGCCCAGGCAACAATACATGACATGCCCCCTCTATTCTACGTATAATATTCATGTTAGCTCCTGAGGTTCTGTGCTCCTCTACATCCGTCACCGTAGACATCCTTGCGAAATTTCGACAGATGAACCAGTCGATCAACAAGGCAAAGGTTGTTGCGCTTTCCTGGCAACAATACAGAAACAAACTTGGAAAGGGCACTGTCCTGGCTGGCCATTAACACTACTCCAACGACTCGGTGACACACTTCACAACCACACCCAGTTTTTCTTTCCCATCCAATTCCCAAAACCCATGTTTTCTTCTTTAAAAACTGAAAACGCATCGCGTTAGACGAAGGTGATGGATGTATGCATCACAAAATGAAACACGTTTGATGAGGCAAAAGCTATCGTCAAGGACAGGATTCGAACCTGCGCGACCGAAGCCACTGCCTACGCTGGTATCAGATTCTGATAGCAGGGCAGCCCATTAACCACTCTGGCACCTTGACTAGTGGATCTTGTTGATACCTAACGACACAACCCGGTATATGTTCCTGTAATGTAGCTGAGCCAGCACACAGCGTTCCACTTGCCCGGCCCCTGTTCTCTTTTCTCCGCAGTACCATTCATTGTCTAACCTATGAGGCAAAAATGAGAGTACCACAACTCGATTGGCTCACAACCGCAAAACGACTAATTGTTTAAAAAGAACATCTCGTCGACGACAAGATTCGAACTTGCGCGACCGAAGCCACTGCCTCAACTGCTGGGCATCCGGTCACACCGGAAGACACCGTAGCAGGGCAGCCCATTAACCACTCTGGCACGTCGACATCTGCTTTGCTTGTGGGTTACAGGGTTCTGAAGCGTCCTTTACTCCTCGCAGCATCACCTGCCTACGCGTTTCGGGTGGCCGACAGAAGCAGACGTGGAGCTTAAGAGGAGGGGCGGCAGACTGACGGGGGCTTTCTCTTACTTTCGCTTGGTGTGAAGTGGGGGTTTCTTTTTGAGAGGCGAGCTGTACATATTTATGCAAGTGCACGATGAGGTTGAATGAGCATACAGGTGTGTATAGTCTCCGTTTTCCTGATGCCCCCTAGAATTGGGACTATTGCTTTCGAGGTGGCGTGCTAAGACAAAGTCGACAGCCATCGCGACACCGTGGGTGACGTTAGTCCCTTACGAGGCGAGACACGTGGAGCGGTATCATGAGTGGATGAGCGATCCGGTCAGAAGAGCCCAACGTTCGACAAAGGGGCCGCATTGACTGACACAAAGCGGAACAGGACATCCAGGAAGCCACGGCCTCGGAACCACTGACTCTGGAGGAGGAATATGAAAACCAGCAGTCATGGCGGACGTCGCATGACAAGCTTACCTTTATCATCTGTCAGCCGCGCTCACCGGCGCCCGGCTCAAATACCGACCGTATCCAGGCGGGAGACGTCGATGCTCCAGCGCGCATGATTGGCGACATCAACTTCTTCCTCTATCCGAACGACGACGAGGATGAGGATGATGGCTCGTATGTTGGTGAGGTAGACGTCATGATCGCGGCCAAGGAACATCGCGGCAAGGGCGTGGGCTTCGCCGCAGTGACAACATTGCTGACCTACGTGAGCCGCAATCGGGACCGGATTCTGGGCGAGTACGTTGCGGGCGAGGGCAAGAGTGCAGAGAACCCGCCGGTCTTAAAGGGGTTGATGGTTAAGATCAAGCAAGACAACGTGGCGAGCATCGCACTGTTCCGACGGGTGGGCTTCGAACAGAAGGGAGACGTGAATTATTTCGGTGAGATCCAGATGGTTCTCGAGGACTTGAATCGGTTTGGGACGTCCGCCGCGGGTGCCAAGGCTATGGAGGAGTATCGCGAGGTTGTGTACTCGAGATGATAAAACCGTAATTGAAATCTGCCAATTCTCTCATAAATTCCCCTTGGTTATGACTCGACCTGCCGGACAACCCATCGGTAATGTCGCGTCACTGTAATTCGAACTCGCGATGTGAATTAATAGTAGGTGCGCGTTTGTCCGCAAGCTTGGACGGCCGAGTCGCTTTGTCGGTCTCGCCCGGCTCGTACGAGTTAGGGACGGGTTGGCGATATGACACACGTGTAAGTCTTCTATGAGTAGAGCGAAGCAGATGCGGGCGCCAGCCGCGATGAGTACAACCTCAAATCTTCCGGTAGGCTTGGGGCTGTGCCCCTCACAGATGTAATCAAGTTGACTGCGAGTTTTGATAGTGACTGGCAACGTGACATATAATCGTGCCACAGCGACACTTGCAGGAAAGCCATGTCGAGTTAGCAAAACCGGTTCTGTCATTGCTTCAAGCCTCTATAAGATGAGTCCGTGTTTAGATCGGTTCACTATGTAATTGGAAATTAATGTCAATAACGACTTAGGGTCGCGCTAGTAGAGTGCAGAGAAGTCAGCGTGCACGTATTAGTGCGACTATGGTGCCAGAGGAGCATGAGTTTGTAGTTTCGATCACGATGAGCATCGTTTGAAGAACACCAGCTCAGTCACCAGCGCGAACATGAAAGAGGTCTAAAAAGGTGTACTTTGTAAGTCGAAAAGATGAACCAGCATCATTTCTCCCTGCAACTAAGTGATGGCGGACAGTATCTATAATTTTGCGTAGTGATGTTTGACGGGTATGGATGTGAGTTGACGTGGTCCGGATCTCCGTTGGCCAGTAAGAGACGGCATTTGCTGGGGACGTCGGCGGCTCTTTCTTGAATCGGCGGCTGCCTTATCCGTTCGGCCTACTGTTGGAGGCGCCGATGAACGTGTCTCGCATTGTGTCTTCTTCGTTGTTAATGGCCTGTAATGAAGAGCCAGTGAAAGGAAAACATAGCTGGCTGCTTCGTAATATCTCAAGAGAGATCTTTGGCATGCCGGCTTGACCTTGCTTCACGCAACTGTATCGATCTCACCTGGGTGGAGCGCGATTTGCTCTAGCTTAAAGACGTTCGTGTAAATTCGATGTACTGGCACCACGGCTTCACGGAATTCGAGGATTTCAGCGTGGGTGACACGGTGATAGGCCTGGGTTCCCAATTAGCCCCTTCATAACATTGTTCATGCCATTACTGCTGATTATGAGACAAAGCTCTGAGAGTCACAAGAGCCAGAAAACGACGACAAGACATTAGTACCTGTAGCATACCGGCGCGAAGTTCGCTTTATGTCGCGCTCGGCACCAGACTTGCTGAAGGCTCCATCATCCTTGTCTGTACGTAAATTGGCACTATCCCTTTGGAAGGGAACAAACATTGCTGGGTTTGAGTGCCCAACTAGGAGGACTGTCTTCCGAGTGAGCGGACGTTTGTTTTGGTCAAGCGTTGGCAAGCAGGTCAAATATCGCGACAGAAATGGAAATTGGATGTCTCGCATTCCACAGACCCAAATCGCGTAACGAGCCTGACTACAGTTCAATTACCGCATTGTTCAGTCTGGCATGTTGCACAATGCTGTCGTAAACCCTCTGAGTATCATCATCGGTACCTCAATCTTGGCCGAGATCTAGAAGCGAGATCGGGATCGACTGAGTTGAGGAGAGCATGGCTTTGTCAAGAGGATTAACATGTGATAATTACCCCTTCGGCTTGTTCCTTGGCGTACCAGACCCAAGCCTTCATCTACTCTGCAACATGATTATCTGATTGATAATCTGCCAACGCGACACATACGAGGACGATGATCTAGTGAGTCTGAACATGATTTTTACAATACGAGTGGATTTCAATATCCGCTGGCGAGTGGTTTAAGATGATATCAGAGCCTGCCGAAGAGCGTAATGGCTGGTTCCCGAGCATGGCCTCCTGGACTGGATAATGTAGGGTCCAGTACGACCGCCACGAAGTCGAGGCTTTATGTTCGCCGAGCAGCGTGGACGATGGCTCCATGATTTGTGGTGACTCGAAGTTCCTGCGGAGGTTGGAGAGTTTTATTGCCTGCCTGCAGCTGTGTTGTGCATAATTTTGGGATGGCACTGCAGTTCAGTGCAGTGGGGACACTCTTCCCTCGCTTAGACATGCGGACCTGAACGGTGAGGTGGCGGTAGTAGTTGCGTCCACTTCCCCGAGCCGCGGTGCCGCTGAGACGCCGAAGACATTCGGTTGCAGATTCGCGTGCTGCGAGCCGTTGAACACGCGAAACCCGTTCCCTTATCAGCCAATGGCATGGGCCAATCACCAGCCCCGAGAAGTCGGTACTAGCAGTTACTTTCGCGCTTGCAAGCCGGGGAAGAAACCTTTTCGATATCCGGCGGCTTAGCACCAGCTACAGCCGTCGGATAATAGGCAACGCCCTACCGCCTAACAAACCGTACTGTATCCGAATGGCGGTGAGGGTGAGTCAGTGGACGTATTATCAACAGTGGCCACCGATGCGAATGGACCTTGAAAGCAGGTCAGACGAGGAGGATGGGGTGCCCGGCACTGGCTTGCCTCAATGGGAAGGTCGATCAATACCCGTGAAGGAAATGCTGGCTCGAGAGACGACGATCCTGCCCAGTAAGATGTGACAACGCGATGTTCTGCGCGATTCGGTGGTTTTGCACGACGTGGTGAGGATGAGCGATTGAGGGATGCTGCATTGCGAAACAGCCGCGAAGGCTTCGGATTTGCCATGTACGTTAACAGCTTAGCCAGACTGTCTTCTTCTTGTAAGTTGCCATTGAAGAGCCAATAAATGCTGCCCGCAATTCAGGAAGGTTCCTTCCACTTCATACCAGGCGAGAACTGCTGCAGCCGGCAAGTGGGGATCACGGTTGGTCTTCGACGTTGGGTATCCTAACTGCAACTCTTCCGACTAGCAGTACTATAGTGGTGTTTTCACAAAGGCGGAGGCTAGAGCATTCAACCATTGCGCATGCCCCAGCAGTGCCCCGACAGGGTCAGTAGGATGTGTCATATACGACTCGAGAGACACCTGGGCCGAAGCCAAGCAGACAGACATGGAGCATTGCTGGGTGAGCATTGAAGGTTGGATAAGAAGCCGTGCATCGCACATGCTTTGTTGGCACGGGAAAATGGCGCAGATTGTCATGGAAGAGTTGAAAACCTTGAGCCCTACGGCAGCTGCCAAAGCTTCAATAAAAAAGCCAACGCCTTACACACGTCGGATCATTGAATGGTGTTGGTTGTCATCAGATAAGGTCGAAGTAAAGCATGTTGGTGCAATTCTTAAGACTCAAGATGGGCTTGGCACGAGCATCATGCTGATCTCATCGGTCGTCGCGACAGCCGAAGTCAGTGTTAGGGTCCTTTCCATTTGATACCCTTCAAGGATAGTCGACGTTGTTGAGACAGCGTTGCCTACATAGTACGCGCCGTGTTTGTTATGATAAAACTCCGTATTCATATATCTTATCTTTACAACGTACTACGCAAGAGCACTTTATCTCCCAGTTGGACACTTGGGATGCAGGCATTTGCTTGTAACAATGCCGGATTAGCGGGAGCAGCGTCCAAGGCCGCAGGTGTGATGCACGTATTCGGTCGGATATGGTCAACGGGGCTGGAGCACGACGCGTGATGGTGGGGGATGCAGGACACAGGACCAGATGCAAGTTGCAACGAAGGTGGGCGGTTACTCCATCCATTGCTCCCCCACCCATGCTACCTTACGTTGTACATACCTTAGTACGATCGGTGGCTACCTTTCCGGCTGGTGGCCTGCACACGCAGTTGCAGTTGCCGTTACACCTTCCGTCTCTCCGCTCTGGCCATATCGGTATTGAGGTTCCGGGAACAAGGGTACGTATCGCCTCCGTAGCTCAGGAAATTTCTTCCTACACACAACGTAGGCGTCTTGCCTAGGTATCCAAGACACCTTCCTTCCTTCCGTTGTTGCTCCAATTGAAGATACGGTAAGTATCGGAGAGAAGTGGGGACTAAGCTTGCCGACAAGGTGCTCCGGCCCGTTTTAAATAGGAAAAAAAAAAATTGAACTGCCTGGTATGATGCACCGAATGGGGTATTTACATCATTGGAGAACATATGTCCAGATATGTCATTTCAGCCAAAAATGTAGAGCTTTCATGGGTCATCTGTACAACGTAGGTGACTCAGATGCCACTCTGCCGAGGCGGTTCTGAAGCACGTTATCGCTAGAGTAAGCAGACAAAAGTACGACATGATGCATTTTCTTATGGAGCTTATGCAGCAGAGAGGAGGGCACTGGAGCATTTGGACAAGCGTTCACATTGAGCACATGCCTGCAGTGGTTGAAGCCCATGAAACATCGAAGCTTCCCACTGGACGATTCGCTATCGTCGTGCAGCTCGCTGCGGGGCACGACCCTGGACTTGCTTGGGAGTCTTTGGTTCCCCCTGGTCCTTCTTCGTCCTCGGACTTGCATGTCCCATGTCTAGCAGGAAGGAAGCTTGCCCGAGCTGGGACGGGGGTGGCCAGGCAGACAGAAAACAGGACGACCAGAAAATCCGCTTATGGAAGTAAGAGAATAAGAGAGGAGACGACAACGAGCAATCACAACGGGGACGAGCCTTGTATAATGAGGAACTTTTGGTTCCATGCCAGCAACAAGCCAGTTGGCCGTGCCTACAAGAAGGAAAAACAAAACCTCCCATCTTAGTCATGTAGTGTTCGGTTGTGTCTCCCACCCTTCTGCTCATCAAGAGAACACCCGCAACGGGGCTTTTTGTTCCTCATCATTTCCATATTCTCATGGGCGAGTTCTGCTCTGGTCCAGTGTATTGCCCAGACAGTGTCAGTGTTGGTGTCAGTGCTACGAGGTAATAACCGGGCTGAAAGTCCAAGACCAAAAACTGGAACCAGAAACAACCTTTTGCTCCCCACCCCAAAACTTTGGCTCCTGCAACACACACGACCGGGCTTTACCATACCTTACCTTACCTTACCTTCCCTTACCTAGGTAGTACTTACCTACCTTACCTGCCCTTACGCAGATTACCTCACACCGGGGAACGTGCCATCCGCATCCTCACTCTATCCGTCCTTCTCTTTTCTTTTCCCATCTCTCCTCATTTTGTCCCCCCCCTCCTCCGCCACTGCGCCTCGAATCCCTTTGCTTGGTTTACTCCAAGTACGAAGCAGAAATTGAAGCAGGTCGTATGAACTCTGGTCATCGACCTTGCAATTCTCTTCCTTGATCGCTGCTACGTTCGTTCTTGTTCCAAGCAAGGCGGCCTCAGTGCCTTGCTGGAAACAAAGCACCGTCCTGTCGGGTTTCTTGATTCATTCTGGCTGGTTTTCCTCCCTCCCGGATCAGCCCCTAGGCCTGGCGTTGGCTACAGCTCCCGCCACGTCCTCCCTCGCAGCGAAACGAAACGCCGTTACGATCTCCTCCCCCTATATTACCCCAACCCAGCATTAGAGCTACCAGTGATTGCTTTCTTTTGCCCGCTTCTCCCCGTCACCCCGGAGTGGGGCTCCATCAATCATGGGCAGCTTTGCTCAGTGCAGCTGGCCGATATGGCAAATCGATGATCTCACCCTGTGTTTCCAGCAAGAGTGAGTCCCTCTCAAAATCCCGTCTTGCCTCGCATTCCCTTGCAATCGCGTTCCGGCCAAGCACGTTGCTTGCCAACACCATGGCCGCTTCATCGAAGCCCAATGCTTTCAGCACCCTTCAAGGCACTGACCACTGTTCTCTCGCAGTTATCTCAAAATCCTCTTCCCTCTAATCTTAATAGGGTTCTCGTTCCTCCAACTCGGTATTCAGGCCATCCGCGGCGCCGCCAGGAACCGCAAACACGGTTACGAACAGATTCCCGATAACCAACATCACAGCCACACCGAACTTCCTCCCGAAGTCGCCCCCGACGAAGAGGACGATGAAGATGAAGGCTTGACTATGAATGGTGGCGGTCGCTTGGCCCTCGTCAAGACGACTACCAAGGGGTCCATTGTTCAAGCTGATAGCCCCCATGCTCAGAACCTGTCCATTGTAATCGAGGAGCTTGCAATCGCTGGTCTGATCGCCGTTCATGTTGTCGCATTGGTGACCGGAACTACCCCCGGCGAACACGGCTTCTTGGTCACCATTGTTGGCCTCGTCACTTGGGTTTATGTGGCCATCCTCGTTACCCTTCGTCTCTTTCTTGGAAACACGAAATGGCGCGTGCCTCGTATCTGGAACCACACAGCTTTTATCTACCTCTTCCAATGGCTCTTCACCGTCGCCGTATTCCGCTCTGCCATCATCCACCCCAACAGCCAGCTGTCGCAGATTTTGGTCATTGTTGAGTTTGCTTTGACTACTCTGGTCTTCGGCGTTGCTATCACCACGAGAAAGGGCAATAAGACGGTGCTGTTGGAGTGGGAGGACGGCATTGAGCCCTCGCGAGAACCTTTGGCCTCTCTCTTCTCCCTCGTCACCTTTTCCTGGGTAGATCCCATCATCTCCCGTGGCTACAGGGAGACGGTCGAGATTTCCCATGTCTGGAATTTGGTTCCCAAAGAGAAGGCTGCTGCGGTCTTAGCAGACTATCGCACACTTAAGAGAACAACGTCTCTGTCCCTTCACCTTATCAAGTATTTCAAGGGTGAGTTGCTGGGCCAATTCGCCCTAGCAGCTCTGGCTGGTGTGTTCACTTTCGCCCCAACTATGCTACTCAAGTCCATCTTGGAATACGTCGAACGACCCCAAAACGCCCCTGTCAACGTCTTGTGGTTGTACGTCATTCTTCTGCCAGTTCTCGACATTGTTCGATCTTTTGCCGACAACATGGCGCTGTGGATCGGCCGCAAGGTCTGCATTCGCATTCGCGCCATCATGGTTGGTGAAATCTACGCGAAAGCCCTTCGTCGGAAAGCCGCCGCAGGAAAGGATAAGGAACTTGGCCAGAAGAAGTCGTCGACCGCCGGGAAGCAGGGCTTCTTTGCCAAGATTAAGCAGAAGTTGGGTTTGAAGAAGGCCAACGCTGATGCTGAGGCAGCGGCCAACGGCGCTGCAAAAGACGGAGATAAGAAGGACGACGAGCAGGCCAACCTGGGTACCATCATCAACCTCATGTCCGTGGACAGTTTCAAAATTGCTGAGGTTACGGCGTATCTGCACTTTATTTGCGCCTCCGCCCCCACGCAGCTCATCATCGCCATCATCCTGCTCTGGCAAGTCATGGGCCTCAGTGCCATCCCCGGTCTGGTTGTCATGGCCTTACTCCTGCCAATCAACTACAGCTTCGCACGAGGTTTCGCCAATACTTCCAAGAAGATCCTGGCTGCCACCGACAAGCGCATCAATGTGACGAACGAGGTACTGCAGAGTATTCGTATCATCAAGTATTTTGCGTGGGAGGCCAAGTTTGGCCGTATTGTGGATGAGAAACGTGCTGCAGAACTGAAGGCACTTCGATCACGTTACATCATCTGGTCCTTTGCTGTTGCCGTATGGAACTCGGTCCCCGTTCTCATCACCTTCTTTTCCTTCCTCATGTACACAGTCGTAGAGGGCAAGCCCCTCTATCCTTCGGTGGCCTTTACTGCCATCTCTCTGTTTATGCTGCTTCGTGTTCCTCTCGATCAGATGGGAGACATGTTCGCACACATCCAAGAGACCAAGGTTTCCCTGGATCGTGTTGAGGAGTTCTTGACGGAAGAGGAGACGGAGAAATATGAACAGCTTGGAGATGACAACATTGACGAAAACGGCGAAAAAGTTATTGGCCTTCGCAAGGCGAACTTTATCTGGGGAGGCAGAGATGCAGTTGCAGACGACGGATCTCTGGCGTTTCGCCTTTTGGACATTGACGTTGATTTCAAGATTGGAAAGCTCAACATCATTGCTGGCCCTACTGGCTCCGGCAAAACATCTCTGCTCATGGCCTTACTTGGCGAGATGACCCTTGTCGATGGCAAGGTCTACTGCCCTGGTGGTCGAAGCCGTGAGGAAGTCCGTCCTGACCCTGAGACGGGCCTGGCAGACACGGTTGCCTATGTGGCTCAGGCTGCATGGCTGGTGAACGCCAACATTAAGGAGAATATCTTGTTCGCTGCCCCATACGACGAAAAGAGATACCGGGACGTTATTGTCGCTTGCGCCTTGGAGCGGGACCTGGAGATTCTCGACAACGGCGACGAGACGTTGGTCGGTGAAAAGGGCATCACCCTGTCTGGCGGTCAGAAGCAGCGCATCTCCCTTGCTCGCGCTATCTACTCCAACTCTCAGCATATTTTCCTGGATGACTGTCTCAGTGCAGTCGACTCTCATACGGCGCAGTGGATTTTCAATAACGCCATCAAGGGACCCCTCATGGCAGGACGAACTTGTATTCTGGTCACCCACAATCTTCAACTCTGCGCCCCGTCTTCGCATTTTATTGTCATGCTCGACAACGGCAGAATCGGCGCACAAGGTCCATCAGCCGAGCTCATCGCGTCCGGCAAACTTGGCGAAGACATCCAGAAATCCGCTATCAACTCTGCTTCGGTTTCTCGAATCCCTTCACGTGTACCGTCGAGCGTGGGCGAGGACGGTTCGGAAACTGTGGTCAACCCTGGGGATGAGAACACAACCGACGCTCGGTCCAAGAAACAGGACAAGAAGAAGAAGGAGCAGAAGGATGCAATGGAGGAAAAGAAGGCTGAGGGTTCCGTCAAGTGGCCGGTCATCCAATTATACCTGTCCTCCATGGGCCCTTGGTGGTTCTGGATTGTGGCTCTTGCCGTCTTCGGCCTTCAGCAGTTTTCCGGCGTTGCGACCAGCTTCTGGGTGCGGGAGTGGGCCAATTCATACTTGGACAAGAAGGTGGAGCGGATCGATTTTTCTACAACATCCTACACTTACAGCTCTCAATCCCTCTCACCAACATACTTCGCTTCCATCGCAAACTACGGCAACCGCATTGGTTCCCAGTTCTCTGCCTCTGCTGCGGCGGACGTTAACGTCTCGTATTATCTCACAGTTCTTGCGATCATCGGTATTGCAGGCGCAGCTACAGCCTTCATCAGAGACATTTGGGTCTTCTACGGCTCTTTAACAGCCTCTAAGAAGATCCACGATGACTTGATCACGCGTGTCTCACGAGCCAAGTTTAAATTCTTTGATGTTACCCCTCTGGGCCAGTTGATGAACCGCTTCAGCAAAGATCTTGAGGCAGTGGACCAGGAAGTTGCGCCCATTGCTATCGGCGTGTTCGGCTGCGCTCTCGGAATCCTCGTCACTGTCATCTTGATCACCTGGGTTACACCTGGTTTCCTCGTTGCCGGCGTCTTCATCACGGCCGCCTACTGGTTTGTTGGTGCTTTTTACCTTCGTGCCTCTAGAGATCTCAAGCGTCTCGAGTCTGTTCAGAGAAGTCCCCTGTTTCAGCAGTTTGGCGAGACACTTTCGGGCATGACGACCATCCGAGCTTACGGTGACGAGCGTCGGTTCATCCGAGAGAACCTCGCCAAGATCAACGTTCAGGCTCGTCCTTTCATCTACCTCTGGGCTGCGAATCGCTGGCTTGCGTTCCGAACTGATGTCCTTGGCGATATGGTTTCCTTCTTCGCGGGTGTTTTCATTATTATCAGTCTTGGTAAGATCGAATCAGGGTCTGCAGGCATCTCCCTTAGCTACGCCATTGGATTCACCGAGAACGTCTTGTGGCTTATTCGCCTCTATGCTATCAACGAGCAGAATATGAATTCGGTTGAGCGTATCAAGGAATACCTGGATGTGGAGCAGGAGGCTGAGCCCATCATCGAAGACAACCGACCTCCAAAGAACTGGCCCAGCCAGGGCTCCGTCGAATTTATCAACTACACCACACGCTACCGCAAGGAGCTGGATCCTGTATTGCGAGGGCTGAGCTTCAAGATCAACCCTAAGGAGAAGGTTGGTATCGTTGGAAGAACGGGTGCTGGCAAGAGTTCTTTGGCACTCGCCATTTTTCGCGCTCTTGAGGCCGATGAGGGCAAGATTCTGATTGATGACATTGACATTGGTTTGATTGGCCTACGCGACTTGCGCGAAGCCATCACCATTGTACCCCAGGATCCGACACTCTTTATGGGTACAATTCGTTCCAACCTGGATCCTTTCGACGCCTTCACGGACGAGCAAATCTTCGAGGCGCTTCGAAAGGTCCAGCTGATTGGCCCCAACGAGTCTACTACAAGACCAACAACGCCGTCGGCCTCCTCTATGTTACCCGCCACGCCCAATCTAGGCCTGATTCAGGGAGAGGCAAGCTCCAGCGCGGCCTCCTCGATCACACCAACCAACAAGAACATCTTCCTAAATCTGTCGTCGACTGTCTCTGAATCCGGCTCCAACCTGTCGCAGGGCCAGCGACAACTGCTCTGTCTCGCTCGAGCGCTCCTTAAGCGTCCCAACGTGCTTGTCATGGACGAGGCGACAGCCTCTATCGACTACGCCACGGACACCAAAATTCAAGACACGATCCGTGAGCTCACAAGTACCATCATCACCATTGCGCATCGTCTGCAGACCATTGTGGACTATGACAAGGTACTCGTGCTTGATAAAGGCTCTGTCGTCGAGTATGGCCATCCGTACGAGCTGATTCGTAAGGAGAACGGCACCTTCCGGAGTATGTGCGACATGAGCGGAGAGTATTCTATTTTGCTCAAGGCTGCCAAGAAGAAATGGGACTCCGGAAGACTAGTCGACATTGACGACGACGAAGAGGCTGTACGGGACGACAGCAAAGCTAGAAGTGCCGAGGACGAGGCTCAAAAGGCGGTTGAAGATGCAAAGAAGAGGGCGGATGAGGCGGCCAAGCGCAAGGCTGAGGAGGAAGAAGAAGCGAAGAAGAAGGCGGAGGCAGAGTCGCGGGCCCGAAAGCGGGCTGAAGAGGACGCCCAAAAAGCCAAAGCGGCGGCGGAGGAAGCCACCAAGGCAGAAGCCATGAGGAAAGCCGAAGAAGCTAAGAAGGCTGCGGAGGAAAAGGCTGCCAAGCTGGCTGAGGAAGAGAAGAGAAAAGCCGAGGAGGAGGCTAAGAGGGCGGGCGGAGGATAAAAGAAGTGGTCTCGAGACCTGTTATTGTACTATTGCGTACTGGGGTAGGCATTCTGACCTTCGCCAGCGTTCTGTTTCTAATTCATTTAAAAGATCGTTTCGGATTTAGTAGATACTGGAGAATTTTCTATGTTTATCAGAGCTGGTATCATGGAGTCCTTGGGGGTACATGGTCATTGAGAGATGTAATAATGCGGCATCTCCGAAAGTCATCCACATGTATTTATGGTAGCCACCGCTCCATCTTGAAAGAATGTAACGACGTCTGCAAAAAAGAGGTGCAAAATCGAAGACCGAGCTTCTCAAGTGCAGACCGACTGGGAACGGTGTCGAAGCAACGAGAAGCAAAAAGCAAACGGCTATACCGATTTCGTAGAANCTCGTGGGCGAATCGAACGCCCGATCTCCTCATTACTAGTGAGGCGCTTTACCACTGAGCCAACAAGGCCTTCGTTAATTGGTGATGTGAGAATGCCTAATGCAAACATATCGAGACTGGAAACTGCAGTCGTCAATGGGAGTGTAGCCTGGCAGCGGAGATGTGCTGCAGGTATTTGCTCCACGATGCTTTTATGAGTTGGGTTACTGGTAAAGACTAAGGTTGTTTCTTTTTTTTTCTTTTTTCTTCACTTCCCTAGGTCAAGACCTAAGGTTCTAGCATGCATGAAAAGCGGGCTTATCTTTTTCAGTGCACCCTTTCCGATTAGAATATGTGTCTATCAACATCTCTTCTCTGTCCTTCATTTTCCATGGTCAACCTTCAGTTATTGAGAATAACAACACGCCAAGGATTGTATGAGAGAGGTCAACATTCGGAATCAAATCTGATGCTGTCTATGAAGCAAGGTTGCTCTTTCCCTAGAGTCGAAAGCACCTCTCGGAACGGAGGGGCAGCCAGGTTCATCGCATTAAGGTGGCACGGCCTTCGTCTCAACAGTGGGACGACCTCCTGCGACCAGTGGCTATGGTGAATGTGGTGGAGATTCAGGGCGGGAAAAAGCCACCTCAATACAAAAGAGTTTAGGGGGATGCGGGGTTTCTGGCTTCCAACCATCGACATACCTGAGGTTGGGTTCGGGTGAGGGACGACCGGTCGTCTGTTCTTCAGGGGGGCCAGATTTTAGGATCCAGCCGGTCGGCGCTGCCGTGGCGTGCCGCAGAACGCCGGAGGCACTGATCTTGAACCCTGAGAATGTAAGGGAACCAGGAAGGCACCCTGGGAAGCCTCGCCCTATCGTGCAGCTGAAGTGGTTCCCTGCCTAAAACTACCTGTAGGTAACCAAGCATTGCTTTAGATGTGTACCCTCCGCACGAGTGTGCCTCGCCCGGATTGGAGGAGGGATTGAAAGGCGGAGGGGGAAAATGGTGGCCAAGAAGAATTCCTGGTCTGGAACCTTGTCCACAACGACGGCGAAAGCCAAAATAAGACAGGAGTTCCTGCCCGTTGCGACTCGCTCGCCTCACACCATTCCTTTTCCCTTTCCTCCATCCCCCTCACGATCGTTCGTTTTATTGTGTATGTTTTCTTGTGTTGGTTTACACTACTCCCGTCTCCACGATACGTCGGCGACCTTCATTTCCACCTCCACCTCCCCGTAGGAACGAAACCTACCACCCCAAAACGACCTGTCGTCGCCCGCGCCTCTAGTTTTTCTTTTCTTTCTCCCCAAATCGATCAACAAACATTATCGCCATGTCCATGTCGATGCCGGGCGCCTTCTCCCCGGAGCTGCCACCGTCTAAACCTGCCCCGACGAAGGACGACTGCTCCTCCACCAACCCCCCGGCCCTCCGCCTCGACCAACCAAATGACGCCTACTCTCTCCACACCAATGATCCCTACTTCGACGACGACATTGCAGCCTCGTCCGCCTCGGCCGTTCACGATCTCCCACCCTCGTATACGGACGATCCGTCCGCGCCTGACGTGACGCAAACCCTTCCCCTTCTCGCAGACGAAGCCGGCCCCTCCCCGCTCCTTTTTCGCAAAGACCCTATCACCGGCGCCGAGATCCACCTCTCCCGTCTTCTCGACACGGACCCAGCCTACCTCGAATCCCACATCTCCTCTCTTGCCGAGTCCCCGCCCCGTCCCCAGGTCCGCATCCGCGGCACTCACCATGAGCGCGTGCGCAAGCACCATGACAAGACTGAGGACAAGACCATCGTCGATTTCGATATCCGCCTAGACCTCACCCCCTTCCTATATCGTGACATCACCTCCCGCCGCGCCTGGCGTGACTTCCGAACTGCAGACAACTTCGCAAAGGTCCGCCGCGGCACAGTCTTCCCAACTCGCGCTCCGGGCTTTGGAGGTTCCTCGTCTGCCGCCGTCGAGGCCGCTAAGCCACCGACCCTTCGCGAGTGGTGCCACCGTTACTGCGCTTCCCACGCCGGTTTGAAGACATTCGCTCTCCAACGCACCGTCACCGGCTTCGACGACGACGAGCGTCTGCGTGCCCGCCTCGAGGACCTCGTGCGTGCCACACACTATCGCGGCAAGATTGACGTTTCATTCCCCGTTTACGACGCCCGCGTTGACATTTACAATGCCTGCCGCGTCAACCGCTGGCGTCACACAACCTGGGTGCGCTGGTTTTTCTACTTGACTTTTCTGTGGATCTTTTCCTGGCCTTACCTCTTTTTTCGCACACGGCGCTTTGAAGTCGTCGAGGCTGAGTGGGCCTTCTCGCGGAGGAAGAGGGATCCGCAGACGGGTAGGGTTGTAGGAAGAGAGTATGTCAGCCTATCGGAGCTTGAGTGGTACAACATGTGGGGAAGAGCCATCTCCAAAGCCGTTCTCGAGAGGAGGCAGGGTGAACTCGACCAGCGAGACCTGCGAGATGCTGAGGGGCGGCAGGACACCACTTTTGAGGACGTTCTCTCGGGCATCGATGGGGAGACGACGAGGGGGCTCGTGAGAGCCGGTGTGAGCGCCATGAATGTCGTTAACCGACATTTTGGGTGGGGAGGAGACTGTTGAGATTGATTCGTTTTCCTATGTGGTCGGTGTTCTATTCGGATAGGTTAGGCTTGCGGTTTTCCAGCCGGTTGTTTACTGTTTGCTCTTGGATGGGGTTCGGCGTCTGTGCCTCATTTCCCTTTTCATGATTCCCAGACTGCATGCATCATGATCGTTTTTCTCTCCTTTTACGTGTTACAAAATACCACTAGTTTTGTATGTAGCGAAGCAGAACGAAAATACTTAATTTTGGCAGTGGAATGGCTCGGTTGTGAGAACGAGATGAAAGATTGACCTTGGTCGGGTTTTTAAAAGAGAGAGAGAGAAGAAGCTGTTATCCATCCGGATGATCCGGTGCCTCTTGTAGGGTCACATACCGGAACGACACGGCCGGCAAGCGGTGCGGTTAGGTAATACAAGACCCCTCCATTCCCCACACCCGTGCCGACGACTCGGGGGGCCCGCCATAATCCCACCTACTCAACTTACCTCGAACCATCTCATACATCGCGGACATTCTTTTACACCCCTACTCAACCTGATTGCCGGCTTTCATGAGTTACGCCCAAACTTGCGAAAAGCCCAAGAGCCGTTCGTCCAAAAATAAGTAAAGAAAACCATGGAAGTCAAGAACCCGCGCCGGGTACTGGCGGTCTCACTCGCCGACTCGACGCAGCATCTGAGTAGGGTCATCAAAGGTTAGTCGTCCGCTTGTCTCCCTGTTACATACAAGGTCTTGCATAGCAGGGCGGGTCACCGTACATGTCCCAACAGCGATGAAGTTGGGAAGAAACGTGGGTGTCAACGCCCGAATGGCCCTTACATCTCCACGGAGATTTTTTTTACAACCTGGAAGCCCTCGTCATATAGGAACAAGTACTTACGAACTGCAGACCTCACCGGAACGACGCCGGAACCAGCCTCCACGTCTCTGGCGGGGACGACGCACGTGCTAGCCCTCAAAACGAGCTACTATGCCGCCGACGTGCCAATCTGGCTGGACCTCGTCTCCTCCCCCGCCGAGTGGTCCGCCTCGTTCCTGTCCGAGGAGGCGAAGGAGGTTCTCTCTGTGCTAGGGGGTCTGGTCGTCGTTTTTTCATTGCCTACGTCTGAATCGACTACTGCTACTACTTCCACGGGCTCCGTGGCCACTGATGCTATAGCTTCACCATCGGCGCCTATTGCCAACAATACCCGCGCGCTCATCACGGAGGTCGGCAAGGTCGTGCGCGAGGGCCTGGGCGGATGGGGATGGGACGGCGTTGGGCTGGGTGTCGGCATTGGCGAGGGAGAGGCGGAGGAGTGGGAAGAGCTTTGTGCTGAGTGGGGACTCGAGTTCGTACAAGTTCGTG
>MPGH01000108.1:544770-593649 GCA_001937105.1 Colletotrichum chlorophyti | reverse complement strand
CCCCCTTTTTGTCCGTTTTTTGTCGTATTGTTGGGATGCGCGGCTATCTCATATCACGGCCCCTCCTACATTCTACGGGCACCACGACGCCCACGCCATTCGCAAGAAACATCACCGCTAACGCCTATTCCAGAAAAAATGGGCATCGCAAGAGTCCTCGAAGCCCTGGAGTCCAATGACTGGGACGCAGCCGACGGTGCGCCCCCCGGCATAGACTCTGACTCTGACGACGCCGAATCATCACTGCCACGCAGACGCCGACCTCTCGCCGACGGTGATGATGACGATTTCGACCTCGACCCGGAAAGTCTGGACTTTGGCTTCGACCGTTCAGATTTCGAGGGTCTGAAGAAGGCGATCTGGGGACTGGAGCAAGACGAGGAGGAGGGCTACGAGGGTCGCAGCGACAAAAAGGGGCCTTCCGCAAGAGGCGAAGCATCGCCCGAGAAAACGGAGAAGGAGGAGAAGAAGGAGGGGCCCGAAGCGGAAGAAGAGGACAAGAGCGAGTTAGACGACGGTGACGTGGAGAAGATTGAGGGAATGATGCGCAAGTTGCAGGCCGTGCGGGACCTGAGCGAGGGCTTGCCCGAGGAGCAGAGGCGGCGAATGGCGAAGAAGGCGGTCGCGGAGGTGATGAAGGAGTTGTGATAGCCGTCCCCTTTGCTGGGGCGTGGGGTGGTCCAAAGGTAGATGCAGCGTCTGGCCGGTAAGCTCGTGGCGACCCTTTAAATCGGCACGAGAGGACCGGCACGGCATATGACGCGCCGGTGCTGGTGAGAGGTCGCGGTCTCGCTTCTCGAGAGAGCGGGTCGTGGGCAGGAGCCGCACCCCCAAAAGAATTCGCGGCTACGGGAGTGATTGGTTGTCAGGCGATTTCCAGAGGCAGAGGCAGACCCAATAGTTCTTTCGAAAGAGTCGTCGGAACTCTGCAGGATGCTCAGCCGTGTCGACTCGCGCATCTATCAGGTGCTGAGCCACGGTCGAGCCCTCACACCGAGCCTTAGGTGGGAAAAAAGAAAAAAACACGAACTACTCGTCTCTCAGCAACAGTTTCATGCCGTATCCAGCAACTTTAGGGTGTTTTGGCTCTGAGCTTGGTTTCCTGGCTTGCAGTGGCTAACCTGCTCGCGTGCCATCTGAAGTTGGAAGCCTTTCGTCTGGCTCGACGTCATACGCAAGGGCCAAATCAGCGGAGAGAATTACCAGCCGAAACAGGGACGCCGTCAACCACAGGGGCACCAGTAGTCTGTCGTGTGCCTCCAATCCACAAGAAGACCCATTATCTTATTAAACATACAACTAATTACATTATCCTCCAAGAACTAGGTCATCTATGTGACCAATTTTGTTTCATCGTATTGAACCTCAGCTTCTGATAGGAGACCTTACTACTAATAGGAGGCTGGCCGTAGCAACTCATTCCATGATTCCTTATTCTTTCTTACCACTAGTCCTTGGTCGTTAGAACTGAATGTGCCGTTACACAAAGGAATAATCTATTAATGTGTGGATGACTGAAAAACCTTGATGTACTTGCCTTTACAGCCTTCCTGCACATCCTCCTTCATCTTGGCTTTTCACTCCGCCTTGGGGGGAACTGCGTAGTCATCATACAGCCTGAGACCTCCCTCCTCTTCAGCTTTCCGCCTCATACCCTCGCTCGAACATATGAAAAGTTCCCAAGATGAAGCGTTGGCTTGAGAACCCCATCCATAGACGCTACCCCCAGGGTTGGAATTGACCAGGGCATAAGGGTGGGCAGAGATCTCATCGCCAAGCCAAGTCGAAGTGGGCTCTTTGTCACGAACCGCTGCATCTTCACACTCGGAACAGTGGATCATGTTGATGCTGTCACCCATCTCCTCTGCCCGTTTCTCCAGATAGTCGACGTAGTAGTTTCGGTTGGGGCTTCGTGGCCAGTACTGGGTGGCCTCGGGATGTGACTGGTCCTGCCGTGCCTGGTCCATGAGCTCGCTGTGCGGTTCTGGCGCAATGCTATCCCACAGTTGTCTGTAGTCGCCTGCGATGCATGCCATTGCCACCTGTAGCTTCGCTTCCGGGCGGCGGCGGACAAGTTCTCTCAGTGTGTCCTCTGCCGGTATCAAAGGCCACCAGATCAAGTCTGGAATGCCGTACAAGCTGGGCTTGGCAGGGGTGATGTGCGACAGGTCGTTGACCATTATAAAGCGTGCCAAAATAGCTTTCTCGATGTCGCTTGCCCATCCCGTGGATGTGTTTTGGACTTGAAGTGACCACCACTTGGCGAATGTGGTGTTGTGGTATATCCCGCGGACGATGGCGTAGCCTTCATCGTGAAGAATGACCGGCCGGCGTAGACGTGCGTAGCGTTCGATATTTCCCTCGTAGGCTGCCATAATGATGAGCGGGTCTTTGTTGGTTGTCGGTAAGTGTGAGAGGAGAGGAGTGTAAAAAAGCGATACATGTGTAGAGTCGATAGTCTGTCGGTTAGTCTTTTCCGATGACTCTTCGTCAACGTTGAAATCCTCGGCAATGTTGAAGTAATGATCGCGCCACTTCTCCCACATATCCAGGCCGAGTCGGACGTCCAACGAAGATCGCACAGCCGTATCGCCGTTCATGAACGCAGGGCACAAGGGCTTATCGATGTTGCAGGATCGAGTGTAATCATCAACAATCGCGTAGCAGGCGGGTTGCTTCATGACCGCGTCAAATATGGCCCTGGAGCCGTCCTTTGCCGAATTGTCCCTGGCTTCTTCTGCGATGGAGACCTCGGGGAGGAGGTCGAGCTCGTGGTATAGCGTGGCGTAGCCCGCAACTGCGCATGCTCGGCCGACCAGATACCGCATGTCAGGATAGCGCCTCGCGAGCTGTCGGTAGGTGTCCTCGCTCGCTATATCCGGGTACCAGATGCAGTATGGCTTGTCAACATCAGCCGCTATCTCTGGGACGACATCGCTCATGATGAGGCGCGCGTTGCGAGCGCGCGCGAAAGCTCTTTCGTCTGACTCCGAGCAGAGCTTCTGGACTTCCTCCGACACTGCGAATTCGTAGTTGTGACGAATGCCGTGTATCACACAAGGCCGAAGATTGTAACCCATCACGGAGGGCAGGCGGCTGCCACGGAGTGCATCTCTATGGTCATCGCCAGGTGGAGGATGCATCTTCAAAGTCTTGATTAAGATTGATTGGAGTTGTTGTACGTTCCAAGAGCAAATCGGTGGCCGGGAGAGTTGAGGGTGCCCTCTTGGTGGTAAAGGATGCTCGATGGGTCGGGTGACTCAATGGTTTCCGTATCACGGAAGTATATATCCGTGTAGATAGAGTAAGATAGAGTAAGCACCAGTGCAACTTGGACTATCATGCCAAAGAAGCTTGAATATGTTTTTAGTGGGACCGTTGCAAGGGAATACAACTCAGGCTGAAGGGCCCAAAGGCCGTTCCTGGAATATGTGCTTTTGTATCCGTTGGATCAACCGAGCCATCATTTTATGCTTATCAACAACTCAATTTGAAAAGTCAACATTCAATTCTCAGCTGTTACTTCCCAAGAAAGACATGGCATTTCAAGACAATGCTGTAGAAAGAATGGGTTGGCGTAGATAAAATGAGGAATCGGCGCAATTGACAGACCGATGCAAAATGATGCTGCGGCATGAGTAGCCACAGTCGAGGTTGAAATAGAGCTTCTAGTGGTGGCGGATGAGACTGCAACGGGCCCTGCTCGGAATTGAAGTTGTGGTTCTTCTCGGAGACGCCACGATTGTTATTGGGTTTGAAGACATGTTCCACATTCGACACATACATTGATTGTCAACTGAAACCTCCTTAATGAGAGGGCAGACTTGAATTCTGTAATATTTGCAGAGGCCTAGACGCCTCAAAGCCGATTGTCGACTACTGGGATATAGTACTCTGATACCTGTGAACCCGATTATCGAAGCAGTAAGCCATACACAACGCCTACCTTTCCTCGGGTTTAACCTAATCTTTCGGGGTTGGAAGAGAAATTCGTCTTTCCTTAATCTTCCACATGTATAAGAGCTACGCGAGACCCATCAATTTGATCGCGGTGTGGCCTGATACAAGGCTTATTCCTGCTCTGGTCGATACAAAATAATCCAACAGAAACGGGAGGATGACCGATACGACATCGTAACTGCAAGAGAGTAACTGGACAACGAAACCATGACTGGCTATCCTCTTTTCTGTGTCCCGGTTGACAAGAAGGTCAGTGCGAGGTTGGCGAGGCTCAGTTGAGGGTAAGCTTCACGTGATGCCAGATGGCGACAGCGCTGACACGAAGCTCGGCGGATCCTCTGTATTGGTCTGAGACGGTTCAACCACGATTGACATCACCAGGTCTGGATTTTTTGCATCTGACACTTACCGGACAGGCCACATCCCATGACGACTCACTTCGAAAGGGCCTCAGTAACTTGAATGCCTACATCGTGAGCACATTGGACCCAACTGCCTCCTAGCGGAGACGGAGGCATACTTGGAGCTGTCCCGAACCAACGTTACTTGTCGATCCTGTCTATGAGTTCACCTTCTCTCCTGATTGCTGTGACCCGACATCGCACGAAGTTCGAGAAGAAGCCCCTTGGGCCGAGGGCAGTGAATGTCAAAAGCTATCACGCCTCTAAGTGAGACGTGTACTTCGTAAGTTTTTTGCTCCTTTCCATGTAGCCGAAGCGTCTGCCCCGACGAAATTTGCTGCGGGACAACCGAGGGGTCGCTTCTATTTTGGCCAGGATCTCTGCTTGATCCTCCTCTTTTGCCATAGAGAAAGTATCTCAACCTAACATGCAACGAAAACTGTCAATTCCTTTTCCGCTCGCGGTCTCACCCCATTGCCGTATGCTCTATAAATCGGAAGAGTTCCCCATCTGACTCGATCTTGACATCACGTCAAGTGCTGCTAACGAGTGTTAAATACCAAGGATTAGGTTGTTAGGCCTGAATCATCAGCTTCTGTCCGGATGACGTCCTTTGTAAAGACACGGAGATAAGCGATGTCGGATGTGGACCTTACTGTGATCCCGTAGAAGAGGACTGGAAAGGCCTTTCTAGCCCGCTAGAGACTTGTTCTATCACCCATCCCAGGCTCCCCGCAGTGTCAGTGGTCTAGTCAAAAGAGCCGAAAACAAGTGAACTGATGTCGTATGCTAGAATGGGCGTGTTCTTCACGTCTTCCTCGACATATTATAAGCTGTGACGAATAGTTTGTCACAAGTGCAAAGGGGTATAGCCCCCTCTCCGATTCCTCTTAAGTATGGCAAAAGGACGGCGTTAGACCATTAAGCATCGTCTTGGATCTTTCATAGCCATTGATACAGACGAACTGGTATTCAGCCAAGTGGCTCACCCTCTTTGGCTACTACTACGACAAGCAGGGATGCCAGTCCGTTCATCTAAACGAGTTTCAGGAATTGACGTGGAGGATCGACGATTTGCTGTGAGAAGCAGATGGCTTATACGCTGTCGTACCAGGCAAAGAGGGCGTCGAGAAAGACTGGGTCGCTTCTGATTTTCCAATTGATCCGTACTACGTTTGTTACAGCGCCTCCATCGCCGGCATCCATAACACCCAGTCGGCAGCCGTGAGTTGACATTCAGATCAAGTTGGCACACGCGAAGACAAGTGCTGCCGTATCGATTCGTGAAGACAGGGTACGGCATGCCGCGGCTGTTGGATCCTTTGCTAACTTGCTGACGGTCGTTTCGGTGTGCAGATCATCGTTGGTCAAACCTACTGCAACGTATAGACACTTGCTTCACTTGTAGGGCTGTATATTGAGCGTGCCAGCCGTGTGAAACTACTCGGCTTGTCAAAGACTCTCGGACCGAAGATAAACTAATTAAAGCGGAAAGGAGTTGGAGAAGGACCAGCCGATGAGGAGGGCCGCTTTGCTGCTTTCGAACGACGGCTGTTTAATTTCGGTAGTCTTCCGAACCGGACTTTACAACAATATCCTCATTAGCTCATCTGTGGGAGAGCGGACGGGATGCTGAGATTCCCAGCCGATATGGTCGATCTTGTTTCGGAGGTTAGGGCCCAGGACGTCGGTTATAGACCATCGGATTGCCCTCGCAGGTTCGCCCGTTATGGCGCTTGCCAAAGGCAGGGGAGTGATGTGACGTTTAATCGTGCGACCTTGCTCTTCTGTAAGCGTTCCGTCACCCTTGCCGAGGCCAGAAAGCAAGGAGTCGGGAAAGGCGAAAACAGACTTGCGTTCCCGGTTAACGAGTTTATCTCACCATTCGCACATGTCTTGTCACGGTTCGTAGATCGGAATGCAACAGTTTTTGAAAGAAATTGTACACAACAAGAGGGCGAAAAGAGGACGGAAACTCTGGCGGAACATCTCCCAGTAGAGCTAGGAGACTTTAGATAGCATACGCTGCTTGTCTCCAGTAGTATGTCGGTCCAAGTTAGTCCGACGTTGGGCTTCCTGGCGCTGCTTCTAATCCACCTTATCCAGGGGGCGTAGAGGCAACAATAACTAAGGTGAGACCGGAAGCTCATCACGGCGAAAGTCAACCCTCAATATGGAAACTTTGACCTCCATATGAACATCTGTCTGGATAAGTTCTGGAAAAAGGAGGCCCACGCCGCTGGTGACATCGACTCCCAAAATTTGTCAAAGGAACCTTGAACGGGATGTCATGAGGCGATATACGCCTTCCATGTGCAAGTATTGGTCGCGGAAGATTCTCGTCCACCAGCCCGCGGACGTAGCACTGAGTAGTCTATATGGCTACCCCTATTTGTCGGGATTGTCTCAATCCCACACAGCCCCGACCAGCAAGACGGTACCTAGGTCGCATCGTGCCGTCGGTATCTTCCGACATGCATGACATTCCCTGCGTGAAAAGTCATTGCACGTGCGACGGATGGCTCAGGTCTGGTGCCGGACAAGCGCCGGCGACCTCAAGTTCAAAACCCTTACCGGAGCCGAATTTTTCCATACAGGTGTAGCGGAGAAAACGACTGCTACGCAGCCTCAAGAAACGCGGGTATCCTGGCCGAGCGCAATATATATAGATATCTAGAAGAACAGGTCCACCGTTGTTGACGATTCGGACGCCGGGCGGCAAGCGGCAGAGGTCGGTAAACCGGGAGCATGATGGAACGTGGCTAGTCAGAACTGGTCATCGACGTTGGACTCGCCACGTCTCGAGCAACTCGAGGCCATCGGATGAAGGCGTGGATTTCGAGTCATTTCTGGATGCCGCTTCCGGATTAGACGACTCACACAAGCCGGGTCAGCCCGGGAGGATTAATTGGGCCGAGTAGCCCCACGAACAAGCTCCGCCCCGGTATCTCTCAGCTGTCATCGGCGCGCCGTCCAGGGGACCCGTTTCGGAGAGGGCTGGGGGAACATCAGACGAACGTTAGCGCCGATCTCTTTCAAGCCTTGGGATTCAATCTTGTACTGATGAGAGACGTTGCTGACAGACCTGAGTCCGTGGCCGTGACCGTTCTGGCATAGCCTCTTTCAGTCTGGCCCACTGTTACAATGCCGATGTGGTTCCCCTCTTGGGAGAGAGGCCCAAGCACCATGTGTATCCGTATTGGGACCACGTTTTGCTCATCGATCGACCAAGGAAAACAATGCGGCGGAGTAGACATGGCCGTAGCTTCCAATACATGACTTGCAGTTCCTCTCTGGAGTTCTGCTGTTACTGAGGTAGGCGGGGATGGGGGACTCAAACTTGTCGGAAATTTCTTTGGGATGCCTGCAATGCTTGTCGAGAAAGCGGCGGCCTTGTCCGTTTCAGCAAACTCAATTGGGAAATGCATGGCCCTGCGTCACGGCGGTTTGGACGCCCTGTTGAGACCCGACGGGCACAAGGTTTCGGGCTGATTCCAGCGGCCGCGTCGATTCCGTCAACTAGAAATCGGGGAAGTCGTCGATTTCTTTGGCCGGAGGTCCGAGAGACCCCGGTTATCATGCGCCGCTTCATGGATCTTCATCTTAACCCTTTGGCTGTATCCGGCTTCCAGTGCCTAGTTCTGAGATGATATTGATCAAGAGCGCCTTCAACCGCAATATTCCGTCTATTTATTTTTTCTAAAAAAAAAACCACTAAAAATGAAATAAAAATGCAAGTGTGTGAGGGACGAACACAATGAATGCATCGAGACGAGTCTCTTGACAGCTTTGCCAGAGCTGCGGTGATCTTTCATGCCTCGCTGGCGTGGATTCGGGGCCCGCAAACGACAGAGCGTCTATTGGTCCAACGCTGGTCTTCACTCATGCTGCCCGGGCGGCATAGTAGAGGGACCACGTATTGTGGTATCGAGGCGGGGAGCACATTGGCTGTTCTGTACTTGTCAGCCTGGAGAGAATGAACGGCTGAAGCAAAGTGCTGGCCACAGAGACGCCAAGGACAAACCTATTACATGTTCGTGTCGACGTTAAACAAGTAACCTAATGGCAAGTGCCCTGTTCCCGTGCGAAAAACAAAGAAAAGGACCGGCACTCGAGTTGCGCCACTATCCAGCCGGCCGTTGATCGTTGAGGGAGCTCAAGCCCCCCTCAGCTGCCGGTAACAATAGCTGCAGGGTAAGGAGGTCAAGGAGAGTCCCATTAGGAGCGCGCATCGTCTGGTGAGCTGATAGCAGCAGATCTGATCCGCAGCTCTTGTGACGGCAGCCTGTCAGTGACTGATCTCCGTGTCACGACTCACCGTTTGACCTGGTGGACCTGTGCCACAGATGCCGCAACGCACCATGCCAAAGAGATGGACCTCTCGTCTAATTTTCGCCTCGTCTAACTCCTGCGGCAATCTTGCGCATTACCCATCAAGGGTCCAGCGACAACAGCCGGTCTCTCAAGGGCTCCCAGCAAGCGAGCTCTCATCAACAGGGCTTGAGATAGGGGGAGGGGCAAAAGCAGGGGAGCCGCTCAGGGATCTCAGGTCGGCAGTGTTCGACAGCTCTTCTGGAACGATTCAATTGATTCACAACCAGAGGGCGACGGGCGTTTTGGTCCACCACGCATCGGTGCTTGGCTGGCAAAGGACCCCGGGGCCGGGCAGATTGTTTGGACTGAAGTATACAGAATACGGATTTCGCGAAATTCATTCATGAGCGGCGGCGGGTCGACAAGGTCAGGTGCTGCTAGGCAAGCTGGTTAGTCTGTCGGTCGTCTTTTGGCCATTGTCGTCGGACTCTTTGGTGGCTGAGTCAGAGGTCGAGTTGTTTGGATTGTTTGAATCAAAATCAACGGCATCGGTGAGATTCAAAACGACGATCTCCCACCAAAAGCGCACGGAACCACATGACTTCGGCTCGTCATCGTCTCACTGTTTGCTCCGCTCTCCCTTATGCGCCGACATGACTCCTGTTTGAAGAAAGTACCGGCCAACCAATTCCCGTCTTCCCCCAATGCCCTCGGCTTACTTTGTGCGGAGGAATGGCAAATCAGCCGCGTTCTGACAGGGCTTCCCGCTCTGGCCTGACTGTCATTGAACGGGCCCGGAAGATAGCCCAGAATCGGGAAGAGAAAAGATGAGTTGGAAGAGGCACGGCGGAGGACACTCGCTGGGGAGGACAGGGAGGCTGCGTGGAAGGCACGGGGAGCCTCGACCGAACATTTCATTCTCACCCCCTTCCGTGTCTCATTCTGCCCAGGTCCTGGGCTGCCGTGGTGGTGGCTCCCCGAGCCCCACTAACCCGACCAGGCAGTCCATCGACGATCTTTCACTTGTTCTCGTTGGGTTGAGCTCCAACAGCATTGGCCAATCAAGGGTGTCATTGTCGCAAGATCCGGGTTGTCTTGTCTGGGAACTGGCTGACTGGCTTAGCCGCAACGCCCCCTTGTGAAGCTGCTGCAAGGTACTGAGCCCACGCTCAGGGGTAATAGCGGGTCCTGCTGAAGACAACCTGGAACCCTGACACAGGCCGCCTGACTTGGGTGCTTAGGACAGTACATCTTGATCCCTTAACACTGTATTACCCCTGTCTTAGGTGCGTTGCGCACTCCGGTGTCGATGGGGTTGACCGTCCGATTCTGATCCGTTCTGCATTAGCGACTTGACAACGCCGCTCTCCTCCTCTTTTGCACTTCCACTTGAGTGTGCTCCGGTAGTGCTTTGTCCAACAGACGCTGACGGATATGGTGTTCGTCCAAGCCTACAGATCCCCCAGAACGCTAACGTTCCTCTAGTACCGTCTTCACCAACGGTAAGGTTAAAATCTTTGCGTTGTCTTCCGGGATACCTATCCGGCGCTTCGTTGGACTTTGCGGCCTCTTTGGTACAGACAGCAGATGAAAACGATTTGATGTTTCATTGGCAACCCGGTAGATCAAACAAGAGGATGAACACAGTTCTGAATGGCAACCATATTAAACAACGGCGGTCCCCAAAACGACTATCGGCGGCCTAGTAGTGACGCATCAGTGCCTTGGCCATCATGGAAAGCTCTGAAAAAAAAAAAAAATCCGAGGCGACCTGCGTATCCGTAACGTTAGACTAATCCGATGGCTGGCGGCAATGGACGCCAGGGGAGCGGTTGGCCAGAATGGTTCGTCCTATCTTTCCGATGATGTTTTTTTCGTGATGAAACCAAGCTATCTCGGTCAAAGCTTCGGCAATTATTATCTTGGTTGATTGACAGACACCAGCGACCATTACGTCCCAGTGTCGATGGTTGAATGTGTCTTGAGCGTGGAGGTAGGCGTGCGAGGGTTGGTATACTATACGAACCATGATATAATAGATTTCAAAGGCTAACTCCCGGCCGTTGACGGAGCGGCTCCACCTGTCTTGAATGGGGAACGACATCAATCATGTACGTAGTACGACGTTCTGACATGTTACAGTGCCTGTGGCGCATGTAGGACACTGGCGATAATGGTGGTGACCCGAGGAGGCTGCATGACGCTTCTGCAAGCACGGAGCAATACAATGAGAGCCAAGGCCAATGAGAGCCAAGGCCGAAGAAAAGGCTTCCCAGACAGACAAATGGTTGCGGTAGCAGAAACTCGACTGGCAACCGCGGACGCGGAAGCAACGGAGGGAGCAGTGGCGCAGATTCCACAGCTCACCACGGGTCCTAATGCAGGTACGCTGACAAGCCAGACCGAAAGCGCCGGGGTCGATGGCACTCGCTCTTGGGACGGTCGCTGGAACGCTTCGATGGGTGTGAGAGCGGCCCTCGAGCGTGAGGCGATCTTAAGATGGTATCAGTGAGACACCCCTGTGATCCCCGACACTCCAGCAGGAATGGGTAGGTGATCGCTCAGGCGTGGTCTCTCCCTCTGGAATCCAACACGAGGCGCGGCTAAGGACCATGACGAAGTATTTCCAGACCGCACAAGGGAGACGTTGAGCATGCGTTCATGCGCATAACAGGGTGGATAGATTCGATCTCATCTTCCTGAGTGAGGACGCCGAGCAGATTCATCCCTTCTGGCGAAAAAATTAAAAGAAAAAATAAATAAATAAAGAGAAGGCTTGCACGGGAAAGGTTACGACTGGGCAGCTGCGAGGTCTGGTTCAGTCTGACGCCAGGAGAAACGGCATATAGCGGCTACGGCTTGACCTGGCGCGAAACCCCTTTTCCTCGGCATGCCTGTCGTGTGAGTAAACGGCAACTCATTTGTGATGAAAGCTCGTTCATTGCTTCCAACAGTGCCTTTTCCCACCGAGGGCAAGTGACAGAACAAGAGCAATATCCGGGGATGGAAAGGCTGTCAATAAAATCAACGCCTGCGCAATGACAGACATTTCCCTAGGCAGCACCGCTGGTGTCAAGGAGCCATCAGTCAATCAGTCAAAGGCGGAACCGAGCGAACGCATAGACGAAGCGGAGGGGCGCCGAAGCCGCCCCGCGGCCAAGCGCGTGAGTGATTGTTGGCGTTGCGAGTGGCCCGCATGGATGATGGGCGTGGCTGGCGCGCAAACCGCGAATGTGATCGCTAGGCAAGGAATCAAGCGGCCATCGGACCAGGCTCAAATCGCATTCTTCGTGCTCGTGGTTGATGTCTCCCTAGGCCAAGAATTTCTTAGCTGCCGGCGTTTCTCGCACTTGGATGCACCAAGAAGACTTGGTTGACAACTGAATCATTTTCCTGTTCTTCTGTCGACTCGCGGGTTTAAGGACCGCGATCCTGGCCGGCAAGACCCTGTTCGCTCTGTCAAGGGCGCTAGTGCAAGAATGGTCAGGACAGGAAGTGCTGGCCAGGGACCAACTCCAATGGACCCAAGGCGGCGACGTGCGGAGGCTCAAAAGGCCGGGGGACGGCGGCGTCAGAGCGGGCGCTTGGCCCGTCACCAAGTTCTAACAGGACGTGTTGTTGATGGTGCATGCATCCATGAATGACTGGCTGGCTCTTCGCTGCCTGACTGAAGGCTGCATTGTTGAGTTTATCCACGCCAGTCAGCGGCGGAAAGAATAAGGATAAGAGTCCTTCGCCACCAGGGAAACCCCCCCCCCCCTTTTTTTCTCGGACAGCGGAAGACGGAAGTATGCAGATCCAGGTGTCAGAGTGGGAGAGAATGTCTGGACGAACGGTGTGGGTGGGCATACCATGGCCGACGTGGGACGAGCGATCGGCCAATGCAATGGTTGACAGCTGAGCATCGGCTCCCCAGGGTCTCGGGCATTATCTGTCCTGAACGATGGCTGCTCGATGCGGTGATATGCTTGGCCGCGCGAAGGTAAGGGCACCTTTCCAAGTGATATCCATGGTTACAATGGCAGGATTAGAGTGGTTTTTGTGATGCGGCATGACAGCATGCTGGCGACAAGTTCCGGAGGCTTCTGGTCGCTACTACAGTGGACTACGGATACTTGGGGAAGGGTTTATGGACATAGGTCACGGTTAGTGCTAAGGTAGGAAACGCGCCTTGTAGTTCGGAAGGAGGGGACGGGAGGGACAGTTATCTCCATTGTCATGGGATCGCCAGGAGCTGGCGACGCTGTACAGCACAGTGTACAGTGTGGGTGGGCGACTGAATCGATCATTATGGTACGGCAAGTTGAGGTGGTCCGAAGGCGACGCCTGACGGACAGCGCCAGTTGCGAAGTTGAAGGCGAAAAAACTAGACAAACACCAACGCAAGGTCAGGGCCATACTACGCAGTCAGGGGCAGACCGTCCTTTTTGGGTAACCCACTTTAATCAGCCAGTGTCTCTCCTTCTATGTTAGTGCGATAATGCTATGCGATGCGATGCGTGCGTTGGATGCAACAGACCATTGTTCTCCCGTACGGTGTGAGGCAACTACCCTGTTCGAGACGGGCTTCGCTCCTCCTTTCTACCTTTGGGGCGCAAACTATCAGCTTAACAAGATCCCTCCCGATTGCACACTCGACCCCGTCTCGGAGTCTTTTGAGTCGGAGGTGACCAGCGTGGTGTGCGCAAGGCAGATCTTGGAGTTGAACAGACGTTGGCCAACAAAAGCAAGAATATGGGAAGTGCGGGATGAAATGGAGTAGGGGGGTCGGGTTGGATTGGTGGGATTGGATGGGCTCGACGAGACGTCCGACCAATACCTCCTGTACATGGAAGGCATGTTGAAGTACCTTCCTGAAGGCGCCTTGCAGGGTAACTTTGTCCCCCCTAAAACGCCCATTCAGCTTTACCTTTCGTCTCGTTTCGAAATCGATTTAGGATTCTTGAACCTATAAGTTGGCGCCTTTTGAAAACTACAGGAATGAGTCGTTGCTGTCGACACATCAGTTACACGAGGCAGGTGCATGTCATTAGTAAATAAATGCACGACGATGAAAGGTTGTGTACTATCAAAAGATAGAAGAACACATCCTTACATGGTCGTCCAGGTCTGATAAGAGGGGCGCGACTTCGTCCCCGTTTGAAACGCAGTTTTGCATAACAGACGACCCCGACGCGATTGCCTTGAAAAATTACTTGATGGGTACAATCTATCTTAACTCAGCACATGAACAGAGCAGCATTATCTTTCGACCTTTCCCCTACCCGCCGTTCACCCACTTCACACTTTCAACTTGCATCCCCCTTCCAACTCCCACTCGGCCGTTATCCCTGCCGGGTCGGTTGAAGACCCACACAGTCCTCGTTCTCTAACCCATCTCAGCCACAGGCAGATTCCACCGTTTCACGGGTTCCCCCCAGTCTTGCGTGAACACGGACTTTTCGCGAATGAACGCCGACTCATGCTCGACACCATCTACTGTATCCGTATGGGCCACGGCTAACCCTCACTCTCAAAGTGCGAACAGTGAATAGGGGAGCGAGTGTGTGTTTGGTCTAGGGATACCCATAGCCAAGCGATCCGCCCTTGCCTCCACAGCAACTTGGGCTCTGATGCAGACTCGTGGTGCCGCTTGTTGAGGCGGCCCCCAAAAAGGATGGAGACTTCTCGAAACCCGGCCCAGTTACGGCACGAAGGCTTGCGGGAATCTAGCCGTACAGAGAATGCGTCCGGATCATTGCGTGTCGTGCTGGACGAGACGGTGAAGAGTTTTGAGGCAGGGAGGCCGGCGTAGATAGAAAAGGCAAGGCAAAAGCCGAAACGATCCTCTTTTTCTGCACGGAGCCATGGGCATCATCTATTAATGGTCGTATTCAACACAATACGTGTGAGCCTCGTTGGTGGTTTTTGATCCCGCAAGTTCAACGCTGACGACGTACAACACGTGTGTCGTGGTCCGATACCTAACGCACGAATAGCCATACGATAGCTGGCCTCCCTTTTCCTTGCCGCTTGCTGGGATATGCCTCCCTTTGGTGTTGTGATACGCGCTTCAGCGTTCCCTCTCCACCGCTGCATGTTTCTGCCCGTTCATCTTGCATCGCCCGTTACTGGTCGCTAGACTCGCACAAGGCGGGCCAACATCATCGATGCGTTCGAGGCAAGGAAATGGATCCCCTATCGTCGGCTTCAGCCCCAGAGAACCAACAGCAGCGGTGTGGAAGTGAGGAAGCCTGACCTGGATCTAGGATGTAGAGGAGCAGGAGAATCTCACTCAAAAAAAAAAAAAAATAGTGATAATAGAACCGAGAGGTGCGCGAGACGCGGACCTGCCCAAAAGGCTAACCGGGGGATGCCACCAAAAGATGCGAGGCCAAGAATCCCGGACAAGCTTAGTGTGACGCGATGATACGTACCTTCACAATGCATCGGCCGCAGGTACGAACGGTAAAGTGGCTTTTCCTGGCCAATGAGATGGAGTGCGTACCTGGCCTGACCCGTTCCTCTTCCCCATTCAGCCCCCGGTTCACGTTCTGTTCCGCGTCTGGCTCCTGTCCAGTCGCTCATCCACTCAGTCAGGACCCAGGGCAGCCACCAGTCGATTATCCGCCTCTTTCCTATCCACATACGGTGCATCACAAGAACACATTACCTACCTTACCTTACCTTACCTTACCTTACCGTACCTGAGGCTGACCGACGGAAGACAGATGTGTAATATGCTTCTCCTAGCCATGTGAATGACAGAGAAAGATACCTAGTCTGATGGAACTCGGGTGAAGTATTCTTTTCTCCCTCCCGCCGCGCCTGCGATACCGAAGCAACTGAGATGGATGGGTTCTCTTCTCGCATAACGGCACGGTGCAACTCGCTTCAAACTCGTCCCCACGGCCGCTGAGCCGCTGCGCTGCACAATGGCACTGGACTTCCTCTTCCTTCATCCTGTCTCCCCACCCCAGGGCAGAGATCACCGTTCTCGCCCCACGCGCCGTCGTCCACGCCACATCATACACGCTGTGACGCCTCACTCCCAACCTAGTACCTTGCCCAAAGATGCACTACCTCACCTAACTTACAGTAGGTCCCGTCCTCCTGAGTACACGTCCTGGGGCCCCCTCCTCCTCCTCGTCGCTCGTTGAACGGGTCCAGGTAAGGTACCTGGTCTGTGAGGGGACTAGGACGGGGACTGGGACTGGACTGGGACTGGGACTGGAGGGAGGGGAGTGAGGAAGTGGGTGTGTGAGATGCACGCCTCAGAGCAGAAGTCGTGGAGACAAGGGTGGCCTTGCCTTGGGCTGGCTGCCACCGGTTCGTTCGTTCGCTCGTTCATCCATTCGTTCGTCCCATCCAAACTGCAGGAGGTAAGGTACCTCGCTGTAGGCCGTGTAGCGTTCCCTTTTTTTTTTTTCCCTCCTCCTCTCCTGACTGGTTGGAACCCACCCAATCGCCCACCGCGTCGCCCATCCATTCCCTTTTCCTTTTTCTCCTCTCTTGCCCCCATCCCCAAATCCCTCCGTTTCGTTCCTCTCATCCCATCTCTCTCATCGTCATCCTCGTCGTCTACGGCAATCCCTTCCCTCCTCTTCCTCTTCCCCCACTCCTTTTTCCTTTCCTTTTCACAGTCACTCTCTTGAAATAATTCAACCAACTGCATCTTTCTCCGAGTCCCGTCACTCCTTTCCGGGCATTCTCATTACATTCATTACCGTCTGGTTGAATCCTACCACATTCGTTCTACACGAACCGACCACACACCATATTCACACATCTCACCTCCTGATCCCTCTGCTGGATTTCGGACGACACTCCTTACCATTTTTCGCCTCACAGCACCTTCTCTACCTTCCCTAGCCTCTATAGCATCATACTTCTGTACCAACCCTATTCCCGCCTTCGAGCTTTCCGATATACTCGACCCTCGTCCCGACTGCGATCTTCCTGCGGACGCGACTTACACCGAGTTCACTCGAAAAAAAAAAGTAGTCCCTTGATTAGATCCACCCGCACACAGCAGACGCGATCAAGAACCTCAGCTTCACTCCAAACCGAACGGATTTCAAGAGACAAAGAGGGGAACAAAATCAGCCATGTCTACTGAGGTGGAAAACCCGGTGGCTCTCGCCCCCAATGCCACGACGCCTGGCTCGTCAAGTGCTCAGGAGACGGCTATTACGCCCACCTCTGCGAGCAAGACCAACCAAACTCCGTCGCCCTCCACCTCCACCGGTGCCAACAATGCCCCGGCTCCCTCATCACAGTCGAGGCGTCCCCCGCGCAAAAGCACTCTGACACAACAGCAGAAGAACCAGAAGAGACAGCGCGCTACTCAGGACCAACTGACAACCTTGGAGATGGAATTCAACAAGAACCCAACCCCCACGGCCACTGTTCGTGAACGTATAGCTGAAGAAATTAACATGACTGAAAGGTCTGTTCAGATCTGGTTCCAGAACAGGTATGTTATTCCACCTTCTGGCCCACTAGTTGGTTGCTCTTGATTTGCGCTGACCCTTGTTGTAGGCGCGCCAAGATCAAGCTTTTGGCGAAGAAGAGTCTGGAGACGGGAGAGGACATCGATTCCATCCCTGAATCTATGCGAGCTTACCTTGCCATGCAGGCGATGGAATCTGGTAAGGGCTTGGGTGGCCCTTTCCTCGGCCGAACAGGACTCCTCCCTTACGGCCACAGCAATATGCTGCTCGGCGGTGACCAAAGCGGCCAGGGCAAAGTCTGTAAGTATTGTCGTCATTTAGCCGATTCTGAATGCTGCTGACTTCTCTAGTGATCCACCATCTCACCTGCCGGTCTCTCAGCATTGGCAAGTGGACTCGCGTTGGACAGAACACGATGGACCTCATCGTCTTCTACTCCCCCGACAAGTGCACTATGACCTACTACATCAATAACGAGCAGGCCGGTTACAAGATCGAGTACCCCTTTGCCTACATCAAGAACATCTTCCTCGAGAACCCCGAGGGCGACCCGAACAAGCCAGGCGGCATCGTCATCGAGCTGAACCGCCCTCCCAACTTCTTCATGGACTCCTCCCCTCAGGCGAGCGGATTTTTCCAGTGTGGCGACTTCACCGAGGACCAGCAGGCTTCCCAGTGTCTGGTCCACCACCTAGGTGGCAACCCTAAGGTCCTCAGCGGCCAGCTGGCCAAGCTGGTTTCCCTTGAAGCCTTCATGAACCGCAACAATCCCCATCCCTTCATCGATCAAGGCCATGCACTCTCCGTATCGGCACCCGTGTCGCCCACCGGACGACCATCATCCCAGCCCAACTTCGCTCAGCCTCACATCGGCATGTTCCAGGAGTCTTGGGGTATTGGCAACATGCACCCTGGCATGCGTGGCGCTGGTCACAAGAGGCAGCGTAGTCGATCTGTGCCCATGGCCGTGGACTTTTCCATGCTTCAAACCCCGATGCCCTCATTCTACATCCAACAGCCCGGCGAAATGGCAGCTCCCCAGACCCCTGGCCCGAACATCTACGCCCCCATCCCTCAGCAGCCTGGCGGCTTAGGCCCGAACCTAAGAATCGACACGCAAGCTGGATTTGGTCTGGATATGCGACAGTACCCTATGTCGGCTACAACGGCGTCTCCCTCTGAGTTCCCTACCAGCCCTGCCTTCTTCTCCCAGGGCCCCGAGCCGAGCCCAATCCCGGCCTCCAGCTACAACACGCCATACGGCAGCGCTTTTCTCTCTCCCATGGCAAACCCCTCGCCAAGCATGATCCCGCCATCTGTTTCCCCTCTATCCTTTGCTGGCCACGGAGAGCCCTCAATCGTCGAACAATCACCGCCGCTCTCGATGATGGGCAGATCTGCTTCGGCCGACATCTACCAACACGGCGACAACGGATCTTGCGCGGTCTCTGACGATGGCAACGGCTTGAACGAGATGTACTCCAAGCACACGATCAACCTGCCGATGCACCCCCACTCCCCGGCCTACGTCGACCATGGCCATAACGACATCGACATGAATCAACTGGTGCAGTTCGACTCTGTTGATCCCAACTCCATGTCCCCTGAGTCGATGCCTCCGACAGCTCACTGAGCACCCCTGATCAAAGGCCTGCAGTGCCAGAACAGATCAGAAGGGGCTCGGTGGGGTTTCCGAGCAGTATAGCGTACATACAATCAGGAGACGCGCTCTCGAAAGTGTTCTCAAAAGCTTTCTGGAGGGCAAACAGGAGTTGCTTGCCTTGGGTTATTCACAGCTGGCGTTGAGGAGTGAGGAGCTCGATATATACCAGATGGGGTTGCGTTTGGTTTCTATTCCGGAAACCGATGACTACGATGTTTGAATCAATTCTCGCTCCATTTTCATCCATCGGCCACGACGACTCTGCATGACGATACCTCTATTCGGACTTCGATCATGCATGTCGGGCACAAGCGATCGTACAATTGCATTTTCTTGGATCTATTTCTCGTTTCGAATCATTATTGTCACGAATACTTGTTTCGATGGAGGAGGTTTCACGACCTCTCCTTTTTATCATCACTCTTATGCCATGTTTGCCGCCCAAAGACGACGACTTGTCACCTAATACTTTCCCTTCACTCTTGGTTGGCTTGCGCTGCATATCGCTATCTTCCTGGCTTTTCTTTTCCGCCATCGTTCATGAATCTCAGATGTCTCGGCTGCGGGTCTGGGGATGAAAAGGGGAAAGCCCAGGTGGCTTGGGATTTTCCTGGTTCTTAATTCAGTCACATTTTTTTTTTCAAAGGATATACACACTCGAACACACTTTCTGATCTACCTATTTTACCGGGTATTTTCTTGGTTTGGGTCTTGTGGGAGCTGGAGCTTGCGGTTTTGCGTTGTATGCTAGCATCACGGGTGGTATGGGAGCCGCCTGGGTCGTGAAGCAGCGAGAGGCAGGGTCAGTGGTAGCTCGAAAGAGGACAGCTGGCTTGTAAGTATTGACGATAGAGAGAGTCTTGAGAGACAGATGGGCATTGAATCCCTATTTTCCCAGTTCACATATTTCGGGCCCTTTGGCGGTGATTCAGTACACTTGATTTCTATGGTGAAGACATGTCTCAAGGGTCGACGCGCCTGGTGGGTCGTAAGCCTCTGTGAGACCTCCACAGGTTGCCCATCAAAAGAGACGGCGACGCGATGTAACGTTGGAGAGTACGACGTCCGATGTCATATGTGATGACGACCGAATCCCGCTCATATCGACCAGTAAGAAAGGCTATACGCATTCGCATCGCCGTTGTCTTTGAGGATTTTTGGATTGCGGGGGCACGTGGGCAAGTGGAGGCTTAAATGGTGTTGGGATGACAAGGCGGGTTACATGAGGACAAAGGCGCAGCTAGCTGACGTGAGTCTTGTCGTGTCCCGGTCGTCATACACGATTGTGTCTGTTCAGGCTATTTACCACCACTGGTGGATGTAGTCATGAGTGTCGTCTACGTTGTATCGGGTCCGTGAGTTAAGAGGCAAGGTGAGGGCGCTACCTGTTGGGGTCCGATCTGGAGGTTCAATACTTGTCCTGAAGTGAATTGCCCCATGTGGCCTACAAGACCAAGCGAGAAGCTTGAGCGTTGAGCGGCAACTTGTGAAGTAGGCGGGCCCGCAAACACGAGGTGTGGCAATTGCGCGGTGCCCTTGATATCGGCTATGTGTCCCAGGGGTTGTGTTTGTTTGCTTCTATTCAAAGCTTTCAAAGATAGAATTGAAACTCCCGGATCCAACGGGAGTTGAAGTACTGGAGATTGCAAGGGCTACCATAGTAGTGGTTTAAGATCGGAACTGTCAACTTCACAGGGCTTATCCACCGTCCGACTTCCTCATAGACAATTGGAGCTCGTGAAAGGGAATGTGGTAGGCGTTGGGCTGTGTACGTAGTAGTGGGGGAAGAGAGATAGAGAGGTGAAGAGAACAGGCATCTATGGATGGAAAGGGGCGTTCGTATCCAAGTGGACATGCATGCGGCTATTCCATTGTGAGCGGATGCAATGGTTCTGCTTCATGCGCTACAGTCCGCTTCGTGGGCCGACATTAGAGTTTCTTGGGTTTGGGTCTTCAATTTGTTCACAAGCTGGGAAGAACCTTGTAATGGTTCCGCAGGGACGCAGGCATGGCATCGGACCGGCCACGTTCGTCTGAAGCCATCCCCTCCGTATGAGGATAGAAAGGGACTGTGCAGAGATGCCGTCTCTTCTAACATCGATAGGGACTGGTAAGATTGGCCATTGTGTGTCACCGAAAGGTTGCGAGCTAGACGCTACAAATGTGCGAGCCCTTTTTTTCCTCTTCAAACCGCACGCCTTTTCCCGGTCTCTGGCACATCGAGTCGGCAGGTAAGGAAAAAAAAAAAGTCATTCTTTACGTTTCATAAGCAAAGGGTGAGGTCTGTTCATAATGTCAATGCCGATTCCGGGGACGCGTTTCAGGGAACATCGAAACAATACCAAGAAAGTGTGATGAAAGATGGCGGGGAAGAAGGAGGTGACGGCCTGCCAAGATATCGCGACTCGTTGCCAGTGGATGAGATGTCNATTTAAGTCTGCCCATGTCGAGGTCAAGGTACTTTGGGGGGGTTTTTTTTTTTTTTTCTTAATGCAAGCGAGAATGCCGAGGCCGCAGGTTCCGGTTTACGGGCTACCCATTTCGTCCATACAACGTTTGAACAATCCATCCATCTTCCCTCTCTCCTTACCATGGTAGGCAGTGGCTGTGGACCAACATGCACACCCGCCGTCGCACCCGCCTCTTACCTTGGTACCTCTTGTGACGTACGTCGACACCTTTGGAACTTTCCGTCCGTCCAATGACGTCCTGAGAGCGGGGCATGCCCTCAATGCAGCGATGCCGACTCGAAAAGAGCAGGCTCCCCCATGCTTTTCCATCCAAACACACATACGTTGCACTTCAAGAACGTAGGTATGTAGGCGCCTTTTGCCGTGCAAGCTTGCGCTTCCTTCCCATTCCATCCCGAGCACTCCGCCCGCTCTCGGGTGCCGGTCGCGACGGGACGCATCCATCTCTTTACATACAACGTACCTTTACACGGGTGTGCGCGGGTTGCCTAGTCTGCGGTACCGTGGGGACAGTTGGCCATCGGCGACCAGTGATTGTGGCAGTGGCAGTGCAGAAGACTCGCCAAGTCTTGCGGTAGACACACCATCACCATCACTCATATTCCATTCACATGATTGGTCTCATTTCTCCATGTTCCTCCGTTCAATCGCCCGAGTCCGCGCTTCACTCTATGATGAAGCACTCTCGACGTCTTGACTTTCCGCCAAGGCCCATCAATGTCCTGCTGTTGCGCGTTGTTGGCGGCGCAGCGCTGTACTCGGCACCTCTGGAGTTTCTATTCGCCATATACAACGCATGTTGTTGGTAGGCCGGTAAGGTACGCCGGCGAGTAAAACAGTCGTCTTCTGCGCATCTCGGGGCAGGTTCCAAGGAAGGATTCGGTCCCATTTACCACCTAGTAGTACGGGTCACTTCAATCGCCGCATCCTACGAAGGCCGCCATTTCCCCGGAAATACTAGATCCAGACCACTGCGTCTTTATTTGATTTTTATTTCTTTTTTCCAGCATCGTGTTTTCTGCTCTTCAGTTCACGTATTGACCGTCATTGCTACCTTAGGGCGGCTCATCGTCACCATCAAACCTTAGCCGTACCACTAACCTGACGTTAACTCACCACTCTCGTTCACGTTTTCCCAACCGTGACGTCGAATTCCTTGGTCGAATCGCGCTTCCTCTGTCGTCAGACGGTTTCAGCCCTGTGGACAATTCTCTTCCTGTACAGCTCTTAGCCACTTGCACTGACCTAGCACTTTGAATTGTCGCGCGCCCAGGGAGCCTACTCTGGACTTAGCAAGGGACGCGCCACAAACCAGACTCGAGGCCAATGAAGACTCTCGTGCCTGAGTCACTTTGGTGAATCCGGGACGCCATTTCTGATCCGTCTGGAACAAGCGCCAGTTTGCCGTCCTTCTAGTTCCGTCGCGAGCTAGCTTCCCAGGCTAACCTCGAGCGCTTGAACGCCAACCCGATCTGCGACCCCAAGGTCAAGGTCCAGGACTGCCTTGGCCTAGACAGAAAACGGACAAGCCTCGCGCCCCCGAGAATGGACAACTCGAACCTGACCGACGCCTCGTCCCAGCAAGATGAAGAAAACGACCCCGCCTCGAATCCTCCTCTGCCGACGACCTCCTTCTCCTCCGATCACCCTCATGACATCCCATCGTTGCCAGTGACCTCTGCGCCTCGCGCAGCGCAACGAATACAGCCGAGACGAGCCATCACAGAACCAATGGGCAGCAAGGGCACTCTCGACGGCGGCCACGTCCGCTTCTCGGACGAGCTGCGCCGCGAAGCCATACGCGGTTTTGACCCGGCTTCATCGCACCCGAACTTGAACAACCCGGGACTCTACACCATACCGTCGAGGGGCGATCTTGAGAGTCGTATCCTGCCGGAGCCCTCCTCGTCGCGTCCGCGACCCGGCAGCGACCGAAGTTCCGCTCAGCCTTCCGATTCCGAACTCAAATACCCCGTCTACCGACCCGAACCTACCAAAAGGACGAAGTGGCGTTCGACGAAGGAGTCACTGCATGATCGGCTGAAAAAGGCGTACAATGTCTACATTTTGCAAGGACTACTACGACAAAAACCGCTTCCCCCGAGCGCCGACGGGAGGCACATCCCGCTGGACCTGTCCAGAAAGCGAAGTGAAGCCCTCATCGACGAGCGCACCAAGAAACCGTACATCAGCAACTTCATTCGGTCGAGTCGATACACGATATGGAGCTTTTTGCCAAAGCAGCTCCTGTTTCAGTTTAGCAAAATGGGCAACTTCTACTTCCTTGTCGTCGGAATAATTCAGGCCATCCCAGGACTGAGTACAACCGGGCAGTGGACTACGATTGCACCTCTGGCGGTGTTTGTTTCGCTGTCCATGGCGAAGGAGGGTTACGACGATTACCGGCGTTATCTGTTGGCCAGAACGGAGAATCTGAGTCGAGCGTGGGTGTTGGGGGAGAGGTCTAAGAAAGCGACGAAACAAATGGAGCGGCATAACGGCGCAGACATGCCCCCCATTCAAGCATCGGATGACGGCTGGACGCAAGTTGAATGGCAGGATATCAAGGTCGGCGATGTGGTCAGGCTTCAGCGAGACGATGACGTTCCAGCCGACATTGTTCTCCTGCAAGCATCAGGCCCGAACGGCACAGCTTACATCGAAACCATGGCTCTAGATGGCGAAACGAACCTTAAAGCGAAGAGGGCCTCTCCTATCTTGGCCGAAAGGTGTCAGACCATAGAGGGCATCAAGTCTTGCGTGGCGACCATTGTTTCCGAGGACCCAAACTTGGATCTCTACAGATACGACGGTCGCGTTACCGTCAAGGAAGAGACGCTTCCCCTGTCTCTTGACAACGTCATCTATCGCGGCTCCACCGTGCGCAACACTACAGAAGCGATTGGTATTGTCGTCAACACGGGCGAAGAGTGCAAAATCAGGATGAACGCTCATAAGCACGTGCGCACGAAAGCACCTGCCATGCAGCGCGTACTCAACAGGATAGTCGTCTGGCTCATTTTCGTGCTCTTGGCACTGAGCAGCGGTTTAACCTTGGGTTACTACCTGTGGAGCGATCCTACGGAAGACAACTCTTGGTACCTTATGGGCGAGAGCATCAGCCTCAGGAAGGTCTTCATCGCATTCATACTAATGTTCAACACGCTGATTCCGCTGTCGTTGTACATCAGTTTGGAGATCATCAAGATCATCCAATTTTACATGATGGGAGACGTTGAGATGTACGACCCAGTCTCCAACACTCCAATGGTCGCCAACACAACGACGATCCTTGAGGATCTTGGCCAAGTGAATTACGTCTTTTCAGACAAGACGGGCACTTTGACGGAAAACGTCATGCGCTTCCGAAAGATGAGCGTGGCCGGCACCGCCTGGCTCCATGACATGGACATTGAGCGGGACGAGCAGGCCAAACAGAAGCTCATTGACATGGCTCGCAAGAAGCGCAAGGGAAAGGATAAGGACAAGCATCGCCACAAGCCGACGGCGGACTACGACAACAGCAGCTCCCAACGGGTCGGACGGCCTTCTACGAGCTCGGTCGCGCGAGGAAGGTCCATTAGCAGACCACCGCAATCAGAGCCCGAGTTGAAAACCGAGGATCTTCTTGACTACCTACGACGTAAACCGGACACGGCGTTCGCGAAAAAAGCCAAGCAATTCCTACTCTGCATTGCTCTCTGCCACACATGTCTACCAGAGACTCAAGACAACGGAGAAATCGAGTACCAAGCTGCCTCCCCCGACGAGCTTGCCCTGGTAGAGGCAGCACGCGACCTAGGATACCTTCTGATCGATCGCCCTGCGCAATCCGTCATTCTTCAAGTGCCCGACATCACTGGTACTACCAGAAGAGAGACTTACCAGGTTCTGGATGTCATCGAATTCAGCAGTCAGAGGAAGAGAATGTCCATCATCATCCGCATGCCGGATGGCAGGGTCTGCGTCTTCTGTAAAGGTGCTGACAACGTCATTTTGCCCCGTCTGAAGCTTAGTGGTCTTGCCCTGCAAAAAGCGCATGCCGTCCAGCGAAGAGCCTCAGTCCGCAGGAGTGTCGAGAAAGAAAAGGCTCAACAGCAACGGATGAGCATCGGTGGCACACCTCGCAACAGTTTCATGCTGGGAAGGACGTCCATGTCCGAAAGGCGCAGCATCATGAACCAGAGGATGTCTAGCGACATATATAGACGATCGAGCGTCGTTACTGACGACCCTGAGGCGTGGTCCGCACGCAGAGGATCGGCTGACGTCATCTCCCCCGTGGGCGTTTATGACTCCTGGCCATCCCCGCGACAAAGCATGGCTATGTCGATGAGCGAAGATGAGATTGACGACTTTATCGACGAATCCCTCGCCTTGAACGAGGGAACGGTGCTCGAGCGGTGCTTCGAGCACATCAACGAATTCGCCTCGGACGGCCTGCGAACGCTGCTTTATGGGTACCGGTATATTAGCGAAGACGAGTACGCCTCGTGGAGGAAAATTTACCAGGCTGCGACGACCAGTCTGGACAATCGACAAGAGAAGATTGAGGCTGCCGGTGAGTTGATCGAGGACAAGCTCGACCTTGCTGGTGCAACTGCTATCGAAGACCGTCTGCAAGAGGGCGTGCCGGAAACGATTGACAAGCTCCGTCGCGCTGAGATCAAAGTTTGGATGCTCACGGGAGACAAGCGGGAGACTGCCATTAACATTGGCCATTCGGCCGGTCTGTGCAAACCGTTTTCGGAGGTTTTCATCCTGGACTCGACGATGGGCAATTTGCAAGATTCAATCCTCTCGACGCTGAACGAGGTTACTCGAGGTATGGCCCCTCACTCGGTGGTGGTGGTCGACGGCCAGACTCTGGGCGTCATTGAAGGAGACGAGGACCTGAGCTTCCTTTTTTTCGATCTCGTGGTCAGGGTCGACTCCGTCATCTGCTGCCGCGCGTCTCCGTCACAAAAGGCTACTCTCGTCAAACGCATCCGCCGGCAAGTACCGCACTCTCTGACTTTGGCTATCGGTGATGGCGCCAACGATATCGGCATGATTCAAGCTTCCCATGTCGGCATCGGTATATCAGGCCGAGAGGGTCTCCAGGCCGCTCGCATTTCGGACTACGCCATTGCCCAGTTCCGCTTCTTGCAACGTTTGCTGTTCGTCCACGGTCGTTGGAACTACCTGAGAACTGGCAAATATGTTCTCGCCACATTCTGGAAAGAGGTCGTCTTCTTCCTGCCTCAGGCTTATTTCCAACGGTATACGGGATACAGCGGGACGTCTCTTTACGAAAACTGGAGCTTGACGGTATTCAACACGCTTTTCACTTCACTCGCAGTCATTATGCTCGGTGGTCTCGAAAAGGATCTGCAAGCGAAGACTCTGCTCGAGTTTCCGGAACTTTACACCTACGGCCACAAGAACCGAGCCTTCAACGTCAGACTTTACATCGGATGGACGTTCGTCGGATTGGTTGAGTCACTCGTCATCTTTTGGGTGACGTGGGCTGTCTACAACTCTCTTCCTTTCGACCAAGACACATCGCTCTACGCGATGGGAACCGTCCCTTTTACTGTCTGTGTCGTATTCATCAATCTGAAGCTTATGTAAGTTTAACTTGTCGGATGTGCACATGATTTGCCGCTGACAATTGCAGGGTCCTCGAAATGGAGAACAAGACGGTCATTATCCTGATCGGTTTTCTCCTCTCGGTCGGCGGGTGGTTCCTCTGGAACATCATTCTTTCGGTTGCAATGCAACCCCATCTACGTATATATCAAGTCCGACACGCCTTTCTTTACAACTTTGGCAGGACATTGAACTTTTGGACCACTGTACTCTTGGCTCTTGCGGCCGTCATTGTCCTCGAGTTGCTTATTGACGCTATTCGCCGTGTATACTGGCCTCACGATGTGGACCTGATGCAGCGCTTAGAGAGGGATAACAAGAAAGCGAACAAGAATCACGGAGAGGAGCCAGGCGATGGAGCATCGACGGTGCTGCAGGTAATTGGAAATAAGAAAGGGCCTGGCGTTGGCCACGATGAGGGGCGGCCATCTCACCAGGACGACGCACCCAGGCAAAGTCAGCAGACTGGTCGGCCTTCATATCACCAGGCACGGCTTTCTCGTAAGTCGAGAGATGAATCCGCTGCTAGGTCCTTCACGCCACCCGTGGAAGAGAGTAGCAATACTCCAGAGTTGGAACAAGATGTGGCGAAACAGTCGAAGAAGCCGCAGCTTTCTGTGGCTACGAGATGGCTGAGCAGCGGAAAGGGCATCAACACAAACAGCCCTATCGAACTACGTTCCACTGGTCACGGAACAGGGTCATAGAGTTGCAAGGCGGACGCAGAGTGAAGGCTTTGCTGAGAGCTCCTGTCTCAAACGATGAACAGATCATGCATAGATAGATCGGCATGGAAGATGATGCCATTCAGGGCTGCTTGGACTCTTGAAGTTTTTTTCTCTTATTTTTTGCACCATTTTGATACCATTTCAGTTTCTGACTGCAAGTCTAGCAACTGGCGTTTTGGGAACAGGAGGCAATGATAGGAATGTAGATATATGGCCAGAGCCCCGTGCGGAGAAATAACGTATATCGTCCTTTTACACTTGTTCAGCGGATCGGTACAACGCATCGGGCTATGGCCAGGGCAAATTCTGTCTGAGCTTAGTAACAGTTTGGTAGAGCCGTACATGAAATGGTCAATATATGAATTAAGTATATTTCACGACAGGTCTGAGTATGAAAGAGTATGTACGCGGCCTCTTGCAGACTTTGTAAACACAAAGGCTATCGTTTTGGGTGTTCGTTCCCGATATAGATGTCTGTCAGTGTCTTTGCTCCTAACAGCGACCAGCAAGGGGGAAATAATCAGTCTTGGGTCTTCTCCTCGGACTCGCTGTCATCCTCGGTCTTCCTCTTAACGTCGTCAGACGTGGAGTCCTCCGTGGGCTTATCCTCTTCCTTGGCCTCGTCCTGGGCCTTGTCCTCGGACTGCTGCTTTACTTCAGGGCCAGTCTCTTCTTTGGCCTCCTCGCTGGGCTTATCGCCTGACACATCGGGATTTTCTTCCTTCTTATGGTCCTGAGTGTGTTCCTCGGAGTTCTCGAGCCTCTCTTCTGGTTTCTCTTCCGGCTTCTCTTCCGGCTTTCCGTCTTCCCTTTGCTCATGCTTTTCCTGAACTTCAACGTTGGGCTGCTCCTCCTTCTCAGGGTGAAGGTGCTCCTCGTGAGCAGTGCCGTGGCCCTTGGAGGACTTGCCAGGTTTCCTCCAGGGCTGGATGACAGCGATACCGGCTACGAAGAAGGCTGCGGAGGCGATGGCTCTGGTTCTATTAGCTGTGTGTCACTCTACCAAACAAGACTCAACTGAACAGGTTTTCAAGCGCGCCGAGTTTTCAACAAGTTCAACCAAGTAGTTGGAAGGAGAATTCGCGAGAGGTATGACATACAGAGGGAGTTCACTCTGAGGCTTCGCGGCGCCGTGCTGGCTGGCGTATGTCCTCTGGGCGTACCGAGAGCGCAACTGAGGACGGATGGTCCGGCTCGCCGAAAGTCGGAAGGCGGAACGCATAGGAACAGCTCTGGCGAAGAACATTTTGAAAAGCAGCTTAGAGGAATGAGACGTGCTTGATGTGAGAATATGAGACGAGTGCTTCGACGAGCTCAAGAGCAACCCAACTGACTTAGGAGTGACGTGGTTTCATGAACATTGAAATAGCAGAGAGACGAAAACCAGACGGTACACATGGTGAGAAACGGAAGCAAGTCAGTCAACAAAATATCCTTGGCTGGGGTGTGGTGGGAATCGCGTGGCTGCCGTCCGAAGTTTCGAGCTCGGAGCTGCGAGCTGCAACTGTGCAGGGGTGGGCTGGACGGCCACCCGAACATTGAGGGAGCTACATAGTATAGTATCCGGGGTAGGAGCGCGGACTGGAACGGGCTTCCAGCGGTTCTGAGGGCAATCAACCAATGAATGGGGAAGATGCTGGATGGCTCAATGAGTTCCAGGTGGTCGGGGTAGTGGGTTCTCCACAGCTCTATGGTGACGACATTGTCATGGTTGCACAGACAATACCCAACGTCGAGCTCCGGGTCGGAGATTTCACCAACTCCTGTTGTCGGTCTTACATAATCTCGGCAAAAAGGCCATACCATTCTCCCGGAGACTCTTCTCTTTCCTGATCCGTAAAATGGTACTTGCCCAGGCGCTGCACATCGGCAGAGGTCATTGCGGCAGCAGGCACTCAGGCAGAGAGGCGGGATCCACTATCGCGGGGCAGCAACGTCCCCGGAGCACTTACCATGTACGTAGTAATAATTAGGTAGGTTCCAGGTCCTTGCCCAACGACCGACCTTCCTGCCTGGAGCTCTTTCAACCTCTTAACCCCACCAACCACGCCTCACCACTTCAACCAAGGGTCTCTGCTGTCTGCTACAGACACAGCAACATCCCAGCTTTGCCTCTCTTCCTCAATTTTCTGCATTGATTGTTTATCTTACTTTCGCAGGACGGTCCATTGCTCTCTCTCTGTTTCTCTCTGCATGGTCAGAGCTAGCGAACACCGCGAGCACGCCACCTGCGACTCTTCCCCTCCATCTCCTCCCACGCTGCCGACACGGAAATAGTTTGTCGGTTGAACGTCCAAAATGGCTTCGTCAAGCGTACCCCAGAACCCGACACCCCAGACTGTGATCCAGTTGGTTCAGAAGCTGGGAGATGCCGACCCGGACTTCCGCTTCATGTCGCTCAATGACCTCCTGCAAGTTCTCGCAAACGGCAAGCCCGACTTTCTGCACCACGACTACAACGTCGCCGCACGCACCGTGGATAGTATCATCAAGACGCTCGACGATCAGAATGGAGAGGTTCAAAACCTAGCGATTAAATGGTAACAAGACGTCGCCCCTATGCCGTAACCTTGTCTTCATAGTGCTGACCTAGTCGCGTTCCCGCAGTCTCGGGCCGCTGGTCATGAAAGTCCCTACCCCTATCATTGCGCCGATGATTGAGAAGCTTTCTGCCATTAAACTGAAGAACTCCGTCGATAACGCCGTGCCGTCGCTGGCACTGCGCGCCGTCATCATGGCTCTGCCCAAACCCACGCCCGGTCTACCGCCCAGCAAGGACGTTCAAGAAGCCTACAACGCTGTTAGTCGGGTGCTGATCCCGCGACTTCTGGGTCCTGGAGGCAAGGTCCAGCCCCAGAACCCCTCGAACAATATCCAGCTCCCGCCGGTACCCAAAGGGCTCCTTAAGGCGGACAAGGACCTGAGCGCAGAGTCGGTTGATATCCTTATTGAGGTCGTCAGGTGCTTTGGTGTAATGCTCTCGCCACTTGAGGTTGAGGCTATGCAGGATATTGTCATCACTCTGCTGGAGAACGATAAGACGTCTTCAGTTGTGAAGAAGAGGGCCGTGGTGGCGATTTCCATTCTGGCCGTTCATCTTTCGGATGACCTTTTGAGCCAGATGGTCCAACGAATGGCCAATGATCTCAGCAAGTCTGATATCTCGCCTGTCACTCGTCGTCTGTATATTTCCATCACCGGCTCAATGGCCAGGTCCATTCCTGCCAGGTTCGGCGCATACCTCAACACTCTAGTACCCTTCGTTCTTCAGGCATTGAGTGAAGGAGAGCTCGAGAAGCATATTGAGGAAATCAGCGACGGAGACGATGCTGGCTTGGAGTTTAACGACGTTAGAGAGTCGGCTCTGGTCGCGCTAGAGGCCTTTCTGGCATCATGCCCGACAGAAATGCGTCCCTTCACCGACGGCACCATTAAGGCTTGTCTCAGATACCTCAAGTACGACCCCAACTACGCCACAGGCGATGACGACGAAGACATGGAAGTCGACGAGGAGGAAGACGAACTGGATGCTGATGACGAATTTGAGGACGACGCTGGCTTTGATGACGACGACGACGACGCAAGCTGGAAGGTTCGCCGCTGTGCCGCCAAGGCCCTCCACACCCTCATCTCTACCCGTGGAAGCGGTGACTTGCTTGAGAACGGTGTGCTTTACAGCCAGGCCGCCCCCGCGCTGGTGAAGCGCTTCGAAGAGAGAGAGGAGAATGTTCGCCTTGAGGTTATCTCTTGCCTGTCTCTTCTTATCCGCAAGACAGGCGAAGGCATCTATCCCACTGATCTTTCCCTCGACGACCAAGAGCCAGAGGCACCTAGTCTGATCCCCATCAGCCGGAAACGTAGGAGACAGAGCAGTGGCGGAGGTTCCATGAACACGCCTCACGCAGCAACCGGCTTGACTTCTCCGACGCTCGAGAGAATTCCCTCCACTGGACCCCGCGCCGATCTAGCTCGCTTTACACCGACCATTGTGAAGGCATCCACCAAGCTACTCAAGGGCAAGGTTATCCCTACGAAGCAGGCAATCATCAATCTTCTCGACGACATCATCACAGTCCAGCGAGGTGGCCTCTCAGACTATTTCAACGACGCCATTGGCCCCATAATTGAGTCGATCAAACCTACAGGCGCCTCTGCGCTCGCATCATCTCTGGCTGCCTCCGGTGGCAATGCGTCTGCTACCCCCAGCACTCTGCGCGTTGCTGCTCTGAAGCTCACCAGTGATATCGCCAAGACTCACTCCTCCAGTCTCCTGCAACCGTATTTGACCAAGATTGTGGACGGCGTGGTTGCGGCAGCCAACGACCGCTTTTACAAGATTTCCAGTGAAGCCATTGGAACGATCGAGGAACTGGTCAAGGCAATCACCCCTCCTCGATCCAAGATGACAGCACAGAAGTTCAAGGGCGAGCTGCAGAAACTCTTCGACACCATCATGAACCGCATCACCGCGACCGATGCAGATGCTGAGGTCAAACAGCGAGGCATTCACGCCCTGGGCGTCTTGTTGTCAAGGACATCCGATGCAGATGGAGCTGGTTTGATCCCGGCCGAGAAGCGGCAAGCTGCATTGGCCGCTCTCCTCGATCGACTTAAGAATGAGACCACCCGACTTGCCGCCGTCAGAGCCGTCGACAATGTTGCTGCTTTCAGCACCAGCAGCGGTCAGCTCGAGACGGCGTGGATTCGGGAGGTCGCCCTAGAGCTAGCCGGCCAACTGCGGAAGGCTAACAGATCATTGCGGGGCTCCAGTGTCCAAGCTCTGAAGCACCTCGTTGTGTCGCCGACCTCGAAGGGCCAGCTCGATGCAAACACCATTCAAGGCCTTGTTTCGGCGTTGCTTCCTGTCATTAGCAACAACGACACCCACCTGCTGGCGCCCGCGCTGCTGATTCTCGCGACCTTGGTTGAAGAGGACGCAAACCTGGTAGTGCAGCCGGCAATGACAGCTACCATATGTAGCCTGCTCAAGTCTAGCTACGCAGGTATTGTATTGGACCAAATACTCATCCTCGTTACGAAGATTGGCGAGAGCGGCGTCGGCCAGCCTCTCATGCAAGGGCTTCTCAAGGATGTCAGCATTGAAGGTGACCCCGTGGTAGTCGGTAAGGTCATCGGTGCCCTTCTCGTGGCCAGCGGAAGCTCCGCCGGCGTCACCGTTGAGAGCTTCATTTCCGAACTGCAGACGAGCACTCAGAATCAAGACGATGCCCGTTTGAGCTTGGCACTTGCGGTACTTGGTGAGGCCGGTCTCCGACTTGGAGCCAACTCGCCGTTGAAGCCCGACTTGTTCCTGCAGCAATTCCATAACGAGCCTGACAAGGTCTCGATCTCCGCCGCCGTGGCGCTTGGTCGTGCTGGCTCCGGCAACATCCCCCAATATCTGCCAGTTATCCTAGACACTATGCAGAAGGGCGGCAACACGCAGTACTTGCTGATTCAATCGATCAAAGAGATCTTGCAACAAGTCACTGTTCTTTCCGCGGAAGTGTCACAGTTTGCAGGTCCTATCTGGCAGCATCTCCTCGCGGCGTCCACCATTCCCGACAACCGCGTAGTCTGCGCCGAGTGCGTGGGACGACTGACCATTATCGACACCCAGACTTTTATGCCCCAGCTGCAGGTAGGCTGACCAAATCCGTTGCGATTATACAGACTAACAGTCCCTAGTCACTCCTTAGGGACCAAAACCCTGATATCCGCGGCATGGCTGTGCAGGCAGTCCGGTACACGCTGCCCGACAGTGACGAGGCCTTTGATACCCTTCTCAAAAACGTCCTTGTGGACATGCTTCTCGTCATGCTCCAAGATACGGAAATGGATAACCGGCGTTTGGCCATGTCGACTTTGAACTCGGCGGCTCACAACAAGCCCGATTTGATTCTGCCTCATCTCGGCGAGCTCATGCCGTTTGTGTTGACTGAGTCTGTGATCAAGCCGAATCTCATCCGTGAAGTCATGATGGGCCCATTCAAGCACATGGTGGATGACGGCCTTGAAGTTCGCAAGGTATGCTGTACACTTTCTCCTTTGGACCTGGGTTCTAACAAGATTTGCAGAGCGCATACGAAACGCTGTACGCTCTTATGGAAACGGCGTTCTCGCGAATCAACAATATCGACTTCTACAACCGCGTAGTGGCTGGCCTGAAAGACGACAATGACATTAGGAGTCTCTGCAACTTAATGGTGTCGAAGCTCATCACCCTTGACCCTGATGAGACGACTCGGCGACTAGATTCTATCGCGGAAGCATACCGTGCGATCCTGTCAACGAAACTTAAAGAAGGAGCCGTGAAGCAGGATGTGGAGAAGCAAGAGGAGGCCAACAAGAGCGTCTTGCGAGTGACACTCTTGCTTGGAGACAAACTCAAGTGCGCCAAGTCAGGAACTAACCAGGCGACTGCGAACGCCAACGCCGGTGGAGCGAACCAAGTCTGGAATGGCTACTGGGAGTGGGTTAACAAAGAATTCCAAACGCAGCTTCGAAGTTTGCGTGAGGAGAGCAAGGACAACCGCGCCTTGTAAGCTGGCATACATCCGAGGTTAAATAGGAATTATTTAAGCGTTGATTAACAATGATGTAATTGAAGAACCAATTGACGCAATCGGAATTCAATGTCGGCGATCAAGGGGATGTCCTTGGGATGTCTGATGCTACTGATCAGCCAAGTTGTTCTCGGCTAACATATGACTGATTGCCTAGGTCTCCAGCCAATAATGGTGTCTTATTGTTTAGAAAATATTGCGAGAACAGGGCCCGATGAGATGCGCTCCTGGAATTCCGCAGCATTTCAGTAATAGCGCAGCTGGAACATGATATGCAGACGGACACTGGTCATAGGTAAAGGAGAGATTTGACGTCCCTTATCTGGTACCTCATCTGGTACGTTGGCGGGTGGGAGGACGAAAGCTGTTGACGGGAAGGGAGCGCTTGAGGATATTGCGGAGACATGCAAGATTATTGTGAGTAGGAGGCCAAGGAGGACGGCTATGGCGAAGGTGGTCAGGAAGTAACAAAGGGGGACAACATATCAGGCTTGCGACTTGAGATCTCGAGCTTCCGTCTGTGGACTACAGCCACGATACAAGTTTTCATATCCCACCAAGTCGCTTTGATCAATTCTCATACGGCAATTCGAACCTCTTCCTAACCTCGCCCTGGGCCACCAAGGAAGGTAAATTAAAGTCTACTCTCAACACCGAAGCCCCCTTTCGTGTCTGTAGTCAAACGCAACGCTGACAGCCTTTGCATACGCCAGAGCAGCAGCAAGAACCTGCAACGAGTCAGATTTCTTGGCATTGGCTCCCAGTCAAGAACCCCCAATCGAGTCGGAAAGCTTACCATGACATGCATGATCTGATGGCTCGCTCCAAACAGGTCAAACGCTTTAGGAAGCCATCGTTCGGGAACCTCGACAGCCAGTTAGTCAGCGAAGGCAAAGCATAACCTGCAACCATCAATCGGGGAGCCGCTCACCTTTGTTAGGTACACCATCACAGCAACGGCGTTACACCCCGCCGTAATAGCAACCCACCGCCCCCCGACTCGCGACAACTCCTCTGTGAGCCCGTATACACAGGCGCCGTGTCCGATGGGCATGACGAACGCCGCGATTCCAAACACCGCGAAGAGCGCCGCGCGGTGATTGCCGAGATGCACAGCGCGCTTTGCCGACCTCGTCGTCGCAGCGGCGCAGAGGGCTGCGAGAGCGCCGGTAAGTAAGACGTAGGTTCCGCGCGTGCGGGGCGAGCACGGGAAGGCGTTGTGGGCAAGGGGGAATACGGAGGACCACATCAGCGCGAGGGCCCCGTGCAAGTCGGCTTTGATGCTGGAGAGGTAGTAGGCCTCGCTGTGGGACGCTAGGGTATGGAAGCTGGGCGGGATGTGAGTTTGGCGAGTGGTGAAGCGGGATTCGCGCAGGCATGCAAGACGATGAGATATCGAGGATGACTTACGCGGCCGAGAGGATGAAGCAGGTTGTTACGCCGAGGGCGTAGATACTGCATACGACAACATCCGAGGTCGAGGCAATGGTCCATCGCGGTGGTATGCCGTCGTAAAAGACGTAGAACGGCATGAAGATGAACATTATAGCGCCGACTAGGTGAGAGTAAATGTTCACTGGTTGCTACGTTAAGACTCACGACGACTCGAAGAGTGGGATATGCTTACCCGACTCATTGTGGACATACGTCCAGCTCTCAAGACACCCCATCACCGAGTCGCAGGCTTTGCTGCGCAACCTCTATCAGTGTTCTTTTTCAAGCCAGAATATTATCTCACACTTACCGGTATCCGGTATGTATTCCCTCGCTACCGCACCTGGAAACCGTGTAAGTTCTATTCCATTCCCATATACGAAACTCGGGACTAACTGCTGCCATGCGGCTGGATCTCAAGTCAGCAAATCACCCAGCTTTTTTTTTGCCTTTTCTTTTTAATAAAGACATGATCAACGGAAAACCCACGTAGCTCATCCCAAGAAAGCAGAAGCTCTTCCCCTCGGCTTCTCTTGTCAGGTTGTGTCTGGCCGTCCCAGCCCCAGGCTCGGCTGCCTGGAGACTCATCGTTGATGGCCGTCCGCAATCTCCTCCTCAGATCGAACGTTGAAAATAGCGCGGCCATGTTTGTACATGGACCTGCCTCCCCCGTCAAGCATCGATCGTCTCCGGTAGTTTGGGTGGAAGACTTTCACGTTGCGCAGAACGACCCGGGCGGAAGTCCAGGGCAGTACTCGTCGCCTGTTTTCTATCCGAAAATTGGATGGTAGGACCGGATCATCTGAACTCACAACAAACCCTATCAAGAAGTAGGTCCAGGGGAGAACGAGAGAGACGACCTCAAGATCGCAATCAGAAGCTCAAGCATCCTCACTATCGCGGCTCTGATTCATCCATCAGACATACGTCAAAGTGAACAAATCATGGTTTCCCAGAGTAAATTGAAGAAACAAAAAGTGATGCAATTTCCGCACTAACCTTGGAAAAATATACAGCAGAAACGTCACCTTGTTTCGTTTTCCTGTCTTCTTCCACCCGTTGTCGCATTGTGGGAAAAACAAAAGCGGAAGGACATTCCCACTCCCCCGTTGAAAACCCACCAGCGCGCGCCCGGAAACGCGCCGATCCGAGCCGGCCCCGTGCATCAGACCGCGGCTAATTGTGACGACACCCCGGCCCATGGCACTATGAGTAATGCGTGCATCACCCCGACGCAACAGCCATTCCACTCTGCTTCCTAGAAGTCGGAGGCAGCGCGACCCCGAGTTCGGGCCAGACGGTGGCGCCGTGTTCAGATGACCAGGCAGATGCAGGCAAGATTCCCCTCACTGGCCTGGGTAAACCGGCGTTTCGTTTCCTCCCAGTGCATGGGCGACGGAAATGACCGGGCATCACTCGACGAATCCGTGGAGGAGGTTTTGAGGGGGGATGCAGTAAATTGTGACGGGTTTTGCTTCATAGGGACACGTTTGCGTTGCGCGGAAACACCCGATAAGGCAGCAAGATGTGAAGCGGATGCATTGTAGAACATGACTTGTAAGCCCTGGTGTTCTTCGGTCTTACATAGCCCGGCAAGCCGCAATTGCATCTCTCATCTCTCTTATCGAGCAAATATCGCTACCACCTCATTATTCTAGCTTGCCCGCAAATCGATATCCATCCACGATTCGTGTAGAGAAGACGGCGCGATCTACTTAGCGGGAGAGATCCAAAAGTCTTACTCGGCAGGCAGCACCCGCTCTATCTGTTGAAGCATGGAAAAGGATGGAACACATCCTAAGAAGAAGAAAGACGACAAGAAAGAAGCCATGATAGAGATTGAAGGTAGGAGAGGGAGCCCCTAGAGACGACAACCGAAAGAGAACCTGACAGGAAACAGGTACCACCCTCAGCATGTAATGCAGAGAATTTGCCCGGGCCCACTGGAAGCCTATTATACCGAGAGCGTCTCAAGACAACCTCGAGGGGTTTGTCTCACATCGACTTACACGACTGAGAAACGGAGTAGGCTGCCTCTCAGGCGAGTGCCATATAATTACGCACAAGTAGGCAGGAACGACATGGGACATGAAGAGCCCGCCCACCACAGGCCGAGCTATGGCGACCATCCAGCTCGACTGATAGGGGTCCAAGAGGCCAGTAAAGTGTGCATCCTGAGACTCATAGCCACCAGAACACGACCCAAAACAGCCAAAGTCCAACGTCAGCGACATCACCGATGCGATGTACCAGGTGTGATGCCCGTCAATAGCCTAGGACAAGTAGTCGGAACGGACTACAAGCAAACGATGACATGTACGTTCTTCGCTACATCCTTCCCAGCCGTTGCACCTGTTAAGAGGGCGAAGGCCATCAGCGATGTCTCTCGCCGAACAGCGACGCCTGTGGTATCTCAGGGCACCGGTCCCAGATGGATTCTCCGAGTCGAAGGCCAGCGAAAGAGTTTGAGACCCGGGCCGAATGGCGTAGGAGAGAAGCGGATGTCGAGACGGCCAAGATCAAGGCAGAAGAATGCATCCACGGGGCGCATGAGGAGAGGTTCGGTCTTGTAAAACCGTCGATGCTTGGGGCTAGTCGATCGCAGGTATGTGATCTCTATAGCACAGGAAGATGGGAGGAAAGAAGTTGTAAGACCGCTGTGGAGCGACCTCGACACCGTCGCCTTATTCCACATCATGGAGCTGGACATCTTGCCAGGTCTGCGAAAACCCATGACCGGTAATTCGAGGAACCGTTCGTCCGGTTTCGTCGGAAGCTAGGGTGATGACGAACTCGTTTAGCAACGACTAGTCATAGGCGAAGCGTGAGCGGACCGCCTATTCGCGGTGTGTGCAGAAGACAGCGCGACGACGGCTGATAACCGAATGACACTGGCGACAACGCGGTAGTAAACCCTCGAGTCCTGAAAAAAGACCTGCTGGCTTCACCGCTCCGTATACACGATTAACTTCCCTCCCTGTCGAGACGAGCACGATAGCACACTCACGGCAGTTCACCGGATCAACCAGATGACGCAACATCCTGCCCAAGCGACAGCCGTAAGCCACAACAAGAAAAGATACGATCTTCCAGTACGTCCGTGGGTCCCTCTTACACCGCTTGACGCCCGACGACCAAGCATCCACGGCGACTTCTTCAACACACCAAGTGCCCGTGCCTCGTTTGCGTTGCGTGGCTTCCGACGAGCGTTGGCATGGTCTCAGCCCCACGACGTAGGTGTACGAATGGACAAAGAAAACCAGACGTCTGATTCAAGATTTGCAAGCATTTCCTTGTTGGAAGTCCGTTCAGCCGATGCGCGCCTCGGAACACATCCCATTACGGAAGATGCCCCCGCGCAAGAAGCTAAACGCTCTGACAAGGCTCATCTTCGATCTCGACGCGGCAGCCGCAGGTCTTAGATGCTCACTCATCACGGGTAAGCGGGCCAGAGGCCGGGATGCCTACTCAGAATGCGTACCCTCTGAAGTTGCCCTCCTGACTCGCCATCGGCCCGCCTCGGCATGGCTTTCCACCTGCAGAACGACTCAGGTCCAACTCCGGGTTTCTGGGTTGTGATTAGCGACCAAGTACAAAGAGGAAGGGCGCTGACATTGCTGACGCGCAGGGTTGCGTTCCACGCTGAATGGTCATGGTGGAGATTGGAGTAATTGACATGTCCAAGACTGCAACCTCAACACCTCGCGATCATCCTCGGTTGGGGGTGGGGATGAACTGTTCGACCCGCAGCACCCCAGGCAGACAACATTGGCCCCTCTCCACGACCGTGAGGATCCTCAATGTTCAGGAACGAAAGATAGGCGCTGCAGGTCGTATGTAACCCCATTAACCCATGTTTCGAGCCTGGACCTCTCTGTTCCGCAGTCGGAAACTTTGCGCAGCAAGGTCAATTCGTGAATGGGAACACGACTGGATGGCTAGGGTTAGTTTTAGACGTGGCTCGACAACGTGCAACACACCCTTGATTCGTGTCTCAAATAGGCCAGCTAGCAAGCAGCTGCTGAGGAATCATCCAGGACAACATACCAAACTGGGGGGGGGGATGCCGCAATCTGAAAACAGCACTGGAGAGCGTGAGCGCTGGAACGGACCGGTCGTGTAACTGGGAAGGGGCGAACGCCCCCAATCGACCATGCAGCCCGAGGTACGAGTCAAGACCCCCGTCTCTCCACGATCAGGAAATAAAGTCACAATACCCCCAATGGTCCAGAGTAGCGTTGAGGAGATGGGTATGCTACCGGTGGAGGCTGGTTCCGCAATGACGAAAAAAGAGACCGTTGCAAGGCGTACAGATCGAAGTCGGTTGTGAGACATTGCTGGATTCACCAACGCGTGTGGTGGGCGATACTGTCCGCGGTTGAACGGTTACTGTATCCGGACAAGAAGAACGGCTTCGTTTCCCTGGTTGCAAGACGTGTCTTGCTAGAGAAGATGGTGTGAAAGGGCAGATTCGTCTGCCAAACAGCTTGCCACGACCCCTGTGGTCAGGTTGCGTGCAAGAGTGGCAGGCGCGAGAGCATGTTTACGGGTATGATTTGCAAGAGGAACATAGAGGAGTCGGGCGTTCGGCCGAAGCGATTGGCGCATACTGCAAAGCCATACAGAAATTCCGTGTGTTGGCCTGGACCTTGGCGGGCCACCGCCTCTACAGAGGATCAAGAACCGGCTTATAAGCTGTGCCGCTGAGCTCACCGTATCCGCTCCGCCACGCGATCACTGACTAAGGCGAGTCAGTTTGCTTAGCCACGAGAAGAAATAGAAAGCAAACAGCTTTTGGAACGTGGAGTGTGGGTTGTTTTCGATATGGTGGATTTTGAGTACACATAACCAATTGTGCTCTACGCTTGTTAAGCCAACCGTCGTGACACGGTAAGCCACCTGCGTGATGTTACAGCTGCACAGAAAGGTGCCATAGGCTACAATAGCAATGGTCGTGGAGGCATGACTGGTATTGGACTTGTGGCTTCCAACAGCCTTGTGCGGATCAACACGGCGCAACGATCGGGCTCCGGCGATGGTCGTGGTATTCGTCCGTCCCCGGCTCGCTGTTCGTCAGACAAAACCGCGATGACGTTATGAAAAGGCGCGTGGCTGGAGCAACAGCTTGGACGAGCGCCCTGATCGGACTCGACGCTGTTGGCAAATCAAACATGAATTGGGCAATGTCGATATTTTTGCTTGGGATGACAGGAATGCACGGGGCGCCTCAGCGCCAGCAAATAGATGCCGTTGATACATGAGAGCAAGCACGCCCCCGTTGTTCGGCCCCGGATTGGGGTGCTTCACCCGTTCTTAAAAACCCGCTTGGTAAGTAGTTAACCCTGACCCCAGCTGCTTCCGCTCCTGTGCGACCTGCAAGATTGGCGACATTGAATCAGGGGCGTGCTCAATGCACCCGATGAACCAGAGATGTTATGTCTGTTAAATCCAGAAGGTGAATTGTATATCTCCTGGTAAACGGGGGATGAAACAAAGACTGTCGAGAGCGGGCGCGGCCTCGGAATAAACTGGGGGAAAGCTGGCTTCTATCTCGACAGGAACAACCGACAAAGGGGTTTGGGCTGTGTGCGCGTAGCTTGATCAAAATAAACATATGGCTGGCTAGCTGATTGCCGGACCTTCTGCAGCATAGCAAACAATTTGACACTATCCAAAGGAAGGATGGGATCTCCGTGGACGGTTGGGTAAAGCGTCAGCATCCCTTACTCTGGATGCTGCACATGACCGGTGAGATTTTGCCCGACAGATCAGTTCATGCCAGGGGCGAGCGGTCTAGTTCAGGAGGCGCACCTTCTTTCGAGCATAGTGGCGCCAGGCACAAGACGCAACGGATGGGTCTTCGGAGGAGTTGGTATCCGTACGCTTGCATGCATCCGTCGTCTCCGCAAAGCTGCAGTATCGTGGTGAAGAGAGCACGGCTGACCATGTCCACATTCCGACAAGTGGTCGGGTACTGCCCAGCCAGTCTTGGCCTCTGGCGATGACTAGCCGGTCGCGCGCAGCGAGACGGCGTTGAATAGGGTTCTGGAGGCCATATGGGACTTTGGCTTGGTTACTACAGTAGGTAATTGGTTAGTGTGGACGGGCTATGTGATGCAACGTGATGGCATGGCATGGCATATGATGCCATGCCATGCACTGCACTGCACTGCAATGTGCTGCCTGTATCCGTATGTGCTGCATATTTGAGCTCAACGGCCGAGACGCAACTGAGAGATCGAGAAAGACGGACGCTGTGCCGACTTGAAAGACGTGATACGATGAGCCGGTTGAGGTTGAAAGCGAAAGGAAATCACGACTGTTGCCTGACTGACGGGGTGTGTGTGGATCGAAGAGGGACGGTTCGGTCCCTGAGATCCGCAAGGTCCGCAATGAAGGAGGGGGACGGGATCGCAGAGAATTATAAGGCGCGATATCTGTACCTGCGACGTACTACGTAGTACGGGAGGGTTGAAACCATCAACCATGCAGTCTCGGCGGTTAGAGAATGGTGGATGAGGCCCAGAAGGGGGAAATGCTTGGTTCATCAAGTATGGTTCGATTCTGATGTCTCTTACCCTTTGTATGAAATAGCGGTGGGGAGAAAAGAAGGAGATATTTCGGATTTAAGGAGGATACCCGGATTATCGACAATCAGAATGGAGCTTCTCATCCGCTTCAGTTCCTCTGACGACAATCTCGGTCTTGTTGGTCACAGACCACCTTGGCCGACGGACGTTATCCGGGGGCACGCAGGGCGAGGTAAGATGCGTCGACTGACAAAAGGCTTCAGAGGATTTTGAACTGTTTTGCCTCGTGGCTCTCATACTTGCCATTCGTCGGCAGGATCAGGCGGGGAAAGCAAGGTACACAAGTGGTGGTGGTAGTCCTACGAGCAGTGTTGTTTCTTTGCCTTCATTTCCCCCCCTTACCGCTGTTGGTTTTGGGTTGAATTGGGGGCTCGAGGACGCATGTCGTACAACGTATATCAGAAGCGAATATGATGTCGGTGCCAGTGGTGGGAGAATTTATTCCTGGATACAAGGGCGATAAGGCACCTACTACGTACCTATCTGCATGATATACATACTTGGCAGGTGTAGCAGGAGTCGCAAAGCGCGCTCCCGTTCCTCCATATGGTTGGTCACCTGCCTTACCTTGAGTTATTGACGTATTGCAATTCGATACGCGAACCAGATTGGGACATGTTGTGGTAAAAAGTGGTTTAAGTTAAAGGGGACGGAAGCCGGCAAAGCAAAACCAAGAACAGAGCGTTGTTGTCGAGATAAACCTCTCCCCGCATGTCAGGTTCCTGTCGTTCCCGCCGTGGTGCATAAACCTTGACATCACTTCCAGAGAGATGATCCATGGTTGACGGCTTTAGCCCATGGTCTGGTAGGTCAAGGACTTGTGTTTACAACGTAAGTCGGGTACCCGAGTGAGTTTTCGGTCATGTGGCCTTGCACGGCATGGGAAGGTGGGTGGCCTGAAACCGTATAACAACCACCAGTCGTCGGAAGAGAAGCGGAATTGAGAGCTCGACGTATGTTTTGATGATTTACATGGCCAAAGTTGATGGAACAAGATGAGGACGACAAGACGTTGACAGATTACTCTTGAGACAAACGCCAGCAAGCTGAATTGGCTTACTGTATACTCTAATCGAGTCGGGACCAGGTTTCATCCACGTGCAGCCTTAGGCACGATGCATGTCTTGAGTGCTTGATACCCTAGGGTAGCGGGGAGCTTGAGCAGCCACTTTATGCAACAAAAGAATTGGAACCAAGTTAAAGGAATGGAAGAAAGAAAGAATCACAGACAGACAGAAATAGAGGGAGAAAGAAAGAACGAACGAACGAACGAAAGAAAAAGAAACCAAGCAGTTAGCAGCGAGGAGAAACCTGCAAACAGCGAAACGATGACCAAAACAACGCTAATCCGTCTGAAAGCGGTCATAAAACAACAAGATGAGGGGAGCACGGAAACAGCAGTTGAAAACGAGATGCATGATTGACCGACCCGACAGACCGACAGGTGCAAGATGGCAGGGTTTGGCGGAGGCAGGAAGACGGAAGTGGGACCAGGGCGTTGCAGGCACCAGGGGAATCATGTGCGATGTAAGGTACGTGTTGTGTGTATGGGCTTCTTGCCTCTTGGCCAGAGGCCGGGGGCGGGAGACAAAATCTTTACTATGGCACACAGCACCAGGTGATACTCTGTAGCGTGAAGGCCCGAGCCCGGCCTAGCGTCCATGCTCGGCATGGCTAATGTGTTTCTCTTTTAGCGATGGAAGGCTTCGACTGTTTCCGCCCCTCACAGGAAACGAGAGGAAGCAGCATGATGCGGTCCACTTTCCAAGTCCTGCGGCTTTGATTTCATCCAACCTCCACTTTGTCATTAGCTCGAAAGTACGGTAAGGTACCTCGCACCTTTCCTTCACTATCTTCTGCTCTCATGCCTTCTTGACATTTTCTCGCCCCTTCGACGGCCCCCGCAGTCGCCCAGGGACTGCCCGTTTGTTAAGGCATCAATCATCGAAGACGGGCGGGAAAGATTACAATACCACCTCGAGGTAGGTACTTTGACCGACCCTCGCTGCGACTGCTGCCTGTCGAGCTAGGCTCTGCTGTAGACGCAATGTTGGAAGGAATTAGATAGGGAGCGATGCGCACGTAGCGATCTATTTCACAACGTACACTACCCACCGTGCCACCATTAAAATAGTAGTATCCGTCGGCACGAGAGATTCGAGATCTTTACAGATACCTTTCCAATTCGTCACAATGTCGTGTTACATTGGATGACATGCTGTTAAATACCACTGGAAATTCCAAAAGCAGCTAAGCACGGATACAGACGGGATGGAGGGGGAAAAAAAAAGAAAAGGAAGTTGTGAAGCAGAAGAGGACTAGGGAACCCGGTAGTTGCGGGTTGCGCTTGCCGTGGTTACTAGGTACTTTGCGCAGGTACCGTTCGTTCGTTCCTGTCCCCTTGTCAGGATTCCCACGTCTTGTCGCATTGTCTTCCTTTTTCCTTTTCTCTCCCCTCTCTGGTCTAGCTCGCTCTATCTTTCCCTCCTGCAACGTCTGAGGTACTTACTTCCAATCCCTATCTGTCCATGACATCCCAAGATTAGAACGGAGACGATAGTACATCGGATGGCAGGAAGCAACACCTGGTAGGTATCGTATCTTGTTCGGGCACCACGTTTCTCTCTCTCTCTATCTCTCCCCCCCAGCAGCCCAGTGACTTGTAAGACCGACCTTACCTCAGTGTTTGCAATCATTTTGGCCTATCCGCTGCATGAGGTGTCCGCCGGCGTGTCGGTCGGGATTGGACCAGGTAATCTCGCCTACCGCACAACCTAGCTTAGTACCGCCGCTACCAGACGCCGCGCCCTCTTTTTTTCGTTCCCGTCTTCTCTTCTCTGTTTGGTCTCAATTCCAATCGTATTCTTAGACCACAGGCTTCCTCCATCGCTCGTCTCCGGCTCCTTCGTCTCTCCCTCCTTGTCGCGACTCCTTGTCATTGCGGGTTGCGGACTGTCCACAACGTCCACCAAGTCCCATGTTCCTACCGCATCAGTTGACTCCTCCGGCCAGGCTCCGTCTTCTTCAGCAATCATAATCCATAGACCCCAGATCTGTCGAGCCCATTCGCCCTAATTAAAACCAATTAAAAAAAAAAACAAGAGAGGATCTGTTGGTCATCCGGAGAAAAAAAACCGACTTCTCTTCCTTCATTTCATCATCCCGATCTTCCCTCGAAACCAACCCTTGCCTTCACCTAGCTTTGCCTTACGGTACATAGGTATACTTACTTAGTACCTCCTTCGCACGCCCATCCCCACCGTTGGCCGCCCCTCCTCTCCTCTGGCCATTCCACCATTATCTGACCTAGTATCTACCTCATCTTCGCCTGTCCGTCTTTTTTCTTCTTCCTCCGCCTCACACATTTTCTATCCCAGCGGAAGAAAGTTGATTCACACGTACATCCCAGAGGCGCTTGGAACATCTTGGAGCGATACTAGTCCCTTCGTGCAGCATCGACACAGGACCCTCACCTCGACTGAGGACCTCAACTTGGTCTTGCTTCTGCTGCATGCTTGCGCCTTCACGGTTCCCCCACTCACCACCTAATACCTTACTCTACATGAGCTTGTGTCTAGTTCTTCACAACCGACGCCTTCTTTTCAGGATGCCTCTGTAATCCTCTAATTGGCACTTGACAATTTATCGCCCTCTCAATCGGCTGACGCTGCCTCTTCCGCCTCTGCGCCGGCTTGAGACGACCGCCTGCCCGCCATGGAAACTTGTGAGGGCCTTCTTTTGATACCCCCTGATCGTGGCCAGATTCTGGGCCGCGCTCTATGGAAGGTATGATACTCTATCTCCGCACGCCATTCTTGTTTGCTCGTTGTAGTTCTTGCACCGTCTAACAGCTCGCTGCTAAAGCCGCGATACGTCGTTGTTGGGAATCGCAATGTCCACAGAGAAACCATTACTAGCCCTACTTTTCCCTCAAACTCGAAGCGCAATGGGGCTCCTCCCAAAATCCAGCCGAGGACTCCTGCCAACGACGAATACTACATCTCCGTCTTCAAGTCCAAGGTGAGATCTAGCACGACGGAGTTTTCAGGCCAGAACCTAAGCCTCCTCAACCTGCAGGACGACTGGGAGCCCTCAGCTCAGTACCCCGTCAGTTCTGTTATAGACTGCCAAGTGCAAATGTTTGCCCATCGCAAACAAGGCCCCGTTCTCCCCACCCTCATAATCACCATCAACGACAAGGAGAAAAAGCGCCGTTCTAGCAGAGCTGCCGGCTTGATATCCAGCAAAGAGTCCACCGCAACCACTTTGTTCTTCCGTACTCCCACCGACGACCATCACATCAGCCTTCACGAATGGGCCCGCTTCATCCTTTCGAGGAAGCTTCCCATGAGCCCCGAAAGCCCAGCATCACCGTCTTTCACCAATCCCTTCACCCAGCAACGGTCCCGGGATGCTTCCGACTACTTTCCTCGACCGCCCAGTGGAAACCAGAATCCCCGTAATACTTTGCACCACAAAAACTCAACTCAGACATACTCGAGCCGAGACCGCCCCGTTACCTTGAGCTCCGACTCCCCAAGCTTGCGATCTAAGCGCAGCGACATCTCGTCGCCAACAAGCGCAAACCACCCTGCACACATGGGTTTTACAATGCCCGATCCAAACAACTACACCACGGTGTTACCCACGGATATCCCATCTCCTGTAGCGACCATGAGCGACTATCAGAAAAGCGAACTCATTGAGGGATGGACATCAGCTCAAGGAAGAGCCTCCACCGTCAGCTCGCCGATTCGTGGCCGCGGCAGTGTGAGCTCGGGTGGTGCGCAACCTTTTCCGGGAGCCGATTCTAGCTCACCTCCACCTCCGCGAGAAACCATTCTCGACAGGGCCTTCCAGATGCGGTGCATCCCTGGATCCGAGCGCGAGGTCCCGGGCGAGGAGAAACTTACGTCTCTGGCTCGGTTTGATGCCTTGATGCGCGATATGGATGAAAAGGTGCGCCAGCAGGCAAAGGCGGCGCAAGCCGAGAAACTCGCCATGTTAAGCGCATTCGATGTGGACGACGACTCGTCGGAGGAAGAGGAGGACGAGGAGGATGACGAGGATGACGATGACAATGACGAGTCGGACGATTATGCGCATGAGGCAGACGTTAACAATGGCAACCGCCAGACGTTGATCCCGCCCAATGCTCAGCGCGCCCTTGAGTTTCTCGCCAACCGGACAGAGGATACAACAACCCCCCGGTCGCCCGTGATGAGAAACCCGCCCGCCAACTTTAGCGTTCCGTTGCAGGCGCCTTCACGACCACACACGGCGCATTCCAAGATGCAACCGAACGTGGTGCAGAGGACAAACAGCCAAACTCAGCCTATAGGTCAAGAAAGGCTTGATGTACCCACCTCATCATCCGGTAAGACATCCGAAGAAGCCAACCTCCCAGCCAACAGGGAGAAGCGAACGTCCGGCTCCAGCGCCAAGCGACTCAGCTTCACCGATTTCACCAAGCGTCTATCCAGCACCAGCAGCTTACTTCTCGTCCAGACCAACACCAGCGGCGGGAGCAGCTGCGGCAGCAGCGAATCCGACCCAAGTCCGTCACAGGTACCCAAAGGTACTTTGAACGCTAGGGGCGTTCCTCCAAGGCCCCGCGATCTCGAGCGGGAGGAGCAAGAACGACGCTGCGGATGGCGGAACAGCGTTGGCTTTTCGGAAGGAGGCTTGATCTAGGAAAACCGCCCCAATCTCGTCGCCAGTTTTCGTCGTCCTCGATAACCCGTCCGAACCCTCCCCTCACAACCTCGATGCTCCGTTACCATCCGTATTTAATCTTATACCGAACTCGCCCTACAGCATATTTGATACATGTTGTACGATTTGATCCAACGATACCACTGTTTGCATCTCATGACGACTTATGACCGGGGTTCACAGAATGGAGACCTGGCGTTCGATATCCGTTTCTTATTTACTGCGCGTTGCCTCTGTAACTAGGCTTTATGTATCATGTTGAAGGAAAGACTTGAGGGGGAGCTGCACGATACGAGACTTGAGGAAGACGGTGGGGGTTCCGACAAACTTTGGCCGGAATCCGATTTGCGAGGCGTCTCTGGCGCGGCTTGCCACCATCTTCCAAACACTGCGACAAGCCTTGCCGCTAGGCCGGTTGTATGGCTACGCACTCGACTACATGATGCAGAACGTTTGTCGGACGGTGCCATGACTGCTGTTTATTTCTTTTCTGCTCAGGCGAATGTTACCTTCACATGGACATATAGAAATGTTATAGTACAGAGGTGGACGACATATATCTGAATGACAATCTAATGAAACCATCACTGGTCTAAACCGCCCTCCAAGTGTCATCATCACAACCTGTGTCACGCGCCGCCACAAGACGGGGCGGCCACACATTCAACTAGCGGTCAGTCGTGGAATCGCTCATAACGCTGGGTTGGGCCACCGCAAACAATTCCGCTTGGTGGTGCGGGGTTCATTCGAAATAATGAACTACTATGGCATGGCAACAACTCTTTCTTACACGACCTCCTGTACAGAGATCAGCAGTCATGTCTTTATCGAACCCAACAACTCATGGGTTTCTGGCCCTTGTTCTGCGAGAGCCCACTTCTTTCTGCTTGACGTCATTGAAACATCCAACGGTCCTCTCTATGTAGTAGTGTACAATACGTAGAAACATGTAAGTAAGGGTTCTCCCATTGATC
>MPGH01000108.1:417271-544761 GCA_001937105.1 Colletotrichum chlorophyti | reverse complement strand
CCCCCCCCCCCCCCCCCTAACACTATCACTATCTTCACTATGGAGCCCAAGCCTCGGCGGCAAAGGAATTTTGAAGGGGAAAATAAAAAAACAAGTTCCAACATAATTGGAAGGGAGCATGCGGCGGTACTACTGGACCCTTCCCCTACCTCCCCATATCGCCACCTCGCGGCGTGGAGCGCGACGGGGGTGCGTGTCCCAATGTCGGTGAAGAAGAGACCTAGCATTCCATCCCATGGGTCTTTCTTGGGCGTGTGCTTGATTCCTTGGTAGTTTACTTTTTTTTTTTTTCCTTCAGCGGCAAATGAGGAATCCAGGACCCATCTTTCTCGGGAACGCCGAACAAGGTAAAGGGAGAGAGACTTTTTTTTTTGAGAATTTCCCCGGTCTGGAGGGGTGGGAAAGAAAACCCCCCCTCCCCCCCCCAAAAAAAAAAAACTTCCCGGGCAATTTGTTGTTGTTCTCTGGGCAAGACAGGGCTCCCTTCCTTCACCGATTCCGATATGACCAAACATTCTTTCGCTACGACACCATCCGGTAACTCACGCCTCCCAACTCGCTTGAGCATAAACTCCCCGGCCCGGAAGTTGTGTCAACTGTCACTTATCCCGACCAGGGGTCCAGTTGTGCACCGCGGACCCCCCGATCTGTGCGCTTCTTCGGTCGGGCCAGTGCACTGGAACGGACCGGGATCCGGGGACGACCGGGCCGGAGTTGGCTGTGGAGATCTTTGGGGGGTAGTTAGTGTGCTGCGATCGGCGCCGAGTGAAAAGCGGGTCCATACGATCGTTCGTCTTGATTTCTTACCTTTCCTTACTTTACTATGTAGAAGTGTTTCCCCCTTTCCTGGCGCTTTACACAAGTACAAAACGGAGTGATTCAAATACCAGATAGATGGCTTGCGTGTGGTGATGCCAAGGGACCAAATACACATCACGCCAGGAAGCTAAAATAACATAAGTGCTTTTGTTATTTCCCCCTCCATGAGTCAAAGTTAAAGGGGACGATGCTCATCTATGCATATCTTCTGAGACACTCCTCAGTATTCTCATGCTGCTGGCTAGACCCAGATTGCTCGGCAGATTCACAACGCGCAATGCCTCAAATCTGATCGCATCCATCACTCCTAGGTCCACTCTTGATCAGACAGCCGATCATGCTTCCTCCCTCTCGTACGCCTGAACATGCCCCTGCTGGAAAACTTTTCCCAGCCATCGTCTTTTCCGGTTCCTGTATGACGACGCTGTCCTACGCCTGGTGTCCCATTCACGATCATGCTTCAATTCCAAATTGCTCCTACTGGAGCTTCGCCCATCCCCCGTATGCAAAGGAGAGGGCACAATCGTCAGGCAAGCCCATGTCACCGCCAGGTAACAATTCCTACTGCAGGTACTGTTGCAGTGCCTGTTGCTGCTCGGGCGTGAGGCGGGTGTTGACGAAGTTAACGATGGCGCCGTTGTGTCGCTGGTTCGCCGAGCTTATGTATGCGCTAACCCACGGGGCCACTGCCGTGACCTCAGGATAATCGTCGCGTGCGACGGGCTTACATGTGTTCAGTGCCGTGTACGACAAGCCAAAACCGATGTCATCGACGTCGGCCTCGGCAATAATCTCATCTCCAAGACCAGCAGAAACAACAGGCGGGTTGACCAGGAGGGCAAGAAGAATCTTGCACGTGTTGGCCCAGCCCTTGGCAAACTTTTGCGCAAAGGCCTCAGACTCGCAGAGAGTCTTGGTGAGACTGACGACCGCGAGCTTGCGATCAACGGGTCTCGCCAGTTTCTCCGTCTCAGCCAAGACGAAAGGCGGGTAAACCTTGGCGAAGATGCCCTCTTGTATCTTCTCCGCATGCTTCATGAAGTAGTCCGCACCAAAGCCGGCCTCGACGCGGGCTGCGATGAGGTGGAAGAACCGAGCGAAGCGGAGCTTCAGCGAATCGGGCGGGTTCCCTTGAAGCTTGGCAAAGATGAGGTTGAGTATCGTCCCAAAGTACGGGTCAAGAGCAGCACTAGAAAGGTTAAGCAAAGTGCACATGTGTTCGTGGCATGACAATGACTTACGGCTCAAACGACTTCACAACTGCCTCCAGTACATCGAAGGCATACAATTGCCACTTCTTGAGACTGATGAGCCGCTGGAAGATGCCAAGGACCTGCTCGATCTTGTTCTCCGCAAGGATGTGCGGTGCAGTGGCTGGGATAATGGATGAGAGGAGTCTAGTGCAGGCGGGGACATTGCCCTTGGTATCCCACAAGGAAGGGCCGAGCAAGGGGTCCAAGAACGCCTTGTAGTTCTCGGAAATGGCACCTGGTGGGCTCGATTCGAGTAGTTGCGCCAGAATCTGGAAAATGTACTGCAGGAACTCTGCGGCTTCGTTAGCAAAACGTATTTCAGCTGGAACATAGCTCAGCGTACCAGTGACGTCCTCAACCAAGATCTGGTTGAACGGCTCCCACAAGCGCTGGTTGAAGACTGCCGCGTGAGTAGCAGAGCAGTATCTTACCAGCGCGCCAAGAGCCTCGAAGTGGTAGTAATAGAAGCGGGGGTTGCTGGGGTTCTGCTTGATCATGTTGGTGATGGCGATCAAGTGTGACAGAATGCCCTCGACAAGCGGTGAGGCTCCATCCTTAAGCACAATAAGGATTCTCATGACACATCTCATCAAGAACTCGTTCTCCTGCAGCTTGGCGGGTGTTCTCTCTTTCTCGATCAACTTGAACAGGTGATCAAGCAGATCCTTGGCAAAGGGTTGAATATCCTCACGAGGAAACATGGCTTTGCCGGAGTCATCCGTCAGGAAGAGGAGACGCTCGACTGCAATTGCAGCGTAAGAGTAGACAACGTAATTGTCCGATGCTAGGTTCTGAATGAGAGGGGGGAATGCCAGCTTCCATTGCTCCTTTGTCAGTTGGCTGCGGAAGGTGTGCAGATACTTGATGGCGTCGACCTTCGAGATAGGCTCCACACCGCTACTTGCCATTAGGTCTGAGGCAATGTGTTGCTCGAAGAAGTCGACAACGTTGACTAGAGAGTTGACTGTTTTGACGCCCTGAGCGGCAGTCACAGAGCCCTTGGCGGCGATCGAGATGAAGAGGTACACAGCCGTGTCCTTGGCCTTCCAGTCGGTCTTACCCTGCTCCAGGTAGTGGTTGATATACTTATAGGCGACACCGGTGACCAACTGCTCATACTTCTCCTGCAATCTCCTCAAGAAATCGGTGGCTGATCGGCGTCTAGAGTCCGTGTCGGAGCCCTCCAGATCGCGGCGGATGAACTCGATAGGCTCGTCCTCAAACAGCTCCAAGTCAGACTCGCGTAGAGCAACGTTGGGCAGAATGACCTTCTCAGCCACCTGACCCAGAACGTTCTCGTCGGCGAAAACACCCGAATGTTGTGACGTTCCCGCAACAGCGGTTAGAAAGTGGAGGGCCTTGCTGACCAGCAAGTCGTACTTCGTCTCGGACCCTGTGCTGGACAAGAGGTTCCAAGCGTTGGTGATGAAGGGCTCGGTGTATTTGCCAAAATCCTCATCGTACTTGAGCGTGTAGAGCTCAAGGGCCTCGCAGATATCAGCCTTGACGATGTCGACGACACTAACCTCGGTATCGTCATCGGTTTCCAGGACCGGATTCGCGTAGTTCAGGTACTTGTCCAGCAATGTCGAGATGGAAGCCAGGTGCTCTTCGAAGATCGGGGGCATGTCGTGAGATGAGAGGTCGTAGAATATCTTGATCATGAGACTCAAGGCCTCGAACCAACTCTTGAGGACATCCTTGTTTTGAGCATTATTGGTGATTTGCTCGTCAGTCTGAACAAGAAGTCGCACGAAGGGCTCGGCGAAGGTGCTGATGACATGGTTGATTTCCGTGTACAGTTCGTCGGTTCTGAACAACGGTCTCCAGCGGACGAAGATGGAGTGGGCAACCTCGAGGACGCCGATGTTGATCTTGGGATCGACGGGGGAGAACTTGTCGACGAGTTCCTGGGTCAGTGTTTGCCAACGCTCCCAGAAGTCAGAGTCGGCAATAATGCTGATGGCGTCGCCCAGCTGAGTCTGAATTGTCGGTGGGCACGAAATCATCAGTCCAATAAGCTGAGACTTGATGGTTTGCACCTCGTCTGCAGAGAGCTTGTAATTGCCATCGGCATCGACCCAGTTGGAGCGGATGAAGTTTTTGAAGGCCAGAGCAGCAGCCAGGCGAGTCTTGAGAGGAAGGGGTTCTGAAGCAACGATGTTGAGAAGATTAAGGGAGTATTGTGGCTTCACTTGTTCCGCCTTGAGAGCTTGCTCAGCTGTTTTTTCACGTTTGTTTATTAGCATGCAGAAGCAAACAAGGTTGGCGGGGTAAGAACAACGGGAGGTTTACGGTACCTTTTTTGTGAGTGCTGGAGTCTAAAGTGGCATCCAGCAGCTGGGCGAGTTGGCCCATTTGGGAGGCCATCTTGACAGAGTTCGCAGTGTCGTAAAGCTGTCGTGTCAAGAATGTGGTGATGAGGTTTTCGACTATTTGGACCTTTGGGACTCGTACTGCGCTGAACTTTTTGGGGATGGGTTGTGTTGCTGTGGGGGACAAGGCTGCTTGGGTCAACAGTGGTGGAAAAGAGGTAGATGGAAGGTGCTGTGGGGCTCTTGCCGTTATTGGTTGAACGGTGACAATCGATGCGGCTGCCTTTGGGTACTTCCCTCCTTCACCTCAGGTAGGTCTGGTGGGTGTTCCGTTCGGAAAAACTACGGCTTCCCTGTTTGGCCTGTGCTCAAACAGAGCAAAATGCACAATGCAGTTATCTTGAAGAACCAAAGGTGTGTGGAATGTGTGCTGAAGAGAAGTCGCAGGGTTATTGAGGATTTGTCAATACTAATGTGAATCTACCTTGGCTGAGATGTAATATATATGAATGTCTGATTATTACATAAACTGCAAAACCACTTAAACACTCTGAAGTGGCTCCAAAGTAACTTGCGTTTTGTTGATCTGTCTAATATTCTCAACATAATCGTATCTTGCTTGACTTTGAGGTGCCGAAGTCAAGCCTAATACCTATGAGGTCAGTTCCGAGACGGCACCGACAATAGTGGGACATTCCCGGAGGTTGCGACGATAGAATTGACGCCACAGCAAGGAGCCTGGAATCCTCGCAGATCCGGGCTACGTAGTAGTGGCAGAAGGGAACCTTCTCACCGGATTAACAATAATGCGAAACAGATGAAGATCAGCTGGACACTTAAAGTGGATCCTCTTATCCGCAGCGGGGGGATGAAATGCGCCTAGCACCTTTCACAGGGTACACGGTACCTACAGCATTGTGTCAGGGGGAAGCTTCACGAACTGTTGGTTCTTGCTGCAGGTACTTCCCGCATTTTCTGCCCTCTGGAAAAACTCGCTACCTCCACCCCATGCCGGCCTGATGCTGCCGGACTGAGGTGCGCCCACTAATGGGATCAGCATCCCGTCAAGTTTTCCGCAGGTCGCCTTCTTTGCCTTGCTAGTACACACACCATCAAATTGCACCACAGCGAACCTCCAAAAGTCTACGATGCGATATGCTGGCGTGATAGCGCATTAGCAGCTTCCCCAAACACTCGTAGGCAGCGACACGTCCCGGTTCAGTTAGACGAACATAAGCTGAACTACCTGCCAAGACCAGGAAGCCTACTACCTTAGTAACACCACCACCACACCACTAAGAGCCGTCAATTTCAGCTGCTGTCGGCAACTACCCTTCGTCTCCACGTCGGCTCGCCTAGCTTGGTTCCCTTTGCGCCGGGGACCTTGCTGCCTCCGTTTGCCCACCCCCTCCTCCCACTTCTACTCTAGGACTTTCTGGCCTGCAGCTCGCCTCGCCGTCTTAGGTTGAATGTGGTATTCCAGATTGCGGCGTCCTCCCAACTACATCGTATAGCGCCTAGCCTTTTGGCTTGACTGACAGTAAGTTTGCCCGTTGATGGTCATCTGCAGGATGCGTCTTTTTTAAAAAGCGCAGTCCCGCGTATCGTCATCCATCATCTCGCCTCTCGTCATCGAAATTTAGCAAATTGCGGATCGCCTTGGTCACCTGCGGTACTCAGCAAGACACCAGCCTATCTCTAGTAGTTCCTGTTCTCAAATACCTCCGAATAAACATGAAGAGCGCCGCACTGCAACTTAGCTAACATGCTTCGTCGCATAGTTCCATTCAAGGCCTCTCAACTCGAATCTCCTCACCCCGACGAACACATGTCCCCTTCGCCAGGCGATGCGCTGTCATCGCCCGACTCGAGTCGCCCGAGCGGTCTCGCGAGCGTCTTCAAGGGCCTGACTGGCGCCAAATTGACCAAATCCCCTCCACCGAGTCTCAAATCTGCCTCCTCAATCCTATCGCCCCTAGCCGACCACGTAAACGCCACTCGGACAAGCCTCACTGGCTTGTCGCCGAACCACATGGAGTCTTTCGAGCAGCTAAAAAGTGGCACTGGTACCGTTGGCGAACGCATCGCTGCTGCAAACTCCTTGCGGTATGCCGTGACTGAATACCCTCTGAACCCGGTGCTGGATATATGGTACGCTGCGAAAGACATGATCGAGGCGACGAAATCGGACACAGAACGCATTGCTGGCTGGGAGCTCCTATCAGAATGTGTCAAACACAAATCCTCCACCGATCTCGAGCGTAAAGAATACTTCCAGACCTTGACGGCTCCAGCAAATCCAGACGATTTTCACCTACAACTTGCCGCCGTCGTGGATCTGACCAAGCACGGCCGAGATCTGTCCGGCTTCGACTACGACGTAATACCATTACTGCAGAGATGGCTTCGTGAAGCGTATCATGCCGTAAAAGCGGCGAGAAAGCAGGCCAGCCGGGACGCCAAGAGGAGCGCCTCAAAGGTCAGGATGTCCGTGACCGGGGAAGAGAAGAATCTGCACCAGCTGTTCGTCTTCATCGGCGACGTCATTAAATTCAGCTCAAATGTTGCCGATGAATCTGCTATGTCCGGTCTAATGAGATCACTGGTCGCCATCTGTTTGAGCACCACTATCGAAGAAGATCTGCGAGCTTCAATCAACGTCATCGACGCCATTGTAACCTTTGGCACACTGCCTGCCGAATGTTTCAAGGAGTGCGTCCTAGTGCTCGGTTCAATATTCTGTCTAGTCCCGAGCCTATCCAAGACCGCGTGGCATACCATATCTATTTTGTTAAAATCGCACAGCGGTCCCGCGGCGGTCAGAGTTCTCGTAGATCTTTTGCGGCATCTCCCCTCGAATGGCACTAGCAAGGGGAAGGATACTCGGGACATCCGTGGCGTCTTAGCTGTTCTGGAAAAGCTCCTCACCAAAAGCACGGAAAAAGGTTACCCTCCTGTGCCATTTGCACTACTCATCGACGGACTGGTTGCTGCCGTTCAAAGCACAGATTCCGGCCGGGTCTATTGTGCCGTGCTCAAGCTGATTAACTCTCTTTTCCGAGATGCCGATGGGAACCTCCACAACCTGATCGCCGAGGAGGATTGGACGACGCTCCTATCTGTAGTAGTGGAGTGTTCCAAGAAAGCACCTCCGAGTATTGTCACAGGCACGGCAATGATCACTTCAGAGAGCGAGTCTGACCGGCCAGACGGGGCCATTGCACAGGAGCTTTTGAAGCTCATCGCACGCTTGGAAGAATTGGCCAGCCACAAGTCCGGTGATTTCATACCGCGGCAGGTGATCATCAAGTTCTTCACTGATATCCATTCTCGACTTCCGGATTCTGCAGCACGAGTAGTTCTTAGCTACTTCCAGGAGTTCCGGTGTTGTTCCCCCTCAGACTTGCAGTGGGAGGAAAACTTGTCTCTTGTTTTGAAAGAATTTTACGCAAACCGTAACCGGACTTCGGAGACCCGACTTCTAGCTCTCCAGGCAGTGACGGAATCCTACGACATGATGGATCTCATCGGAGAGGGACTCGGCGACGACTGCGTTCCGAACTTGATCAAGGACCTTCTCAACGGTATTTCTGATGAGGCCAACCTTCTGGTTCTCGAGGCCGTCGTTGCTTTCATGGTTTCTGTTGCTGTCTCTTCCGACATGGAACTCTTCAGCTACATCACCGACACTCTGCGAACAATAGTCGTCAACGACCGTCTCTTGTCACCTGTGCCGTCATCTGCAACATCTCGTCCTACTACCCCGGTTGACGCCGAGTTGATGCGGTACCACACGGCTTCGGGAGTCGTTACGAGGGGCTACGTCAAGCTATTTATGCGATGCATGAACCTCAACGGAGCCAAAAGCTTGAAGCTTTATGATACCCTCGTCCACATTGCAAGAACCAATCACTGCAAAAACGACGCTCGGCTTGTGGCAATGAAACTGCTCTTCCGACTACGTGCTGATTGGGCAAACCGGGTCTTTCTGATCAGTGATACGGAATCCGAGGGACTTGCGGCAACCCTTCTCCACACAGCTTCTTCTCGGGCACGAAAGCAAGCTGAAGATGCTGCTCAACCTTCTAGGGCCACAAGAGCAGAGCAAGGCGCCGTAACACGGACGACAAGAGGGGTTTCTTTCAGCAGTTCTGGGACTCAAGACAGAGCCTTGCCGGTTCGGTCAGCCAGTGGCGCAACAAAACAGTCTCATCCTTACAGACAACTATGGGCCCTGCCAGACCCTGAAGCCCTGCCGGAGGCGCCGGAGGCCATTGCAAGCCCCATCCTAATGTCACACGTTGAGGAATTGGAGTCAACAACGGAAGATGCTAGCGAGCCATCTGGTGTGGAAACGAGGCAAATCGCACTAAACATGGATTCATGGCTTGATACCATCGTTCAGATTGTCGAGAACGGCTGCGACTGGGAGATTTACAGCATGGTATTGGTTCATTTGCCCTCGCAACTTACCAACCATGCAATCTTTCGGGGTGCGGTGTCGCAAATACAAGAGCTCCGGCGGGTGACTTGCGAGCAGATCCGGACAAACAACTTTCAGGAGCCACCCACTTGTACCGGGCTGCGACGGGCTGACGTGGCAATCTGTCTCTTCCACAGCTTGACTATGATTCTAAGCTACCATGAGTACTTTCTCAAAGATCAGGAGGATGAGATTGTACAGGCTTTCGTTAAGGGCATCTCCACATGGGAGCGCTGCGCGAAGTACTGCATTCATGCACTTTCAATTTGTTGCCATGAGCTGCCACTCTCCACGAGCAAGCTTTTGGTCCAAATGTTGCAGAAGATGGCGCAAATTATTACCCAGCCTCATGTGGCCATGCACATTCTGGAGTTCCTCGCTTGCTTGAGCAGAATGCAAAACCTCTATGTCAACTTCAGGGAGGATGAGTATCGCATCGTGTTCGGAATTTGTGTCAGATACCTCCAGTACGTGCGGGACAAGAAGCAGACGCAGCGAGGAAGTTTGCACGGCGAAACTCCAACCCCGACGGGAGGTTCGGCACCCGAACTTCTGCATCCCAATGCCGCAGACGATCTCCCTCAGTATGTGTATGCTCTAGCGTACCATGTCATCACCTTCTGGTTCTTGGCCCTGAAGTTACCAGACCGCCCCAATCACGTTGGTTGGATTGCCAAGAACCTGCTGAGCGATGTAGACGGAGGGCAAAACCCAGAAGAGCAAGCATTGGTCACCCTCGATTTTATGCAAAGGGTCGCATATGCAGACGCGGACGAATCTTCCGAGGATCTTCTCTTCACAAAAGAGCGCTTCGGAGAGATTTTGAAGAGAAGATGGTTGATGGGCAACAGCATCGTGACGATTGAACAGTCAACCACCACCGGGTGGTCACAAATAACCAAACGACAACCTTCCGGAACGTCATCCTACATTGTACATGAGAACTTTCGGCCGCGTCCTGCTCATCAGGCTCAGTATATATCCGACGTCTCGAGGGACGGGCAGCGTACCAACAACAACATCCTGCCTAGTCATTTAATGGTGCAACTGATGACCTCGACTCCTCAAACACAAGACGGCGCCCGTCCCAGCCCTCTTCCGGACGATGATGCTGTCCAGCGAGCCGTCAGAGTCTTTGATCGCAATTCAACTGTAGATGGACATAAGGTCGGAGTGATATACATTGGCGAAGATCAAACACAGGAGGCCGAGATATTGGCAAATGTTTCCGGCAGCAGCGACTATGTCGCGTTCCTCAATGGGTTGGGCACGTTGACGAAACTGAAGGGGTCCAAGTTCAACACCCAAGGACTGGACAGAGAGTACGATACCGACGGCGAGTACACTTTTTGTTGGCGAGACCGGGTTACGGAGATTGTCTTCCACGTCATCACCCAGATGCCCACCAATCTTGAGCGCGACCCGCACTGTATAAACAAGAAGCGGCACATTGGCAATGACTTTGTCAACATCATTTTCAACGACTCCGGCAATCCTTTCAGATTTGACACCTTCCCGAGCGAGTTCAACTACGTCAACATCGTCATTACCCCCGAAGCAAGGGCATCTTTTTTGACAATCAGGGAGCATCCGCCAAGCGAAGGAAAGCATCCCCCTTTCTACAAGGTGCAAGTGATGAGCAAGCCGGGATTCCCAGAGATCTCGCCTGCATCTGAAACAAAGATGGTCAGCCTCAAGGCACTTCCGGGATTCATCCGGCTGTTGGCGCTGAATGCCTCCGTCTTTTGCTTGGTGTGGGCGAATCGTGAAGGTGGTGAGCATGTCAGTTCCTGGCGCAACAGACTCCGAGAAATCAAAAGGCTGCGCGAGAAGTACGGTCCGAGGAACGCCTCGATTACACCTCAATCGTCTCATCCTCACCTCAGTCATCTGAATAGCACTTCAACGCCCTCTCCGCCGCCCACGTCCTTGGGTGGCGCGGTTGTTGGCAACAGCCTCTCTGCCGCTCAGGGGCCGGATGCGTCAAAGTCGTCGGCGAGCGTTCGCGACAGCTTCACTAGTCTTCGTCGGTCTTCGGTTGCCACATTCTTCACCAGTACGAGTGAACAAACCAGCCATCGAAGCTCAATGATGTCCACCACAACGAACGACACGGAAATTGTGCCAGGAAATAGTCTAGACTCGCTTGTTGAATCAGTTGACTTCTCCAAGTGGGCGTAGACTCGGGTCCAGCGAAACCCCAGAATATTACGACCGAAACTAGGCGTGGGTGTGTGTGTCGGGCTCTTGGTAGTCGGGAATCCCTTCCATACGCCAAATCCCTAAACATACAGCGTCTTTGATGACTTATATTATGCACAGGAGCGTAGGGCAAACAGTGGGCGGTGGCGGCGGCGGATATATGGGGAATGAATACCATCAAAAGTTTTTGTTTGTTTGCTTTTGAGGGGACTCGCAAAAGTCCTGGCTGTGTGTAGGCTGTTTATTGCAGAAACGAAACCTTCCCACTTCTCGACACAACCCGTCCGATATTGATGTCTCGGACTTACTGTTACTTAAGGCTGGACAAATGGTCTCATGATTGAGATACTAGAAGTTCCCGGGGTATATAGACGGCTGTCTGCTGTCAGCCGCTTCATGAAGCTGATAGAGACTGAACTTAACTGTGTATAAATGATCCGCACAGCCAAATTGTTTTTACGTCCTAACAAGAATCAAAACTGTGCGAGGTGCTGACCGGCGTCTACCGGTAGCGATCCAACTAGGAATCAGTGACAGTACTGTCGCAACTTGTCAATGCAAAAGGAAAATGCAATTTTTGGGCTCGGCTGGTGCTCTCATTCCTCGTTTACGTCTCCTAGGTGACGTATTCAACGTGTATACGTGAACGACGACGCGCCGATGTGAAAGCTGGAAGCGTATGGGTTTCGCCAAACTAGAATTCTTCTCAGTATTGGATTGGGCGACGATTACTATATCGTCAAGGCGACTAGTAGTAGTAATTCCAGCGATCGATACGCAAACAGGTGACTTTGTGTGCCTCTGGGTCCGTTCCAAAACGGGTTGTATCCTGGCGTACTACCTTGGTCGCCCAAGACCACCAAAAAGAGCGGCATCGTGAGATGGCTGGGAGTCTGCAGCCAAGGAAGCTGACGATTGTGGCCAACGGGCTTCTTTGAACGGAAACCTTGCACCGGGTCCAAACTCCCTTGTGTGACTCCGTATTAGTCGCAACACATTGCAAGCTACCAAGACCTACGTGAAGCCCGGCTCCCGTGGTATATATGGTATATATGATGTGAAAGGAGTGTGACCCTCACTCCCTTTCCGGTTCGGTCAAACCAACACCGAAGAACTGGCTGCGAACGGCAGCTAGACAAGAGTATGTGGACAAACAAGCAGACAGTACCTCTAGTAAAACTGGATCCGTGGCCACGTTTATCCCACATTTTATATATGCCACATTGCTTCCATTCGTTAAACTGAAACGCCTCTACCTTGTCTTCTAGTAAGGTAGGTATGGTTGGCGCGGACAGTACGTTTTACAGAGCACGAGAAACCTTGAGCTTTAGAGACAAAACGCCTCCCGCCGTACGGGCAAACGGGATATAGGATTTGTGGAGGATTGCCCCTTTGCCCCTCTCCAGGACTGCCTCCAGAGAGATGAAGGACTATGTACGCATAGCAAAAAACCTGGGTTGTAGCCGAAACCACCGACTCGAGTAACATATTTCCAATTCTTTCTGTCAAGGCAGCTTTCCGAACCGCACTCGTATGCCGCGGTTGGTTCGTTCCGAAAGCTACGCTTCTACACACGACCTAAGCTCAGCCGTCGAGCCCGTTGCAAGCGCCATGCCCTTTTCCCCCGTCTATTGTTTCCATATTGGATACGACGTCGGATTTCCCCTGCTAGTCTTTGCTTACTCTACCTGAGTCTCCCACCCTAGGCCGTGTATCGCAGACAGCCCGTCAAAGTCCGAGCATCTTTACAGCATAATACCACGGCTCAGGAGAGAACAACCCCGGCAGGTGACGAGCTATGACGGTCAACCTTGGCGGGACAAGCAGACACAAAGGTTAAAGTAGACACTCAAAAAACCGGAAAAGAGAGGACACGACTCCGCAGAAACCGAGGGAGGTGGGAGCTTGGCGTCCCTTTAGCGTGGTTGTCGACGTCCAACCAACGGCACATTATCTCACCAGTCCGTCATGGGGACGACAAAAGTGCAACAGTTCTGGGGCAAGGCTTGGTCTCGGATCACGGATGCCCAACGCATTGAGAGCATTCTAAAGACTGGGTGCTTCCGTTTCGAAAAGCCCTTTGGTGAAGGGCTGTCGGCAATCTGTGTGTATCCCATCACAACATTCCTTCCATTTGCCACCCTCTTTGGCCGGGTCCCACAGAACGCAGGGCGTCTCTGTACGTGATGCTTCACATTATTACTTCGGCCCAACATTGATTCACCGGCGCCACCGGGTTGATCCTTCAAAGTTCCCAAACCTTTGGAACCCGCCACATGGAGCACCGGACGAACTTTGACGCGAATCCCCGAGCATGTTTCCTGCTCTTGAGCATCGGAGAGCTTCCTCATCATGAGGGCTCCGTTGCGGTGTGAACATCCGACTCCTGACAAACATCCCTTGTCTTTTATTGCTTTCTCTGAGCGAACGGTGTCGTCCCCAGTAAATTCTCAGTACGCCAGGCCATCACAGTAAGCGTTCGAAGCGGGATCGGATGATGGTATAAACGTCTGATCGCACAAAACTGACGAAGCTCACCTGCGTTCTTCCGACGGGGGCGGACTTCGACCCCCCCACTATTCACCCCAGTAGCGTGCTGCGCGTCAGCTTCGTTGCATGACGTGCCAAACCCCTGACAACAGGTCTGCGGAACCCTGGGGGAGGCGGCCGCCTTAGGTTGAGTTTGTTCGGATAGCGAGTTTCTCAGGTGGCTGCCGAGTCGAGAACACACACGGGCCGGATCAGCGGTGAGCTTAACGCCGGAGGTAAACCGTATGGGGGTCTCCCGGACTTCGCTGTGCCGCTCAGTTGAGGGGGTTGCCTTGGTTGCCACGGTTATACAAACCAAAAGGACTTGGGACCAATGTGAACATGACCAATTATGTTTTACGACCCTTGCAATATATGTCTTGTCATATTGCATCGAATGGTTGCTCAAGGAGGAGCCGCCTAGAGAATTAGAAAACATCACGTTGCAAGCCCTCATCTGATTCCTGTGCGTCTATTCCCTTTCGGCTTGGGGCACCTTGGCTGTAGAGGAGTTCCCCGTTGCTCATGCTTTAGCTCAAGCTACAATACTGCAAACCTGTATGGTGATCTCGCAATCGAGTCTCTCCAGGAATGTTCTGACATTGTCAAGCTAGAATTGATCTGTTAGAGGTGCTTTAAGATGGAGGACTCAACACTACTTGGAAAGCCGAGCGGCACGTTTGACTTAGGTTGTGCTGGAACTTTGAGTACTACTGTAGAGATGGCACCTGTGCCCAGGGATCTGGCGAACAAGACGTCGGCTATGACCATCTCGGTTGAGTAACGCGACCCTCCCGCCGATATGGCCGGAATATCTGACACCGGTGATGGTTCAACGCTCGGTCTCGCTCGGCTGCTGCCGCACATTTCGCCGCCGGTTTATCGCAAACGGCACAACCCGTAGTCTTGCAAGCATTAGTAGCCTACAAGAAGGTGCCATGCTATATTTGCAAGGCGTTCAGAAACTCTGGTGGCCGAAGATCAATCGATACGGATGTCCGCGCAGAGAGATTGTATGTATAATAGCCCGCCATAAGATCGGCATGTGACCCTAACACGGGATTGGGTGTGCTTGAACCCTCCAGGGCCGACGGTCGGTGATCGTCGGTTGGGGTTCAATGGGCCATTAATTCACTGCGACTAGTAACGGAATGATCAACGAGTCCCCCACTAATGCTAGAAGACGCTGTCAGACAGTGCTGTTCTCCTCTGGCTGCAAATGCGTAAGTGGGCAGAGTTTCAAGTCCCTGCGGGTGTAATTGCCCGTAGGGGAAACATTGCTTGGTTGACATTTCCATGTTAACCAAGATTGGTCTGGCAACCCAAGCTCTTCGGTAAAGTCCGAGCCAGGGGGGCAGGTAGTTGCTCGTGGATGTCCCGATGAAACAGTGTCGATCTCTTACCGGTTGACGTTTGTGTGATAGCTGCCGTAGATCCAATGCGCTGGATTCTCAGGCCCAGCTGCTTCGTGCTCGAAGAACCCGAGAACAGACGAATCACCTTGGGCCTTGGGTTTTGATTTATTGGAGAGAACCCAAGCCAAGCCATACATGGGTAGTGAAAAACATTGGTCAAGAGATACGGGGACTCATGGCATAATTCTACCGGGGCACCCACTTGAAGTAAGGACACTTATGATAGGTGCCACGAGGCCACGATCACTCGTCCGTGTCAGACATGGTCAGCAAGACCATGACCCACGATTGGCGAATGTACTTAGTGTCATGTAGCCCCTGTTCGATAAAACGATAGGGAAAAACGGCCACCCGGCTGCTGGGACTGGGAAATGGAGCTGGGAACTTGAGACGGGGTTTCATTGTCTAGATGCGTCTTCAAACAAGCATGTAGAGGTGACTGGTGCGACGTGACTAGCCGTATCTCCTAGTGTACGGCTTGCCTTTTCTGGCATCAGTGTATAACTGCGTGGAGGTAGCCTACAAGGTGATGCGCCCAGAACTATGGTTGGGGTGTGGTCTGGCTGACTTGAGTGAGTCTCTTCAGGAGCTGGGACTTTCCTAGAAGACTGCGCAAAACGGGATTTCGTATCTGGGCCGAGGGTGGAGGGGAAAACTGGATTTACGTTGACTTAGACCTTGCGTAAAACGTCTTTGTATCTCGCCCATTCGCGAAAACCTACCGTCCTCATTAGTCTCGTGGCGGAGGCAGAACAGCATGGCACTAACCCAAAGATTGAAACCCAACGTCGCCCCCTTTCACGCCGTCGATATACATTTTCCGCATCCCTTGCTCGGCCAGTAGCTTGACGCAGGTATCGAGCAGCCTTATCATGACGGAATCTCGGCTGTTCACCATCTCGGGATGGTCATCTGGACGAGTGTTAGTCGCAGACACCGAAGAGTCGTAAGCGTGATCACGAACCCAAGATGCAGATGCATGTAACTCCCCCAACGTCCCCACCAATAGTACTGGCCCACGGAAGGTCATTCCCAGCTGGACTCCCCGAGTTTGGAATGTAGGTCAAGGCGATCGCAACAATGGTATCGCCCTCTAAACCAAGGATAATGTCTTCTACATGAGGCGTACCTTCCAGGTTGCGATACTGATCGTACCATCCTAGATTGTTCTTGCGTGTTGCGTCCCGACTTACGCTATCCAGAACTAAGTGATATTCGACCATGCCACACCTTCGAAACGTCAAACCAGCTGAGGAAAAGATCTTCTTGGGCATGTCCTCAAATTTGAGCACCCAATCCACGGCCTCGAGTCCTTTGCCAGGCTGATCACCGTTCATCTGCCAGCCGCGTCGTGCAAACCAATCTATTGAGAAGAAACCAGAGGGCACTCCGTAGAGAAGACGGGGAAACGCGGATCCCAGCTGGAGTCGATTGACGCCCCTGGTCCGTTGTAGCTGCTTCAAGGCGTGATCGTGAAGCCTCAACCCTATTCCACGGCCCTTGTAGGCGTTCTTCACAATCAAGACAGCCAGCGAACCAAGCAGATTTTCTTGTCCATCGTCGGGATACGTGGTGTAGGTAGCGCAAAAGCCGATGACCTGCCTGGTGTCTGGTTCGCGCACGACGTAGTGCCTAGAAAATCCATCTCGCTGAAGAAGTAGAGCAAGTTGGTACTGCGGGAGGTGATATTTCGGTGGGAGGCATTCTGTCCAAAGTTGATGAACAGGACTCAAGTCGTGACCACAGTTTTCAACCACCCAGTCTTGTGGCGCATGGATGAGATTGTGCACTGGGACTGCGTTGGCAATTGGCAGTCGAACGTCACCGAAGATGACGGACGCTGCGATCCTGAGTTCAGATGATGAATATCCCATGACTTGCACAACAGTAGCAAAATGGTCCGCATGCATGTTGTGGGCTTGCAGGTTGCAGCATGCGACTATTATGTGTGGGCGTTCATCTGCCATGAGCCGCGCAGTATCGGCCAGGTCGACTTGGGACACATCGTCGTCAATAGGGGGCCCGGAAATGACGAAAACGACGGCCTTGGCTCTCTTGATGAATTCGAAATGAAACCTGGTAATGCCGCTTCCTTTCGTATACGGGACGTGGCGTACCAGAGGATGCCGCGAGGCAAGGGCCCGACCCAACGGTTCGAACGGATCCTTCTCGTTGTCTTCATGCCTGCTGTAAGGTACGACGACAGGCGTGAGGAGTACGATGATGTCGTCTTCCGAGAGTATGTTGCTGAGTGGGATACAGTCTTGTCGGTCCCATAACAACATTGTCGTGTCATTTTGAGCAGGCTTTTCGCTGTTTTTGGACGCAGCATTGCGATCGACCTGCGTTTCCGGGGAATATCTCATGACGGAGATGGATGAGTGCGTCTTGCTTCAACTCATCCCTACCAGCGTCAGCGCGTGTTTTACACAGGCTGGCGGGAATCGTGAAGGGTGTGTCAGCACCGGATAGACAAGTGATGCTACCTAAACTTACCAGGCAGGTGGATCGATAAGTCCATGCGGACGACATATGCCAAATCGCAGGCGCCTTGGCTTCCGTTCACAGAACGCACACGAACCAGTCTCGTGCGAAACCGCGTACAGGACCAGCAACCGTACGGAAGTTGAGGAGGACGTTGAAGTTCCAAAGGTAGAGTTGAAGCATGTGCCAGTGACGGCCTGAAAGAGCGGTATACGAGTTAGCTAGAGATAGATTGTTTGTTTAGCTGTCCAAAACCTGTCGACACGAATAGGAGGCTGTCGTGGTCCAGAACGCTCGAGAGCACAGGGTTGGCCGGCGATCAACTCTGTCTGAGGTTGGTAGGAGAATGGGCGCTGAGATTCTTTACTACCGATGTTTGGGCGCAGCTTTGAGAGAGGAAGCGGGCTAGGGTTGAAACCAGCCGAACAAGTCGGTGCGGAAGATCTTGTGGGAACATCGAGACTAAATGTTAGCGGATGAGTATTCGGGATGGGGCGACATTGGTTACACATACCGTCAGCGGCTAGCACGACACAAGAATCTGGAAGACCACGATGGTCTCGAGTCTCGAAAGGTCTTTATCCTGATAGGCGTGGGAAGGAATTGCTTGAGGGCAGGAAAGAGTGGGGTACGCATCAGAGGGACAGGGCCGGCCGACCAGCCGGGTTTACAGGAAGGACATGGAGAGTCACGGATAGGCAATGTGGAGGGAGAAAATCTTGCAAACGATATGCACGGAAGCATCATCAAGTGGGATGCATAACTCGAGTGCTGAGCAACAGTATGTAAGAGTGGCCTAGATAGGCTTGGGTGCTGAGGTCAAGTGAGGTAGGACAGGAGGCGGCCAGCGGCTAATGTCGACCCTTCGCGCCTTCGCTCTCTTGCCAAGGGTGGTGGGCCTTGTATCAGTTCATCGGTCAATCAAGATTGCCGTGATTCCTGGTCTGCGGAGGCGGACACCTGCCAGCCCTGATGCCATGCCATGCTGGTTGTTGTGCGCAACGGTATGCGTATGCAGCACGAACGAGTGGGAGGAAGTATCTTATGGGGCAGACGTTGAAGAGAAGGATGAACGGACGGATGCTCGGATACATGATGAATGGAGTGGCACAGTCTGATGCAACCGGCGCCGTACATAGCGGCAATATGTTGGGGGAGATAAGGGGGTGACGAGAAAATAAGGGACGGACCTTCTCTTTCTTTTTCTCTTTTTCTTTTTCTTCTGCTACTCTTTCCTCAATATCTATGCTGACCACCAGGTGAAAAATGGAGCTGCCACTTAGCAAACCGGTGATTGGGAACGTTACACAACGTTGCTGCAGACGAGACCAAAGGGCAAAGCGAGGTGAGGCGAGGTGGGTAAGCAGAACGCCAACAAGACGGGCGGCCGAAGGTGACACGGAAGGGCCAAGACAATGACAGGCAGGTGATGGCGGCCGAGAGGCATAGCACCTCTGACACCGAGACAGGTGAAGGTAGGGCGTTGTACATCCCGGAGGTGATGGGGGAAGAGACAATGTGTGGCCCAAAGTAGATGCAACAGTCGAGCAGCGAGGGATGCATTTGAGTAATGATTGATAACGCTTGCCTCTCAACACCATGTTGAACCAGACATGCGAGGCAAACACTTGGGTACCCAACCCTCGTCGTAAGCATCCGTGGCCATGGGCCCGGAGTCCCCAGCCGACAACTGCCTGGGGTATGCCGGTTGGGAACTGAGGAGTCGAGATCCAAGGACTAGGAACGAAAAAAGATGAGGGAGTTGGCGGGCGACGCCGGGCACGAGAATGTGCTCGTTCAGGGGAGTGGGAAAATAGGGTTCGCCGGGAAAAATTTACCAACGGAGGAAGGGAGAAGAGAGTCCCGGCATGAATGGTACCTTGGACAAGGGGGATAACCAGTCTTGCTCTGGCCTTACTGTCGGCTGTGGAGACGCCGGGCCGCGAGTGACATGGCAAAGTTGATGGGAAAAAAAGGTTGTTACGAGGCAAAAGGCGGGCGGGAAGGGTGGACGGGCTCTTGATTTGTCAAAACGATGGATAAGGTAGTCAAGCGTGGTCAAGGGAGTTGAGCACGCAAGTCTGGCGCCAACGGCATCAGGATTGGACTTCCAGCAAGCCATGCGTCGTCGGTGGATATCTACCCAACGCCGGCTTGATGTGATTCTGTACGAAGCAGGGGAGATGGAGGATAACTAGACAGAGGTAGGTGTAAGAATGCAATGGGCAATAGAGCTTGTGCTCTCCTGCAGACAAGATGCAGAATGCAGTGAGAAAGCCAACAACTAGGGTAAGATAGGTGGATAGGCAGGTAAGGTACGCTTGTTACCGTTGTTGGCAGTAAGGGAGTCAGTCCGGGGTGGAGGTTGAAGGATCCAGTTGTGGTCATGGATTGAGGAGGGACAGAAGGATTCTGGTGAGGTATTTGTGTAGCACAACCCTGGCTTGAGCCACGGGGGAAAGTCCGTTTTGCCTTGGATGAGCCGCTCGACGCCGGGTGACAGAAGTTATGTCGATGTACTAGGTATGTATGCACAGTCCAGCGCTGGATGGGCGGGTTGGCGATGACTGACGTTCGGAGCTGGGGCCGTTGTCGGGGGAAGGTTTACAAAGTAGGAACAGGCATTACGGATGAACAGGGTTCAACGGTGAGTGAGAGGGGCGAGAGGGGGAAAACGCGTGACGGGAGCCCGGTGTAAGGTTGCGGGACGGAGCAGCGGCAACATGGTTGGCTGAGGGGGTTCCCGTTAGTTGCTGTGGCCCCTGTCCTACGAACTACGCCTGCCTATCTAGGGCGTCTTGTCAAATGTAGGTGCCTCGAGGAAAGGTATGGTATCCCGGAACAATTAGTACCCCTGACTGTGTGCCGGCTGTACTACGTACGTAAACTAACAACTCGTAATAGGCGGAGATGTCCAGTGCAACAACCCGCCAGCGGTGGAGAGGCTCTTCCTTCCTTCCTTGCGTTGTCTTCGTAAGGGTCTTTGGGGACCAAGGCACCATGAGGTACTGTGGTACCTTCAGGTACGTAGCTGACATTGTCATGCAATGACAGTAACCATCACCAAAGTCCAAAAGTGTCTGAGGCTCAGAAAGGAGCACACTGGTCAGTCGATTCTTTTCCCTCGTATCGACTCATCTTGGCTGCTTGGTTTTGCTGATCCCGCTCAGAACGCAGTTGTTTGTTGTCGCTGGCCGCATGTCAAGATACCACCTCATCTCACATCTCACATGAATCGTTTCTGACCCCCCCAAAATTCATCATAGCCGAGTCCAGGCCTTGGAACAAGCAATACCACCAAATGAGAAGCATTATGGTGGCCAAGACGGCTTGCGCGCCGCTTATAGTCCGAATTGATGGTCTGGTGGTGTGAATTGCCACTGGGGTCTAAGTCCGCAGCTCCCAGCACCACAACGCGCGGGGACATGAACAAAAGCCCGGTGGGAAACACTCCATGAATCCGTGAGTAATGTTACAAGTGGCCAAGTCCTCCACTACTCCTTGTCAACTTTCACAGGATGACCAAATTTTCCGGCCCCCTTTCATTGATTATCACTCAAGTCACCAGAGGCTCCTTGCGCGTCGGGTGCGCTTGGTGAGTAATATTCTCGCCTCGGCGTGGGTTCGAACATGTTACTTACAGACCCACGACGTGACAGAGAGAGACGAGGCAGAAAATGTCGCGCAGGTTCGAATTGTCAAATATGGCCAGATCGTCGAGCCACGAAGTGTTCGCATTGGCCATGTAAGCCGAACCACGGAAGGGGCTCGCCTCCCCTTGGTTACGCTCACCGAGGATTGTATTCGTGCTGATAGGATGCTTTACTTCCCTGATCCGTATGCTCTCAAGGTCCACAACCGTTGACCGAAACCCCCCAATCCTCACCAGTTCCGTTCCAATGCATACACGCACATTTCAACTCGCCCCAAATGCATGTCACTCCATTGCGACCTTCCCTTGACGGTGCCATGAACAGTTCCCGTTCCAGCCACTCAACCTGGTCATCGACATTGATGCCTTGCCGTGCTAAGCAGGCAGTACCTGACTCGAACGTGGGGTCGCGCAAGCCAGCGCCAGGGCACTTACCTTGCACACCTCGGCTCACCGTGCAGCCACTCGGCAAGGTGTGCACGCGCGCTCGGGCCATGTTTCCCCGGTCAATCGCGCTCACCTTGGATTTCACCCCGCGACGCGTCGTCCAATGTCTGTAAACCAGGACCTGGACTACCCTAGACTACCTTTTTAAGAGGTGTTATACAGACCAGCAAGCGAAGGCGCTGTTAACAACGAGAGGCCGCAGCATCGCACCGGAGTGGCGCGAAACGGGTTTCGTTCGCTGCACACATCGGTTGGTCTAACTTTAGTAGCAGAAAATCTAATTTATTCTGTTCCTGATTTCTTGTGGCGCCAGCGATGGCCCCGCCCACCGACGACAGCATGTCCGTGGACGGAGACGGAGACGGAGGCAGAGATGCGCAAATTGACCTCCTAATAGGTGATATAACGGAGGGTGAGTTACAGGTCATGTTACCCACGCGGCTGCTCTAATGGTGTCCTGACCCTCTATAGCATCCAAAATGCCGGCCAAGCGGCGATCTACGAGCATCAAGCCCACCATCGAGAGAGCAGCATCGCTGGCCTATGAGAGCGGCCTCCTCCCGGAACCCCTGAGCGAGCTCATCGACCTGCTTACGCGGCCGAGCTACCTGGACCAGGCAAGCTTGAACTCTCTGTTGAAGAATCTCTACCCGGCAACCCGTCTGTCCAGCGACTGCGTTCTGAGGATTGTAGGATGCTTGGGACATGGTGAACTGAAGCCTTCACTGGCGCTTCAAGCCAACATTCTCAAGTGGTTGATCATGGTATACCATGTCATCGAGAAACCCGCAGTACTGTCACAGGCATACGCTGTCTTGTTCAACCTCCTAGATACAGCTGCCATTAGGTGAGGGGAGCCTTAAATCTCGACTGTGCTAGAAAAGGGGCTAACGCGACTCAGGCCGCAACTGTGTCACCTCCTTGCCCTCATAACGCGCAGGAAACACGTTCGACCATTTAGAATTCAAGCAGTGTAGGCATTGCGCTCGGCTGCCCACTCGTCAAACCAGGTTGCTGACCACGGCCTCCAGTCTCACCCTCTCAAGAAACACCGGCAACGATCCGGCCTTGACCGGGCTTCTCCGGGTTTACAAGGACTACTACCCCGAAATCATTGTCAGCGATGCTCTTAGAGGCAAGGCATCAGCCTTCAAGGTATGCACTCGAGTCTTCTCTTGCCGATCCCGTCGCCTAACCTCAACAGCACCCCGATGTGGAATGGCGCGAGAGACTAGACAAGATCCAGAGAGACCATTCGCAGCGCGCAGCCGAGGCCGCCGGTCAGCCTCGAAACGGCTTCAGTGTCAATCATCGCGCCCTCAAGGCACGCAGCAGCAAGGCGTCTTATCTCCCTTCCGTTCATACATCCGAGGCAACAGAGGTGAGACATGCCACTTGGAAACAGACCGACGTCGGCTGACATGTGAAGAACTCTGTAACCCTGGAAGAGATTGACAGCGCCGAACGTCTGGCCCAACACATCGAAAAGATTGAGCTTCCCAGCCAGCTCGCCGCTGTTCTGGCGGACCCCCTCCTCCAGAAATTCGTCGCCCTGAAGAAGGACGATGCCGCTTCCAAACGTGTTGTCCACTGGATCGATGCCGCTCTCGCAGACGTGCTAAATGGAGATGCCGACGACAGGCTATTCACGGAAACGATGGAGATCCTTGAAGATTATGTGGCTAGGGTCAAGGTATGTACATCGGGATGCTTGGTGTAGGCCAATCTGACTGCGTAGGAAACACCGCCTGTTATTTTAAACTTCTTTACCAAGCTTTTTACGACGTGGAACGGAGTAGATGCTCGAGATCCCATTCTGAGCATCCTTCAATACGCGCCACTCGTGACATTCGGCGGTAGGACGGCCAGAGACACCCGCTCACCGCGTTACTGACCTGCAACAGAACTCTACAAGTCCGTGCTACAGCCTCTGGAGAGGTGTCTCCCTCCAACACCTGATTCTCAGCTTGCGCTTCTCAAGCTTTACCAAAGCCTCATACGCCGATGGACCTTCATCCTCCGTTCCATGGAGTCGATACCTTCCGGCGCCCCTGTCAGTGCCTTTTACGAAGTTATGGAGCATGCCGGCGTCGTGTCCCTGAATCTCGTTCAAGCCTCGCCCAGCGTCGCCGCCCACGGCGCCGTCCTCGACCTTTACGAGCAAGCTGCCGCCAGCATCTCCGACCCTTCTCTTCAGCCCCTGGTCCGCATAGCCAACCCACCAGCCCAACTTATTTACCTCCTCTTCTTCAGCCACTCCCTTGTTAACGTCTCGCGTCTTTGTAACTTCCTCGCCACGTACAAGAAGGGTTTCGAAACGGCCATGTCTAGGCGACAGCCGACGACGTACGCTGCAAGCTACGTGAACCACTTCAACGGCTTTCTCATGGACATCTGCAATTGTCTTTGGAGAGGCAAGGCGTTCAACTACGGAGACAAAAACGCCTTGGGCTGTCTTAACGCCCGCGCCGTCACGCTGCGTCTGCAGACGTACGTTGAGGACCTCGGCATGGACCTCGCACTGCCGATGCTATTTGGCTTCTCCTTCTCACCACTGCTGAGCCTGCAGGCCATCGAGTGCATCCGCGAGCTTGAGGACCGGGAGGTAGCCGCGGATGAGGACGCCATTTCGACACGCCACGCAGGACCCGTCACAGCAAACAGTCTAGCGAGGTTGGCTGACTCGGGCGGCTTGCGCATCACCTGGTCCGAGTATAGAATCATCGTTTTACGAGCTTTGGAGAGCAATGGACTGGGCGGTATTCCGGCATTGATGAAGAACACCATGAAGGTGCTCATGAGTTCAAAGAGCACAGCTTAGGGCGATGGCTCGCAGGATGAGAAGAAGCGGGCGGAAGTTGAGACAGAATCAGAGCAGTGTAGCCAATGATACCCATTACCATCAGAATATGTGTCAGCAAGACACAATCCTCTGGCGTTGTTGACATTCGCTTTTATCTGAAAATTATCTGTCTAGTTGATTTGACAGCATTCATCCCACTCCGGATTTATAAAGCACCCCTTTTTCGAGTTGAAGACATGGGGTACTCCAAAGCCGCGGGGTCCTACCAAAATGTAAACCTGGGTATGCCGTTGTTGAAAATGTGTGCAACCAAACGCCGTCGGGCCTAGGCAAGTTGATGATGCCAAGCCTCTTCTCTTTACGCATTTTCTCCTCATGCCATACGATATCATCTATCCGTGGGTGTGAGTTGAGAGACACACCGTATGCCTCTCGTGACCTGATCGTCGTGTATCATGTTGAAAATGAAACCCCAAACGCCGTCCGGAATGCCGTTGAGTGCGCGTAGACGCCGTCGCCACTCCCTCCCCGCGGTCCCCTGGCCCTAACAAAGCCAAATTGTTGAATCACCCTTCCTCTGTCATAACGCAAGCCACCTATTTCTTGCCGGACTCGTCGCCGTAACCCCCGTACCCGCCAACATCATACGTCTTGCCCTCGGGCCCAACAAGGCCCTGCGACCGCGGCCCACGATCCTTGAGGTCCTGGCGCAGCCAACCGAGCACCAGCTCTCCGAGCGTGCTGTTCCCGGTGCCAGCGCCGACGTCCTTGAGGAAGGTCTCGGCGCGGTCCCACTCGCGGACGGTGCCGAGGTGCATGTGCGCCAGGTGCGTGGGCCAGCCGGCGAGGTTGTCGAGGATGTGGGTAGCGTACACGATGGTACAGTCCCGGATCTCCGTCTCGCGGCGCAGCCAGGCCAGGAACTCGGCACGGCTGAGCACGTCGAGGTCGACCGTGATCTCGTCCAGAAGCAGAATGGTCCAGGGGCGGATGAGACCCATGGCGAGCTGGACGCGGCGGCGCTCGCCGTCGGAGACGGCGTGCATGCGCCAGGCGGTGTCGATGTCGAGGACGGCGACGAGCTCGTCGCGGCGGTCCGGGTAGGCGTCACCGCCGACGCTGCGGAGGAGCTCGAGGACGCCGATGTCGGTGCGGACGATGGGGTTGAGGACCCATTCGAGGCCCAGGTAGGTCACGCCCTCGAGGCCCTCCTTGAAGGGGTCGACGCCGGCGATGGAGATGCCGCCGGCGGGGGCGAGACGTTTGCCGGCGAGGAGGCGGAGGAGAGTAGTCTTGCCTGCGCCGTTTGCGCCGATGAGGAGGGTGCGGGAGCGAGACGGGAGCGAGAGGGAGATGTCCTTGAGGCCCGACGTCGAGCCCTGGTAGTTGTAGTTGAGGCTTGTCACCTCGATGGTCGGGGATTTCTGGGCTGACATTTTTCTGTCTGTTTTCTTTATTTCTCTTCCTCGTCTTGTGACGATGTAATTTCTAAATAGAAAAGTTAAAAAAAAAAAAAAAAAGGGAATAGGAGATTGAAATGGGAAGATGAAAGTTAAACGGTGATGAGAGAAATATGCAACTGTGAAGTACGACAGTGAGAGAATAAATGGGAAAAAAGAGTCAAACATCACACCGCCTGGCACTGAAGGCGTCATGACCCCAGGACAGATATCAATAGTGGGATGGTTTCGGGCCAGGGAGGCCGAGTTAAACCCGCGTAATACACCCGAGAGTAACTGTAGGATTCAAACGTGTGTTTTTTCCCCCTTAAGCCCGATGCGACTATCAGCAAACTGCACTCTAAGGTGTCTTCAGGAAACTTTGCCCCTCAGTCGCAATGGTCCGGGACTCCACTGACGGTGGAGGAACATCAGAATAAGAATCTAAGCAGCCAGGTACGGATACCCCGCCATGGGTGGCTGAGGCGGGCCCTCAACCTCACTAAGACAGAACAGAACCGCCATGCCAGGCAAGCCACGCGGGAGAGGGGTGATCCCTAACCCCATTTACGCCAAAATTCGCGACTTCCCGTCTCATGGACGCGTCTGGACATCCCAGCTCCTTCGTCGGAACATTCCTCCTTTACCAACCTACCTTGACACAGCCATTGACCTCGCGCAAGAGCTTCCCCCTCCTAGTATCAGCTCTCAAGCATATTAGGCCATCACAGGTTTCAAAGGTCAAGATGGTGACCCTCGAAGAAGCGACTGCGCTACTGCAAAAGCCGGCGTAGGTCACCTAAACTGTGCATCTGCACCCCCGTCTCTAAATCACAGCTAACAAACACATCATCCAGCGACGCTGCCGCGTCCTCTTCAACTCTCGTCCGCGCACCCTCGCACTATAAACCTCTCGAAAGCTTTGCCCTGCCAAAGGAACGCTCTTACCAGCAGCAATTTGCGGACCTATACTTCCTACGTCTGACTTCTATCCGCCCCGCCGTCGACGCCGCCGCTGCTGAAGCCTGGGATGGTACCGTCATTGGCGGCGAGGAGGCGCGCCGAGTAAACCGAGTCCTCGACGTCCGCCAGGGCGAGCTCTGCTGGGTCACAGGCACCGTCTACATGGATATGCAACTGAAGCCGAACATTCTCGAAGATGTTTCCAAGGACGTATGTCTCGCATCTTCCAAACACGGCAGGCTAGGATCCGACTGACTTCTCCGCTTGTAGCGCTGGATCTCAGCACCCGTCTCCACGGAGCGATATTATTCGGAGGATGACAAGGACATGATCATGCTCGAGGACGACTCAGGCCGCATCCGCCTCGTCGGCGACGTTCTGAAGTCCATCCATCTCGTCACAGGTTGTATCATCGGTGTCATGGGCTCCGAAAACGCAAACGGCGAGCTCGAGGTAATCGACGTCAAGTTTCCCGACCTTGCACCCCAGCCCTCCCGCTGGTCTTTGACGAAGAATCCCTCCGAAGACCTTGACATGTCCGGCACCAAACCCTCCCAGCGTCCCTCCTCCAAGATCGCCATAGTCTCGGGCCTCTCTTTTTCCGGCACCGATGCCTCCTACGCACTCGAACTCTCCCTCCTCCTCGAATATCTCCTTGGCGAGGCCCTCTCTCCCGGCTCCCAATCTGACATCACCAACATTTCCCGCCTGGTAATCGCAGGAAACTCAATTTCCTCCACCACGCCCAACGCCGCCGCGGTACCGGACGCCAACACGGCGGCCAAAAAGGCTGCAATCACCAAGAAGTACGGATACGACGCCAGCGCCTACAACCCCCTTCCCAGTCAGCTGTTTGACGAGTTCCTCGCCGACCTCCTCCCCTCCATGCCCGTTACCCTCATGCCCGGCGCCGAGGACCCCGCCAATGCGAGCTACCCACAGCAGCCCATCCATGCGGCCATGTTTCCGCGCTCGCGAGTCTACTGTGCTGGGCCGGACTCCAAGGACCCCGGTTGGTTCCACGCAACAACAAATCCCTGGGAGGGAGAGGTTGACGGCTGGAGGGTGCTCGGCACTGGGGGTCAGAACGTCGACGACGTCTTCAAATACGTCGACAGCGACGACCGGCTAGGCATGATGGAGGCCATGTGCAGGTGGCGGTGTACCGCGCCCACCGCTCCGGATACGCTTTGTGAGTCTGTCCCTCACGCAGTATCGTATTTTGACTAACCAAACAACTTAGGGTCCTACCCGTTCCAGGACGACGACCCGTTCGTCATGAAGAACGCCCCCCACCTATACTTCGCCGGCTGCCAGCCCGAGTTCTCAACAAAGGTCATTCATGGCACCGACGGCCAGAAAGTGCGCCTTATCACGGTTCCCTCCTTCTCAAAGACGAAAGAAGTGGTCCTGGTCGACACAGAGACATTAGAGGTTTCCAAGGTTAAGATAACGGCAGCGTCATGATGGGAATCGGGAGATGAAAGAGACTGTTGAGTAGAAAGATGGATGACCACGATTTGATATACCCCCTGAGCTTGAAGAAATGCAGAGGCAAAAAACGGCGAAACAAGAGTAATTGATGCTATTCTATGAGCTAGATTACAAAAGAAAAAAGGAATCAGATGAAAAAGCAACCGCTTCACGAATCAAATTCGGAATGCCAACTGCCTCATGATGAGACATCCAAGACCAACTCCCAACGCGCATCGACGGAACGCGGGGAAGTTCAAATGCCGTGGCTGCTCCCGCTCTACTCCAATATCGGCACCGATACCCTGGAAAGGGGGCAAAAACTAATCACTCTTGGAACGCCGACCTGCAACCGAATCAGAAATCACCCTCGTCGAAGCTATAATCCTCTTCTTCCTCAAAATCAAAATCAAACTCGTCAAAGAACCGCTTCTTGCAGCGTCCATTCCGGCCCTCCCAGATGTCGCGGATCATGCGCGGTAGCTGCTCAAGCTTGGCCTGCGCCTCGCCCGCCTGCGCCATGCGGTACGCTTGCATGACCACGTCATCTTTCCAGACATCCTTCTCGCCCCGTCGCGCGCGCCGGATGTTGGCCGCGTACTTCATGTTCAGCTTGATCCGCTCCTTGGCGCTGCCGTCGCGGTCCGTGTTGACGACGATCTCGATGAACTGGCACGGCAGCGCCTTGAGCGTGCGCATGACTTCGGAGCGTTTCTCGAAGAAGTCGAGGAAACTCAGCTCACCCGTCTCCCTGTCGGGCATGGGGGTGATCTCGATTGTGATGGTGTGCACGCGCGGGCGCAGGGGCTTGAGGTTGCGGAAGACGGCGATGGCGGCGGCCATGCTGTGAAGGTAGCCCCTCTCGGTGCGGTTCCCCTCCACGACGATCATGAGCTTGCGAAACTTATGGCCGTAGCGGCGGATATCGATGTAGCCCTTGGAATTCAGACCTAGGCTTTCGTGCCAGAGGAGGTCGTTGTCGACGTAGTCGTCTTCACTGTTGTCATGCTCGGACGGGGGTTCCTCCGTGGTCGAAGGGGGTTGGACTACGATCTCGTCGTCCGGAGATGGGGCGGGCGGAGGCGCGGTCTCTCGCAGACGATACAGAAAGGTGTTTTCACCGTAAAGGACGTTGATAGCTTCGTTGCGGACGAGGCGGCAGACGCGGAGAATCGCGGTGCGGAGGCCGGGGTGTGCGCGTGGGTGGACCGCAGACCAGCCCTGACGGACTTGGATAGGTTTCTCGGAAACGAGAATGTGCTTGTAGATGTTCTCCCTGACCTCGACAGGGAGGCCAAGGAGAGAGACGGTTTTCGAAACTGTATCGTCCGCGACGTCTGGGCTGGTTGTTCTCGAGATGCTGGCTGTTATGGAGGAGGTAGCCTTGAACTCAGGTTGGATCGTGATACCTTTCGAAGCCGCAACTTCTACCACCTTGCTTTGAGTGCTTGAGGAGGTCGCAATACGGTCGGATGAAGTCTCGGGCACGGACTTGGTGACGGGGTTGAAGGGGGTACCCCACATGTGATGTGCGATTGATTTCCTCCCGAAGCCGTAGTCCCGAGGTGGGGGCAGCTCGCGGACGGCGTAAAAGTCGTGGGCATTGACTGACTGGCCGCCGGTTTTCCTGCGCTTCTTTGAAGGCCTGCTACCGCCATCATCGCCGTCGTTGTCCTCGTCGGCGACAGTGATCAGGTGCTTGCGGCCGGCAACAACGATGGTGGCCTGCGGCGGACGCGCAGACCTAGTTTTCTGGGATGAGGCGCACGATCTGCTCTTGGAGGGCTTCGACGCAGGGTTCTGCTTGGATGACGAGCTCGTGGCGGTGGACTTGGGCTTCTTCTGAGACGGGGCGGATTTTTTGCTGGGGGCCATGTCGAATAACTGACGGCGGTTGAGAAGAGCCTAAGACGTCATTCGTCAGCGGTTCATGAAGGTCATCGATGTGCCACGTACCAATCGAACGATGCCCCCTGAGTTCGATGGATGTTTGAGACGTCTGGTCGCAATCCTATGCTGCAAAATGTCGGAAACCCAGGTGAGTTGGTGAAATTGTCACCCCCTTTTCCTTCCTTGTAAGTTTTTTGAGGTTTGTGTGGTCAGATTTCGAGGTTCAAGGCTTGGTTGCGATTCATGATGGGTCAAAAGTTGTTATTCAATGCGTCTTGTCTTTATCTTTGCAAGCAAAGTCAATGTAAATAGCAAGATATGGTCATGAACCTCTTTCGTCTTGTTCTTTGACGGTGATTATCACAAAGGATAAGCGTCTGACTGAGTATGATTTCTTGAGCCTAGTGACGCGGTTCTCGAGAGGCTTTGCAAGCGAAAAAAGATTAGAGAAAACAAATTAAGTGACCTCTTCCGAACTTCTGAATCGAAAATGCGGAGCAGGGTGCTCAACCAGTCAGTTAAGATAGTCTGTTGCAAACTTGAATATCGTAGCCGTATCTCTGGAAGGAGCAACGGAGCTGAAGAGGCCACGAACAACCAAGAGACTGGCTCTGTAATTGTGAAGACGGAGAGTATCAGCTTTTATCAAGTTTCCCATTTGGAAGTTGCTGAAGTCTGGTGGTGAACCGGCTGGAAATGACGTACCTGCAAGTTTACCGTCCGCCAGTGGTCTCTGGTGGCGTTCCGAAGAACCTTGATGGGATCTGTGTTATTAAGATATCTCTGATGGTAGGTTATGGCGACTTTTTATCCGTTGAGAGAATGGCGTAACAGGTTGTAGAGAGGAAATGGGCCGTAAGATTTTGGTTTGATGCCGTTGAAATGGAAGTCTAAATCTCAAGCAGGAAGACTATAGTGGCTCTTTCTTGTGAAACTCGCAACGACGAGAGAGTGAGTGGTCGGCGCGATTATGAGTGATAAGCCTGAGGTCAACGAGGAACAGAAGGAAAGAGGGATTCGTCTATCTTATCCAGAAGGCGAAAGCCATGGTCATCAGAAGGAAGACCAACCTCGCCTCTTTCGAAAAATGAGAGAGAGAAGCAGAAGAGGGATTGATCAAGGTTTCAGATCTCACCGAAACCAGAAAATCGATAATTATGAGAGAGCGATTAGTATATGTCATAGGAAAATGCTTTCGATGTAATAGGTTCTAGCTTGAAGAATAGTAAGTTGAGGAAAGAGGAGCCAGGGAAAAGATGATGAGCAGCTTAGTAGAAGAACGTATAGAAGGCGCGCTTCTCGCGCAATCAGGTCAAGGCACGTTCCGGGATGGCGACTCAGCAGTCATTTTTGAGGCGGCTATTGCTGTCTATCTCATGACAGGTGGACTGTTGCTAGGACGGTCTTACAATATGAGGCACAAGGAAGAGTGTACGATTATCGAGAACGACACACTCAGAAAGCCAAGAGAGGCGCCCAAGTTTAACTACCCGAAGAAGTCGCTCAAGAAGCATGGGAGACTCCCATACTGAAAGGCACCAAAATTCTTCAAAACTGCATCGTTTCAACCGCTGAACCAGGCCGGCGGCCAAATGTACCCTGGAAGATCATCAGAAAGCCTCGAGACTTGATGTTGCGGACTGTACAGTCCATTATCAATAAATCGAGAGACGCATCTACAACTTCCTGCAGCCACAGCAACCGTCTGTCCCAGGCAATTTGCTATTTGGTCCAGAATTGTAATCGCATCACAACAGTTAATAACGAGATAAGCGACTCAGCAAGATCTCAGTTGCTATGGTCGCCTGTCTCCCAAGTTGTCCAGAGCTTGAATTAAGGCATAGCGTTCGGACCCCTGTCCCTGACTCATGCACTCCCTGGCTCATGCGCCCTCTCCACAACACGCATGGTGCGCCCTTCTTACGACATTGGTTCCGACGTGTCACCACGTCAATTCATCTTCTGGAAGCAGCTAAACACGCTTCTCTGGCCTAGACTCTCAGCGCTGATTTCAAAACCGATGTGTTTATAAATAAACATACATGAACAATTCGAATCCGACAATACACGAGATATCAACATAGCTTCTGTTTCTGCAAGCCTGGATACTGCCACATTCATCTGCGCCGCCGGTTGCATGATCATCATTCAATGTTCGTCCCATGAGTTCTCAGTTACACCATCTCACTCTTTTAAACTAACCCAGCTACTTTAGACACGTTGAAGCTTGGACAAGAGTTGCACCCTGGACGGGTTTAAGAGTCTCCATATTGGCTTGACCAACCAGATTCGTCTGCTTCACCTGTTGCACGTCCAACACCTCTCTCACTTACACCACCTCTTCCGTCTTCATTTCGATATCACCACATCGTCCAGAAGCAACAATGGGCTCCCTCGACTCAACTGCGACGAAACCATGGGTACAAACACCATGTGTCCCCTCCGCTCCTCTCTCTCGTGCGGCAGGATGGTGAATCCCCCTCTCTGTCCCAAAAAACCTCTCAGGCTTCGTTAACAAATCCCTCCCAGTAACGTCTACCTCAAGCTCGAAAATCTCCAACCCTCAGGCTCCTTCAAATCCCGTGGCGTCGGCAACATGATGCTGCACGCCGCCGCCGCCGCCAAGCCGGGGGCGGATGTTCACTTCTATTGCTCCTCCGGTGGCAACGCCGGTCTCGCCTGCGCAACCTCGGCCACCTCCCTGAACCGCCGTGCCACCATCGTAGTCCCCACGACAACCTCGCCCTTCATGATCTCCAAACTCCGCCTCCTCGGCGCCGAAGTCCACCAAGTTGGCCAGAATTGGCTCCAAGCGGACCGTCACCTCCGCGAGAGCCTCATCGCCCACGACCCCAATGGCGTCTACGTGCCCCCGTTCGACCACCCACACGTCTGGGCTGGCGCCTCCACAATGGTCGATGAAATTGCTTCCCAGCTCCCCGACCCTGTGTCAGCCATAGTCTGCTCCGTCGGCGGCGGCGGTCTTCTCAATGGTTTGGCGGACGGCATCACGCAAAACACCTGGGCTTGTGACCAGGTACCGAGACTAATGGCCGTCGAGACCGTCGGCGCGGATAGCCTCCACGCCAGCGTCGTTGCCGGAAAGCACGTTACATTACCCGGGATCACCTCAATGGCGGGATCCCTCGGCGCGCCGCGCGTGTCAGATAGGACCTGGGAGGTTGCTCGGAACACGCCAGGGTTCCGGAGCGTGACTGTTAGCGATGCCGAGGCGGCGATGGCGTGTGTGCAGTTCGTTGACGATGCAAGGATGGCGGTTGAGATGGCGTGCGGCGCAACGCTCGCGACGGCGTACAATGGGATGTTGAGGAAGCATTTTGGCGTGGGGATGTCGGACGAGGAGTGGGCGAGACAGAATGTTGTGCTCATTGTGTGCGGTGGTTCGAATGTGAGCATGAAAATTCTGGATGAGTATCGTGCCAAGTTTGGAGATGCTTCATGAGTAATCTTGAGACAGGGATAGGCCTTGGGATTCGAGCGGGCAAAGAAGATATCAGGCACTCTTCGGTGGGACTCCGGAGGAATTCTAAAAACAATACGTAGACATTGTAGAGATCATAGGCGTTCACTCGATAAATATGTCAATACGCGGGCAGGCGACAAACATGAGGCCGCATGAACGAGTTTGCTCACATTTCATAAATCTTGGTTACAATACCACCTGATTTCTTACTGAGCAACCAGGCGAAGAGCTCTGACCCGCGACGCGTCTATCAGAATCAACGACAAGTCGACCTCATTCAGCGTCTCAGGCCGAAAAGAGGGTTGTGACGCGCCCCATTACTCCATGCTACCCTTTACCCCATCACTCGTTGAGAACCCGATTGCTTTTGTTATCCGACAGGGAGACGTTCAAGGCTCCGTTGTGACTTGATATTTTAAACAGAATTTATGCCGTGATATTACACAGGCAGCAGCCGTAGAAATGACAGCTGCTGCTGGAAGCTCGCATGAACAAAATGAGCAAGCTTCGATATATCTGAAAATGGATATTGTCGTTTCTCGTTGGCTGGCAACATTAACCCATAATCATGCCCTTCATACCGGCCAGGTCACCCTCCTTGGCAGCAATCTCGAAGTAGCCGTAAATGATGCTGTAGACATGGTGTTAGCGAAACTGCGAAAAGATAGTGCAGAGATAGAAACTTACGTGACAGCCAGGAGGGTACCGGTGCCGGAGCCGAGAGCGCCCATGAGGTCGCTGGCAACGGAGAGGGCTCCGATGCAAGCACCACCGAAGGCGGCGGCGGTGGGGATGATGCGCTTGAGCTCCTTGTACATGCTCTGGTCACGGTGACCGGCCATGACAAGACCCTGGTCCTTGAGCTGCTTGGCAACATCGCGGGGGCTGGAGCCAGAGACCTCGATCCAGGTCTTGGAGAAGATGGCGCAGGCACCCAGCATGTAGACGATGTACACAACAGTGTGGATGGGGTCAAGGAGAGCGTCCTTGAAGTTAAGAGGAGGAGACATGTAGTAGGCCAGGCCGGAGATGGCGGAGAGCTGGGCGGAGCCGTCCTTAGCCTCCCAGACACCGAAGAGGCGGACGAGAAGGTTGTCGGAGAAGCGGGAGTAGAGCATCTGGCTGATGAGGAAGATGTTGGAGGACAGGGCGGACTGCAGCATGATGGGCATGTTGGAGGTGTAGAAGAGGCGCACGGGGTAGGAACCGCGGGCACCACGCTGGCGGGAGGACTTCACGGGGATCTCGACGCGGAAGCCCTGGAGGTAGATGACGGCGGCGAAGACGAGAATGGTGGCCAGGAGGTTCATGATGTTGGGGAGGTTCTGGCGGTAGAAGGCCTCCTGGAGAGCGCGCTGCTTGTTGGGCCAGGTGAGAAGCAGGTGGAACAGGGCGATGACGGCACCCTCGAACTCAGGGCCACGGCCAGTGTTGATGGTGGTGGGGGAGAAAGCCTTCCAGACGATGGACTCGCAAATGTTGGTCGCGATGAACAGGGAGATACCAGAGCCAAGGCCGTATCCCTTCTGGAGAAGCTCGTCGAGGAGAATGACAATCATGCCAGCGACAAAGAGCTGAAGAATGAGCAAGAAGACGATACCGGCGCCAAGGTCAGAGGGGCGTCCGTAGAGGCCGGTGAAGACGTAGACGGTGGCGGTACCAGCAGAGAGGATGAAGGCAAAGAGCTTCTGGGCGGTCTGGTACAGCTCGCGGTCGCTCTTGAGGTCGAGGTTGACGTCGATCATGTGGGTGCCAGCGAGGAGCTGGAAGACCATACCGGAGGAGATGATGGGTGTGATACCCAGCTCCATGAGAGTTCCTCTGTTACTCGCCATGACCATACGCAGCCAGTATAGGGGATCCGAGTTGTCAGAGGAGACAATGCCGTAAAGGGGCATCTGGCTCATGACCAGGAAGATGAGGAGGGTCAGGGCCGTCCACATCAGCTTCTGGTTGAAGGGGATCTTGGTCTCGGGCTGCTGAACCTCGGGGAGGAACGGCACGAACGGCTTGACCAGATCGAGGAACCGTACTGTGGTCGAAGAGAGCGCATGTTAGCAATTGAGTTGTTTGGAATTGTCGTCGTGCATTTGTCGGTGGTGATTATCAACGTCGTGGGTGGCTTCTTGGCGATGGGAAATGCGCGCGTGTCCTTTTCGGAGCTATGCGCCACGACCGCCAAAGCACGCGATTTTTTGGGGGGATTTATCCAACTTACGGGAACTCATGATGGGCAGTTAAACTCGGGTCGGGGGGGAAGAAAACAACAAAAAAACCAAGGGATCTAATTCATCCAGATGAAGAGGGGAGGGAAGAGAGAAGAAGAGAGAGGTAGAGAGCATCAATGGCTCCAAGTTTGTGGCGATGGGGTGTGATGAAGGTTGGGGGAGGATGAGGAGGAGAAGGTTATTAAGGGGACGAGTTAGAGAGACGTGGAAGCTTAGTACCTTAGGTTGGTCCCCCAAGAAAAAGAGGGTCGACTGCGATCTGGCTTCAAAAATCGCCAAATTGTCGATGTGTCCAAAAATTCGGTGGATCCTTTTTCCCATTGGCTGGTGCACGTGACCCGTCCTTTCCTGTCTGGCCATTGACGTTGCTGCTGGACAGGTGGCACGCGGCGTCCAATGTCCTCCCTCCCCTTCCCATGCTCTCCACACAATTTCGGCGCACACTCACCTTAAACAACTTCCAGGGGTTCACCACCTACAGGGATACAACCCCCTACAGCGGCCCAATCCAGTGGCTGCCCGCTAATTAAATGCGCACCTCTTTTTCTTTCTTCTGGCGCGTTCCGATGCGTTCTGCTGCCACATAAGGATTGCTTGAAGAAGCTTGAATTCGAGTCATCGCCAACCCAGGCAGACAGGACACGATACAGCATTTGCGGTCATCATGTTGTGAACTTGTATTCGTCTCCTCGTTCGACGGTATTTCTTTGGTATGATCTTTCGGCCCATTCTAGGCCGAAGGTTCATACACAATGTTGTTGGCAACATGACAGCTCGAACTGCGCCCACCGACCCCTTGGTCGTTGTTTTGGGCTCGACAGGAACTGGAAAATCAGAGGTTAGTCGACAGGTCTTGCGTCTTTGTTCGATGGAATTAGCTGATTAACCAGAAATGACAGCTTGCGATAGAGCTCGCAACTCGCTTCAATGGCGAAATCATCAACGCAGACGCCATGCAAATGTACAAAGGCCTGCCCATCATCACTAACAAGATCACCCCCGAAGAACGCCGCGGCGTTCCCCACCACCTGCTCGATCACGTCGGCCTCGACGAGCCCACTTGGATTGTCGAAGACTTCAAGCGCGAGGCGAATAAGATCATCGGCGACATTCGTAACCGAGGCAACTTGCCCATTGTTGTTGGTGGCACACACTACTACACGAACGCTCTGCTCTTCGAAGATACCCTGGTCGGCGCTGAGGATGAGAAGACGAAAGATGGGGACCTGAAAGACGACGAGAACGCAACCTCTTCGTTCCCGATCCTCAACGAGCCGACCGACGTCATACTGGCCAAGTTGCGCGAGGTCGATCCTGTCATGGCGGACCGCTGGCATCCCAACGACCGGCGTAAAATTTCACGCTCGCTGCAGATTTACTTGCAGCACGGTCGTCCCGCCTCGGAAATCTACGCTGGACAGCGCCGGCGCAAGACGGTTGAGATTAAAGCAACCGATGGCGCGAGCAGCCCCTGGCAGACGCTACTCTTCTGGGTGTACTCGGAACCGGATGTCCTCAAGGAACGCCTCGACAAGCGCGTTGATAAGATGCTGACCGCTGGCCTGTCTGAGGAGACGCAGTCCATGTACGATTACGTCTGCGCGAAGCACGCGATCGGTCAGGAGGTGGACTACACCCGCGGCATATGGCAGTCGATCGGCTTCAAGGAGTTTCAACCTTACCTGAAAGCCCTCAACAGCGATTCCGCAACCGACTCCGCCACCTTGGAGTCCCTCCATGCCAGTGGACTCGAGGAGATGAAGACGTCGACGCGACAGTACGCAAAGTATCAAACACGCTGGATTCGCACCAAGATCGTGCCCCTTCTCCAGGAACAGCCCGCCGCTATGGATCACCTCTTCGTCATGAACAGCACCGACATCTCGGCGTGGAAAACCAACGTCGTTGACCCGGCCGTTGGCATTGCCCAGCGCTTCCTCGAGGGCAGCGACATGCCGAAGCCGGTGGACTTGTCGGAGACAGCGAGGGGCGTTCTCGGGGAGGCGACGGCGCAAGCGGAGCGTACACTATGTCGGCGGACGTGCGAAGTATGCAAGACAACATGCGTCACAGAGCAGGACTGGACGAAGCACGTCAAGAGCAGAAGACACAACGTGCTGATAAAAAAGACAAAGAGGAGGGCGCTGGTGGCGACCGAGCGGCCCTTGGCCGTTGTGCCGGTTGAGACAGAGGTTACCGTAGCAGATAGGTGTTCGAGTCCGGAAATGGACGGGCTGGGCATGTTCGATGCGCCATCATGAAGGGGAAGAAGTTTGCTCATTATCGCGCGCCGTGCCGTCCGTCTGACGTGTCCTGTGTGTTCCCGCGTGTCTGATGTTTTGTGAAGTTCGGCTATTCTTAGCTCTGGCGTGCCCAACCTTTAACCCAGACCAGCTGACCGGAGGATAAGAGATTGCTTTCTCCTAACCACCAGAGATCGACCCGCGTATAGCGCCGCTTTGCATTCGCAGTAGATGGCGATCCTCGCAAGCTCACCCCATGAGATAAGCCCGATTCGTCAGACCCTCTCCAGTGAATAGTTCCCGAGTATGGAGTCCGATTATGGAGTCCCGGTTCGCATTCGTTCCGTCTCCTCGTTTAACAGAAACCGGGGCTCCTGCCCAGCTCTCTTTCGCGTAGCTCGCATTCCTCGCATTCGCTTTCCTATGTCCCTTCTCGTTCCAGGGGGAAAGCCAACCCGGTCTCGCCCCAGATAAGCTTCGGCCTTGAATGCCGTCAAAAATTCTAGGCACTGTCGAATCGGCCTTTGGCCAGGCAGGCCATGGCTGTTTTCTCCGTCCTGCATATTTCCCACAAAAGTACACGGCTTGGCTCCGACAGGACGGAGAGGATATTCTCACAGGTTGCTAGTGACGTAGGTTTCCCCCCTCTCTTTCCGATACTTCGGCTTATCTCTGTAAGGAACCCGTCGTAAGACCGTTCATAACCTCCTGCCGAGATGCATAGAGTTTAGTGATTTCCCGCGGGTTCGGATGGGACGGTAGACGTCCGGGTTTCGGCGTTCAGGATCTTGACATGAATTCCGTGTTTGACGGAATCAGTTGAGAGACTGACAGGTTAGCAGCGGAAGACCCACTGGCAGGGCTGATGGTTCACTTAGAGAGACTTTGGCCCAATTCAAGGAGGCGTCCCCCGTTTAACCCTCCACGATTCATCAGTGTGTGGGATAGGAGGACTCAGCAGTAAAAGATGCGCCCGATTGTATCATGTACTTTTTTTTTAGAATCCCATTTCTACAAACAAAGGTTGCGTTCATGATCCCATGTTTTTATAATACTCGAAACACATTCCACCGATGGTATAAACCCCCCTTGCGGCCACCTCTAAGCTGTCATCTCTTACTTCTCGATCTCGGCCTTGACCCACTTCTCCAAACCACCCCGCGCGATAATCTCCTGCACATTGGGCGGCAGCTCGCCAACCTTGACACTCCAGCTCTCTCCGCTCTTCTCCGTGACGATGACCTTGCTCCTCCGCACGTCCCACACCAGCTTCCATCCCGTCCGGCGCGTCAGCACCTTGTCGCCTTCCGCTTTGAACTGTTCGCGCAGACGCTGTACCAGCTTCGGCACCTCGACGCCCATGAGCGCGTTGTTGATACTGTTGCGGCTGAAGATGTTACCGAAGCTGCCAGCCACCACGAGGGGGATCTTCTTGGCCAGGATCGCCGTCGCCGCCTGCTCACGCGAGCTACCCGTGCCAAAGTTGAAGCCCGAAACGAGGATGTCGCCCTCCTTGGCGATGGTGCCGAACGTCGGGTCGTAGTTTTCCATGCACACCTCGGCCATCTTCTCGACCGAGATGTTATCCTGGTAGGTGTACTTGCCTGTGTTGGGTGTTAGTATCATGTTCCTCACCCAAGGTGCTTCTGCTTCACTTACCAGGGTAGATGCCGTCCGTGTTGACGTTATCGGCGTCGCAGAAGACGATTTCACCCTCAATCTTCTCGGGGAAGCCAGGGAGGATGTCCGTGAGTGTCTCCTCCTCGCCCTGAGCGGTAGCCTCTGCGGCAGGCGTGCCAGAAAACTCCTTCTCAGACTCGGCAATGATGCCGTCGGCCTGGGAGATGAGCTTCTCAAGGGCTTCCTCGATGCTTGTTGCGATGTCGGCAGTCATATCACCGACGCCCTCGCCGATGATGACCTTGTCAACACCCTCGGGCTTCTGGTACCAACCAGGCCCGGCAATCTTACCCTGCATTGCGCTAGCAGCGACAACCTCAGGGCTGGCCAAGTAGGCCTTGGCGTCGGGGGAGCCCATTCTACCCTTGAAGTTACGGTTAGAGGCGCTGATGCCAACCTCACCAGGCTCAAGCAGACCAGTGCCGAGGCCGATGCACGGACCGCATCCGGATGGCAAGGCCTGCGCGCCGGCGTCCAGGAGAACCTGCCAGTCGCCAGCTTCCTCTGCAGCCTGCTGCTCCAGGGTCGACGCGGCGGCAATATAGAAGTTGACACCTGGGGCGATCTTGGTGGGCTTTCCGTTCGCCGCGGCCTCGCGGAAGACGCGTGCTGCGGCTGCGATGTCCGAGGCGCGGGAGTTGGTGCACGAGACGAGGTAGGCCTTGTTGACCTTGATATCCTGGGCCTCGAGATCCTTCAGAGGCGTCGCAACCTTGACGCTGTTCGGACCCGACACGAAGGGAGAGAGAGTCGAGAGGTTCATGTACAAGGACTTGGCGTATGTCGCGCCGGGGTCTGCGGTGACAGGGTTCTCGAAGAGGCTGTCAATACGCTCGTGTGTGAAGCGGCTTTTAGCGCCATCCATGGCCGCGGTCGTAGCCTTACTCCTGAGCCACCCTTCCAGACGCTTGTCAATGGGGAACTGCCATCTGTCAGCGACATTCACCTTTCACTCTTGGAAGATCTCTGATGGAGTGTAGAGTGGCAGAAACGCTTCTATACAGTGTGGCAACGGTGCAATTTAACACTGTATGTGTTTGATTCGCAAACAATTGTACCAACAAATCCAGGAAACCAAGTGAAAAAGTACTCACAACACCAGCAATCGCGCCAAATTCTGTGGACATGTTTGCGATGGTCAAGCGCTCGTCTATTGAAATAGACTGCATGGTCTCCTCGGAACCGGTGAACTCAATGGCGTGGTTCAGGACTTCGTCCTTGTTGAACAGGCCGCACAGAGCAACGATAACGTCCTTTCCAGTGACGCCCGGGGGCATAACTCCGGTAAGGGTTATCTTGGCGACCGGCGGAACCTGCCACCAGGTGCGGCCGGTAGCCCACACGCTAGCGGCGTCTGTTCGAACAATAGGGGTTCCCTTGATCGGAATTAGTCGCGAGAACAGGAAGGCAGATAGAGGGGAGAGCATACGAGACAGCCGACTCCGCCGTAGTGGTTGCTGTGACTGTCGGAGGCGACAGCCATGGTGCCGGGCCATGCGTAGCCCTCCTCAACCATGATCTGGTGGCCAATGCCGCGGCCGGCGGGGTAGAAGTCGACGCCGTGCTGGCGGGCAAGCTCCTCGATCCCCTTGTATTTCTTCAGGTTCGCCTCGGACTTGTTCTGCACGTCGTGGTCGATCGTCCAGACGATTTGGTCGGGGTTATGGATCTTGCTGGCACCGATAGCCTTGAACTTGATGGCAACGGCAGCTGTGTTATCGTGGGTCATGACTCGCCCGGGGGAAATGGTGACATAGTCGCCGGAGCGGACCTTCTTGCCGGGCGCGAGGCCGACTGCGTACTGCTGGACGATCTTCTCGACGAGGGTCTGCGGCGTCTGGACCTTGGAGTCGGGCTCGAAAGAGACGAAGTCGGCGGCGCCAGAGGCACTCTCGATCTGGGAGTGAAAGGCATTCTGTCGGAGGCGGGCCGAAGTCGTGTAGAAGCTGGGACGGATGGATCGTGGCGAGGCGAGTCGTCGTTGAAGGAGTTGGCGGGAGCTCCTGGTGGCGTGGAGCGCCACGGCTCGTCTCTGCGGAAAGAAGCGAGGTTAGGCTATGTTTAAAGCAGGGAAAGAAGGGCAGTTCTTACAAGGGGGAGCATGGTAACTTCTGTGAGTCTCGTGGTTGTAGTCCCTCCTTCCGACCGCCTGGAAGTGTTGAAGAATGAACAGCGTAACTTTTTACTGGAGAGGCGTCCGCGATGTCGGCCAGGGTTGTTTGCAGCTTCAGGCCAAAAATTTGGAGTGTGTGGGGAAAGACCAGTTGCCACACCGGCACCGATGACAATTGTGGGGTTCCCGTCCAATGGCCGACAATCGGCTTTAGGTAAGTTCTGATTGGTCAATGGGGCTCCGTGGATGAACGAGCTGCTCACCGTATCAATACCGTCTTAGTCACTGTCATAACACTGTCCTTACATAAACGATGCGAATACGAACGGTACAGTGGAACCATCAAGCCCGGACGGAGGTGAAGTCGGCCCAACGGGACGACTGATTCATCGGGGGCCAGGAACAACCGCACATCTGCCGACCGGAAGTGCCCCCACACCTTTGGGTCGGGTAATGGGCCAGAAGCAAGGTTTGTATAAATTGTGCACATTTCATCTCGGATGACTCCGGCTAGGCATAACTGTCTAGTCCCGATGCGCCTAGTCTCTTACGGCGGCTGCAGATTGATTGTGCAGCCGCCGTAAAAGGCTGCGGATGGAAACCGAGGGAATAATTGCTCATCGGGGCTAGGTAGTATAACACCGGCCTTTTACGTGCAAAGTCCGAGTCGACAATACCCACCGTCGAAAACCCCGTGTGGGAAGTAGGCGCCCGCCGCTCTGTGTCTCGTGTCTAGTTATCTTTCACTCCGGTTCTCTTTCACTATGCAACCGATAGCCAGGCCGCCGCAACTCGGCTCGTGCATGGCATCATGCTCTGCGTGACTTGACGCAACCTCAGCAGGCGTGGACAAATGGGAGCAGACCGTAGCCCCCTATGTTATGGATTTGCGGATGGCAATGCTGTGTAGTCTTCCCGTGTGTCACCCTGTTCAATTCCAAGTCTAATCTGACTTGGGACATGCGGTGCATGTGTGGGCGGGTAGGCAACCCACAGCTGAGCTAACGTGATGATGTGTTGTCCGCTAGTTGCCTGCGTGAGAGGACGATCCGGTGTTGCTTACCTTGGCTGATGGTATGCTCGTTAGTCCAGAACATGCTATCCCGAGTTTCTGGTGATGTGGTTCTCGATAATCAGTGTCTGAACGACGTGGACATTGTGTCGTGCTCATCATCTGAGCTAGGATAATAGATGACGCTCCTCTCTCTGTCTCTCGCGGTTTCTATCCCCATCACTCTTTTTCATTCCAACCTTTTCAGATCCACTGCATTAGGCGTGCTCCCTCTGCTCCGCAGCCCGTCCAAAGTCCGCAAAAGACCTTTTGCTACGAATCTTGTTGGTCGGAAGCCGTCTGTCACTACCGCCCGTATCCACCCAGGCGCCCAAGTCAGTGTGTACCTCATGGACATCTTGGCGCTTGATTTCAGCGCGTTGTGCAATGGGCCTTGCATACTTGTTCTTCCAGTCGTACTATGTAGCCCAACTCCTTCGGCACCGTTCCCTCCCGTTCGTTTGCACATGCCTACTGACTCGACAAAAAGTGACCCCCCTACATAGGTACAACGTAGTTTAGGTAGCTTTAGGCCTTATGGTGCGTATTGATCATCCACTTGGCCTCACCCTACCTTATTGAATAGACCCTTGAATTGATCGTCGCCAGCCCTTGATCGCATTCACAAACTGCAGACTGACGGATGCCCAAATCTGTCTTGATTCGTCGAGCATGCCCGGACCTCGGCGGAGAAGTGATTAACTCATAGACTCCCGTCTCAGGGCTAGTCGCTGTCTCCTGCTGCTTACCAGCGCCGCCCGCTTAAGGTATGCTGAGGTGGTACAAGGTACCTGTTTGCACGTGCCCAAAAGTCCGCCTTGAGGCTAGGGAACCTTTTGCCCAATAAGTCGAGTTAGGGGGGGTCGAGTACTGTCGTCATTCATCCGCCGTTTCGTCCGTTCTCTCCGACGACTTCAACACCCCTCAGCGAATCTAGTTCATCGATCCACTTTACGTCCTTGTCTCCGCCAACTGCCCTGTCAGAGATAGAAACCGGCCCCCCTCCCTTCTTCCTAAGCTTTCCTGCCAGAACCTGCCCTTTCACAAGACACCTACTACCTTGACTGTCCCCAGCTGCACAGCACGTACCGTGCCTGCAATAACGTCATTCTTCGACTCTAACTCACGTCAGAACCGCCTAGGAACTTGAGGGTCGGCCAACTTAGTCTGCAGCACCCACACCAGGCGCGAAAAAAAAAAGAAAAGAAAAGAAGAAACATTGGACTTCAGATCCATACAGGCGGGTAAGACCAGCCAGTCCCAGTCCCGCAAGATACATCCCGGGCTTACTTTCGACAACGGAGAGGGTCTGCTATACTATACAGCACTAGGTAGTACTGGTCCCCTCTTCCCGCCCTCTTGACCGGGTTTTACTGCATCGGATTTCCAGCGATCCCGAAAGAGTCAGACCAAGTGACAGCGACCTGCGCGGCCGCTCTGGGATTCTTACTTCACTCTTGGTCCGCCGCCGCCGACGCCTCATTTACATTGCCTTGCAGCCAGCACCTCAGCGCTTCTCCTCCTCCCCTTGCCGCCCTTGTATTGCTGTCCTGTGCTGCGCTGGGTCTCTTTCTTCTCGGTCCTGATCCCGCCCGCTACGCCCTGCACCGCCCTCCTCCACCACCCTTTTCTTTTGTTTTTCTTTCCTGCTTGCACCTCGACACTCCTAGCCCTCCCCTCCATCCTACCTGGTCAGTAAGTCACTTTTCATATCTCGCCAGATACGGCCAGGTCTCAGGTTCAGCCAGTCCAGGATCCAGAAAGCAGTAAAAGTCCACATCGCTTCCGCCAGGCATCAGTCTGCTCATATTACCTGCTGCACGACACGCGCGTCCTTCTAGTAAGACGCACTTGGCGGGGCCTGGGTTCTACGCTCTCTTCCTAAATCGCAGGTCGGGTACTTTACCTCGACCACATCCTGGGCTAGACCTTTCGCACTCCCGTCCGCACTTCCCGGATCCAGACTACGATCAACCCTCCTTGTCTTGAGGTCCTTGCAGACTCACGGAGTCACAGAGTCACAAACTCACAGACTGACTTCCCTTTCCCACTTCGACTATCTCCCTCCCACTCTCCACCTCATCCGCCGCATCGCACGAGCTAGAGCAGCGTAACTATTCAGAGGCTTCTTCTGGCGCTAGTCCCCGCTTTGGTTTGTCATCGACACCATCTGGATCAAGGCAACCCGGTATACCTTTTTTGGGCCAATTTCTAAGCCGAAAACCTTGGTCTTCTTTTTTTCACAACGGCCGATTGCACGCGCCTTACTTGTGAACCTCGTCAAACGTTAAAGGGGGGGGGGACTATACAATCCCACTAGGGCCTTTGTCTAGATCCGTTTACATATATTGCCCTCTCGGGTTCTCAGGCACAGACTCGCCACCTCATCTCCATTTACCTCGATCCTCCTACTGGGCTGGAACCGGGTATCACCCCCGCCCTTGCAACACATATCCCCATCACGTCCCGTGGGACTAGACTGTTCCCGTTGGGGCAGTCATCTTAAGGGCCTGCGCGCCCACGCGATCCGAGAAGCCGGGTTTGAAACCCTCCATTCATGGACGAGTTCGTCCTGTTTCAAATCTCTCCCGTGGCAACTTCCTCTGCACATCCATAAGGCTCTACAGCCTCTTCAGCCTTACCAATGAGCACCCATTCCAGTCAACACAAGTCGTCAAGGGTCCTGGCTTGTGTCCTCTGCCAGCATCGCAAGATCAAATGCGACCGCAATACGCCTTGCTCTAATTGCATCAAGGTGCGCCGTGCTGCCGCTGCCGCTGCCGCCCTTCCTGTCGGGTTTCCGAACTTGCGCTGACTCGTAGCAGGCCAACGTCGCATGTACTCCCTCAACACCAGCTCCTGCGCGTAAGAGAAGAAGGCCGAACCAGGACTTGCAAGAGAGGTTGGCAAGATGTGAGGCTCTGCTGAAGCAGTATGCCACAACCTCGACAACGCCCCCGGCCACGTCGGCGACCTTGTCCCCTTCAACTCAACCCGCTCTCTCGTCAACAAACCCTTCGCCGAGTTTACCCCAGTTGCCGCTTCCCTCGGGCTCCGCTTCAGTTTCCGACGACACCTCTCCGCCCACGACATCATGGAAGCCGGCCGGCAAGGTGGTTGTAGAGGACGGCAGCGTGAGGTTCATGGACAGCTATTTGTGGGCGACGGTTCATGACCAGGTGAGTAATACGTGAATGTGTGCGGTGTTGGACATGTCTTTCCCAATGTGTCGTTAACCGAGTGTGCTTTCGTATCTAACCTCCTCGTAGTTGGCAGCCATGCGACAAATTGTCGAAGCCGAGGAAGAGGAGCAAAGTGTTTTGGGCTCCGACGCTTTAACCCCCGACGACAACGTGGACCTTCTTCTCAATGACATTGCCGCCATCGACCTCGAGGAGGTCACCCCGTCACCCGTCCAGATCTTTAGACTTTGGCAGGTCTTCCTAGAAAGGGTCAATCCCATCACAAAACTTATCCACGTCCCCAGCTTGCAGCCTCTGGTTGTCGAGGCGGCCGCGAATCACTCCAACGTCGCCAACAACGCCCAGGCCCTACTGTTCTCCATTTACCTCGTCGCGACGCTCACCATGACCGAATCCGAAGCGAGACAAATGTTGGACAGCTCCAAGGAGGAGGCGTTCAAGAAGTTCATTGCGGGTGTAAAGGCAGCGTTGACCAAGGTCAACTTCCTCAAGAATCACGACATGATGACGCTGCAAGCCTTGATTCTGTATTTGGTTCGTTTGGATATCTGACCTTTGCAATAGCAGAGACGCGGCTTCGCTAACTGTGCGCAGCTTTCCCTCCAAGGTCGGTACAACCGCCATGCGGCTTGGGTGCTCAGCGGCATCTTGATCAGAATCGCTCAAAAAATGGGACTTCACCGAGACGGCGACCAACTGAACCTGACCCCCTACGAGACGGAAATGCGAAGGAGGCTCTGGTGGCAGATCATCATGCTGGACACCAAATACGCCATGGTTTCGGGCTTTTGCGATACGCTGCTGCCGTGGAACTGGGATACGAAGACGCCGCAAAACGTGAACGACGCCGACCTGTTCCCCGGCTCGACCGAACCCATACAACCCCGAGAAGGTCCGACCGAGATGGGATTTTGCCTCCTGCTGTACGAGGTCGGCCGCTTCATTGTCGAAAACCGAATTCCCGACTTCGAGGCCGTCGTGCTTGGCGCCATGGAAAACGACAGCCAGGACTCCCAAATAGCGACCCAGACATCGCTGGCAAAGTACCGCGTCTTGGTTGACAACCTCGATGCGAAGCTCATCGCCCTCGAGAAGCGGTACTGCGACCACCTCGCGGGTAACATCCACATTGTGGCCGGCAAGATTCGGTCCTTGATCATTGACAAGATGCGCACCATGATGATTCCGATGCGCGAGCTGCCGGAGTGGGGGACGGAAGTCTTCAATGTGCAGGACAACATGTTTAGGATATCGCTTATGCACCACGAGCACAACGTCGAGCTTTACGAGTTTCTGGAGAACACGGGCTTCGTCTGGTTCTTCAAGCTGCACTTCCAGATCGACGTTTTTATCGTCATGGCCGGGCAGCTCTACAAGAGACCGACCGGCAGACTGGCTGACCGCGCGTGGAGGGTCGTGGACAAGATATACCAATACCACGAGGAACTGTGGGACATGACCAAGAAGGAGAACACGCAACTGGGCTTGTACATGCTCAAGGCGTGGAGGGCGCGGGAGCGGGCGCTGGTCCAGCTTGGGTTGCCATACGAGACGCCCATGGCCATCCCGCGGTTGCAGGACAGCGTACCGCAGTCGAGCTCCGAGGCTTCTTCCTGCGGGCCGTCGCCGGCGCAGACGTTGAAGATGGACATGTCGCCGAGGCAGGACCAACCGATGGACCAGTTCCTGGGCAACTTCATCGACACAACAAACTTTTACGACCTTGACATGTGGGCTGATTTGGGTGTACCCAACGGCAACATGAATCAGCAGTCTGCAGCCAACATGTTTGGAACTTTTGGGAACTTTGGCGTGCCGCCGACGAATAGATGGTGAGGCGCGGTATGGGTACGTAATTTCTCCGCACCATGGTGGGCATTCGGTGTTATGAGAAATCCGGAAGGCATAAAAAGAAGGAGGCGGTCGAAAGGGTTTCGGGAGGTTATTGGATATTTCTCGCTCTTGTTTAGAAAGGGGACGGGTTTTGGTTCGGGATCATTTGGTTTCGGACATGGCTTATCCCGGCGTTTGTTGTAAAGTGACAACTCTCCCATACTTGTAACGATAGCGCCATGAGACGACGAAACTACTTAATGGTAAAAATGGACGAGAGTCGACAACAACCACAATCATCGACGCAGGTGCTGACGTGACCGTGCGTTGACGAGGCCCCTGGTGATGTCAAAGATCCCTTACTTGGGAGTTGTGGGATTGAAGACGATCCAGACAGCCAAAGCCGTTGATGTAACCTAACCCTGGCTGGCTGAATGCCCGTCTTACCCCGAGCAGTGGGACTTTGGCTGGGGCGATGAGATGCGGCAGGTCACCCGGTAGGTAGCATTTCTCTGCAACGAGGATTTTTCAGAGTCTCTGTACCTTGGATGTCAAAAGGTCATCTTCTTTGGGACACACCATGGAGACGAATACTGTCAACCAGGAGAATCACATATTGTTGCTGTTCGCGGAACCTCGGGGGAATTTTCTACTTCGCTTCGGGGCCAGACTCCGAGACGATATACGAATCTGACATGTGCGCCCCGAGAGTCGAATGCTCCGATTCGCCAGCGCTGTGCCGTAGAAGTAAGACTCACCAAGTAGCATACCAGGAGACGGATAGATATCGGGGCGGGGCGGCATTTGCACTCTCCGACAATCCCAGCACTTCTTGCGGATGAGGACCTCGGTCAACTGCCCACCCTCGGGACCGAAGCTGGGCTGGCCCGACCCCCGACTCCAACCAGCAGCATAGTGTCGTGCTAGCTCCCAAAGCCTCAGCGCCACGCTCCAAAGGCATTGAAGCAAGATTGTATGCCGTGTAATGTAGAACCGCTCGGTCTCATCTGATTTGTCTGGGTAGTAGCAGCATGACTCCTTTTCTGCATCGCCTTTCCTCTTTCAGTCCGTGGTCATTCGTCTTTTTGACTACATGCGTCGTAGGCTCATTCCCATCCCTTTCAAGCTCCCCTTGGGGCNCCCCCCCCCCCTGGCCGTACTGTCAGCCAGAACGTGCAGTACGTTCATGCCATGCTAGGGAAGATGCGGTATGGGTCGAGACTAGCGGTAGGCCCAGGCAGGATATGCGGGCTGCGGGAGCCAAGATTAGAGGCTCCTTTGGGGGGACGGCAGGGCAAATAGGATGAGTCGGTGGTCGGTCATGGCATCATGTATTTTGTGATCGGAGTGTCCGTGGGTGGACTCGTTTCGATCTTGTGAGGATCATATAATAAGTCAGGGTGAAGCGTTCGTCCGGCTGGTGCTTCTGCTTCACTTGTTGTCATCCTCATCATCGACGCCATTTCACTCTAGACTTATACCAAAGGGCCAAAAGTTGGCATTGTGGTAGAGACAGAACAAAACGACGCGTATCAACAGTCGACATATTTACACACACCTGATCGCCCGTGGGATATACCGCTCGAGACCAGGGCCCGAAGCCAAAGATGTTGTTCAAAAAGCGCGACGAGAGCGCCGCGGCGGCCTCAACACCACCGCCTGACGAACAAGCCTCCTCATCGGGAACGAGTAAAACCCACGATGACGAGACCCGGGAACCCGCTCATAACGCCCTGGCACAAACATCCACCACGCGCTCCGAGATCCATTACCCGGCCGGACTCAAGCTCTTCCTGATCATGCTCTCCATCTTCATCACAATGTTCCTCGTAGCCTTGGTAAAAAAAAATAAAAAAGAAACATCTCCCTTTACACGCTGACTACCGTTCGCTGACGCCCGAATCAAGGACCGCCTGATCATCGCGACCGCCGTCCCGCAAATCACGGACGACTTCCACTCCGTCACCGACATCGGCTGGTACGGCAGCGCCTACCTCTTGACAACTTGCGCCTTCCAGCTCATCTTCGGCAAGCTCTACGCCTTCTTCCCCATCAAGACGGTCTTCCTCTCTTCGGTGCTCCTCTTCGAGCTCGGCTCCGCCGTCTGCGGCGCCGCGCCCTCGAGCGCGGCCTTCATCGTCGGCCGAGCCATCGCCGGTGTCGGCGGCGCGGGCATCTTCGCCGGAACGATCGTCATCATGGTGCACTCCGTGCCCCTGCACCGCAGGCCAAAGTACCAGGGGGCCTTCGGCGCCGTCTTCGGCATCGCGAGCGTCGTGGGTCCGTTGCTGGGCGGCGCGTTCACGAGCAAGGTGACGTGGAGGTGGTGTTTCTACATCAACCTGCCGCTCGGGGGCGTGGCGCTGCTGGTCATCGTGTTCACGCTGCGGCCGCCCGAGCAGGAGCTGGGGGAGACTTCCATATGGGAGAGGGTGAGGCAGCTCGACTTCGCGGGTACGACGGTGTTCATCCCGGGGGTCGTGTGCCTGTTGCTTGCGTTGCAGTGGGGTGGTGTCGAGTATACGGTAAATCACCCCTCCCATTTTTCCATGTTCTCGAGGAGAGGACGAAACTGACAATGACGGCAGTGGAACAACCCGCGCATCATCGCCCTGCTAATCCTCGCCGGCGTCCTCCTCATCACCTTCGTCGGGATCCAGGTCCTCATGCCTTCCACCGCCACCGTCCCGCCGCGCATCATGCGCCAGCGCTCCATCGCCTTCGCCTCCTGGGCCGCCTTCTGCGTCGGCGGACAGATGATGGTCTTCGCCTACTTCCTGCCAATCTGGTTCCAGGCGATCCAGGGCGTATCGGCCGTCGACTCGGGCATCCGGACGCTGCCGCTCGTGCTCTCGATGACGTTGTTCGCGGGAGTGTCGGGGGCGGTCATCACCAAGCTAGGGTATTACACGCCGGTGATGCTGGTGGGCACGTGCATCATGGCCATCGGCGCGGGCCTGCTGACGACGCTGGAGGTCGGGTCGGGCGCCGGGAAGTGGGCCGGTTTCCAGGTCATCTACGGCGTCGGCATGGGCATGACGTTCCAGGCGCCGAACCTGGCGGCGCAGACGGTGCTGAAGATGAAGGACGTGCCCGTCGGGACGAGCATCATGTTCTTCTCGCAGACGCTGGGGGGCGCCATCTTCATCTCGGTTGGGCAGAACGTGCTCAACAACGAGCTCGTGAAGAGGCTGAGGGGGCTGCCCGGGCTGGAGGGTGTCGATCTGAAGGGTTCTGGAGCGACGACGCTTACGGAGCTGCCGGCGGACGTCAGGGGCCCCGTGCTCGAGGCGTACAACGAGGCGCTGAGGATCGTGTTCGTGGTCGGGCTTGTGCTGGTCTGCGCCGTGATCATTGGGGCTAGCGGGATGGAATGGAGGAGCGTGAAGAAGGGGAAGCAAGGGCGGAAGCCGCAAGGGGACGTCGAGGCTGCAGGGGCGGTGGCGGTGGCAGGAGCTGCTCCCGATGGCATAGCGGCAGACAAGCAGAAGGAGGAAGTCGGGGTCGATGAAAGAAGCGAGAAGGAGGGGGATGATAGGACGAGCGTCAAGGAGGGTGGTGACGATATCGAGAAGGCCGAGAGGCGAGACGCAGAAGAGAGGATTACTCCTGTGGGGGAGGAAAAGGACAAGGACGAAGGGACGGATACCGGGGCGAAACCTCAGTGATGATTGCGAGTCTCATGTCGATGACAAGCATGGAACTCCAGATGGGCATGCGGGACAGGGGCCTGGGATCCGCCATTGAGCGTTCTAAGAGATGCAAGTATTTGGGCTTGGACTTTTGGTGTTTGTAAGATAGGCAGAGCACATGATACCCCACTCGTCGTATAAGCCTCGGAAAGATTGGTTTACCCTCTAGAGCCATTCTGCTTTCGAGAAGGTCTTGATACTATCTTTAATGTAAAATTCTCTCAGCGCAAGGGTTCTAACACGGCTAGACAGTGTTGATGGCAGCCCTCGTCTCTTTGTGCTCAAACTAAAAGCGGACATTGAATGATTTAAGGTAGGAATACGATCAGGAAACAAATTGATAAATACACAAGTTTTGATCGACACTAGCTACCATTACAGACCGTGGAACAGAAGGGGATTTCAAGCAAAAACAAAGGTGTGATGGTAGAAGCGGCCTCCTAGCTGCCGGCCTTGGCCCAGACGGCGTCGAGACCATCACAGAACAACAACTCCGTCACCTTACAAGTCACGACTACCATCCCGAAACGAGTCGTAATTTGCACGATGTCGTACGATGCACACTTCTATTATTGTATTCCATAAGATAAACCCTACTATATCCGTCCCTAATAATGTGCATCTGAGTATTGCAGTCATCAAGTCATAGCCGGAAGATCGGCTCCGTCCCTACCAAAACAACAAGAACGCCAGGAGAAGAAGGCAACATGACGAACGGAATCCGGGGGTATCAGGTAGTCTTGACGGGCTTGTATCCTCTGAAATTTTCGCAAGGGAGGTAGTTATTCTCGATAAACGGCGTGGCGGCCTGGAAACCAGCGGCGTCGGGGAAAGACGTGTCCGCCTTGAACGGGCCGAGGTTCGACTTGACGGTGCCGCGCACGGGGACGGGCTCGAAGGCGCCCTGGGTCAGGCTCGTGTTGAAGAGACGGATCTGCTGGTCGCACGTCGAGCCGTTGGCGAAGATGGGCTGGTTGATGATGGCGTCGAACATGGCCAGCGTGTAGGGAAACGCCTGGTCGTCTGCGGCGCATCTTCGCATCTCGAGGGACAGGTAGTTCGCGCCGGCGGACCCGTTGAAGTATGTGCCGCCCTGGGCGCGGTCGTCGTAGGCGTTGCATTCCGGGTCGAAGGTGGCGGCGTGGACCTTGGTACCGTAGGCTTGGGAACCGGTAATGGCGGCGGGGTTGGAGGCCGAGATCAGCTGCTCCGGGGCCCAGCGGAAGTTTGACATGCCGTCTCCTAGTAGATCGAGGAACGGGAATTCAAAGCCGGCTCTCTGAGGGGTATGTCAACCAGTGTTTCTTCAAGCTGTGGGTACGATCAAGGGACGACTTACACTAAAGTCTGGGATGCTAATGTCCATGAAGCGGATATCGTGATCGTGGCCGGCTTGGATCACCACAGGATATTGCCCAGCAGGAAAGCCTGGCATGAGAGCCCTGTAGGCGTCCTCCAGTATTCCGTACTGTTGGGGAATCATCTGGCGTGCCGTCGTCAAGGGGATAGGAACGATGGCCATGGTGACGTTGAGGACGCCCGTCGCGCTATTGGGGTACTGACTGAATATGGGGTTTGGCTGATCAACGTTGGAGCAGGCCGCCGTGGCCGCCGTGGCCGGCACATCTTGCGCCGCCGCCGTCTGCATGTGGACTCCTAGGACGACCAGCAGGGCGGCGATGGACGCGTGGATGAGATAAGTGAAGATTGGCATGTTGAGCCAGATGGAGAAAGCGTTGCTCGAGGCTAGACAGAGCCTGTTCAGGTTTGGGCTGGGCCATGTGGAAGGCAGGAGAGTGACCATGTTTTAAGAACACACTCTCACTCTAGACGTGTAGCCGCAAGGCGGAAAGAGGCATTGGACCATCAGTAATCGACAAATCAACACCCCAGCTGTCGATCCGGCAAATGTTTGCTTGTCCTGTCGAAGTCGCGGCCTCTCCCTTCCTATTTAAGACGGGGAGTCGTGGCGATGAGTGACGAGCGTTACGAGGTTCCGGCGACACCGGGATGTGGAGTTCGTAGGGAGTTTAATAGAGGTGACGACGATCCGTCCAGAAGCCGGGCTGCTTCAACAAGGGCCCCCCGAAAAGACGAAGATTGTCTTCTACCACTACTACATGTGTGATGTGGTGGGTAGCGGCCGGGATAAGAACGGAAGCGATTACAGCCATGGGGAACGGCGTGGACGGGGAAGTGGCATCTGGTAGGACATCTGGGACGACGGTGCACCCGCACGGATGGTATGGTGTTCATGGGCTGTCGAGGATCCGACGCCAGAAAGCAGGCGGGGGGCAGTAGGACTTGGGACGGCTTTGGTTCGTAGGGATCAACCCGTGGGCTCGGAAAGGAAAACCCCGAGTCAAGGAGGAGGGAGTGACACAGTGAGAAAACGGCGTTTACTGGCATTCGGGAGGGAGAGAAGCCAGACGCTCGGCTGCAGCCACAGGCTCGGATGGTTGGCTTTCCGGGGCAGCTGGGAAGAGCAGGCGTGATCAGCCACGGACACGGAAGGCCGATGGACCGGCCGAGCGAGGAATGGTCGCGCGGTCTTTTTGTGCGTCGCTCGTTTTTGGGCCACGCGACAGGCCAGCGTGGTGCAGGGCATCGTTGGCTCGGAGGCGGTCAGAAGGATCTCACCAGATCCAGCCGATCGGTCGGTGGCTTTTCCTTAGCCATGTCTTGCCCTGAGCCATCGTCGACGATGAACACCGCTATCCATCATGATGCGTTCGTCCACCTCAATCCGTATGTGCAGGCAGATCTACGGACGGTATGAGATGAGAGACGTTGGAAAGGTGACTGACAGGTCACTGGCGCACTGGACATCCTGGGTCCCTTGGCTTGAGTAATGTCGACAACAGTCAGTCAGCATGACTCGGTGGAGACAGGAAGCGCTTACGTCCGTCGTCAGAAAGGCCTGTGTTACTTGTTCTGTGTATGGTGTGTAGTGTCGAAAGGATGAGGAAGATCCGAGGTTTCAAGTTGGAATGCGATTCGGTAGTGCTGCTAACTCCTCGCCGGACAGTCATAGGGTGGTTGATCTACGAGTGTGCCCAAGGTCAGTTGAGTAATCTCTGGCTTCCACGCAGATTCCGTCAGAGGTATTTCTCATAGTTATTTGATCAGCGAGTTGTTCATCGCAGTTGTCCTCACATCCTCAATCATCACGGGGTCCGGTCCAGGGATCCCCTCGAAGAACAAACGTTTCCGCTGCCGGGGACTTCTTAATTAGTTTTAGCGCGGGGTTTATCGAAGTGCTACATCAGATACCTCCTGCGGTGACAGGGAGCAAGGGCGTAGGCGAGATGATCTACCTCGAGTTCGTCAGGCCAGATGCAGCACGGAATCCTCAAGCGTCTTCTACCGCCGCCTTAGTTACCTCTTTTGACTTTCAGATATTTTACTTTTTGAGGGAAAAAAAGAAAAAGGAGAGCAAGTTAACTCGCGAGTGAAAGGAAATGTTGAGCCACATCGTTTCTACGTTACACTCAAGATGACGATGGGACTCATGAACTCTCCATCAAAGTCTAATCTAAGCTCTCCATCGGGCCGAGTGTACCTGGGAATCATCCTTCTTTTAACCACTACTTGCTAGCGGATCTGACGGCCGCAATTCACCTCTTTGGGCCTTGGCCTTGGCCTTTGGGCGCAGACGCCACAGCCGGAACTGAAATTCCCGGCATGAGCTCATCTCATCCAACTTCAGCTCCATCTCATTTCTCATCTCGCCGTTCATAAATCAACAAACGCGCAAGCTTCGTTAGCGGTGTGAGACAATTCAACGCACCCACACCCACACCCAACCTCCCATTCGATCGGCCTTGTACTTTTCTCTCCAAGTGGCTTCGCTCCTATCATTGTCCTTCTAACGTGTCGCCTTGCAATTTTGATCTTATTTTTATTTTATTTTATTTTACTTTGGGGTCTTTTTTTTTATCGCTCATCAAACTCACGGCCCTGCTGGCACATTCCTTGCGGTGGTCTAAAGTCAAGACATTTGATCGGCTTTACTGTTACCCCCCTGTGGCACAAGCTGTCCTTGAGATAGAGCCACCCTGTTTGCGTACAGACCCCTCAAACGTCACCGGATCACATCCTATCCGAGAGACCATTTCACTCGCCCGCCATGGCCTCCGTCGCCGATCAACCTCCGGCTGCAACCGGCCTGCAAGAGAAGGCCGCCGCCGCTTCGGGCCCGCTCAAGACTCTCATCCCTGAACCTGTCCCGACGGCATCCCCCCCGCCTCCCCCGGCGTTGACGCCGGACCAGCAGTCCAAGTATGATGGCCTCCTTGCCCAGGCCCGCTCCTGGACAGACGTCAAGTGCGCTGCCGCAGACAAATCCGGGCCCCTCACCGACTCGGAACGCCAGTGGCTCACGCGTGACTGCCTCCTCCGCTACCTGCGCGCCACGAGTTGGAACCCCAAGGAGGCCCAGAAGCGCCTGCTCGGGACGCTCGTCTGGCGTCGCGAGTATGGCCTCGAGGGCATCACGCCTGAGCACATCTCCCCCGAGAACGAGACGGGCAAGCAGGTTATCCTCGGTTTCGACAAGGAGCGCCGCGTGTGCCAATACCTCACCCCGGGCCGCCAGAACACGGAACCCAGCCCGCGCCAGGTCCAGCATCTCGTCTTCATGCTCGAGCGCAGCATCGAGTTGATGCCGGCCGGCCAGGAGAAGCTATCGCTCCTCATCAACTTCAAGACGTCAAAGACCCGCTCCAACACGGCGCCCGGTCTCGGCCAGGCCCGTGAGGTTTTGAGCATTCTACAAACGCACTACCCGGAGCGCCTGGGCAGGGCTCTCATCATCAACGGTATGTTTCCCCTCTCTCTCGTGTCCTGGTGTTCGCCCGTCCTAAACATGTGCCCCAGTCCCTTGGGTCGTCAATGGTTTCTTCCGCCTCATCACCCCCTTCATCGACCCCATGACACGCGAGAAGCTCAAGTTCAACGAGGACATGCGGCAGTACGTCCCCGAGGAGCAGCTTTGGAAAGAGTTTGGTGACGGCAAGCTCGACTTTGAGTATGACCACTCCGTCTACTGGCCCAGCCTGAACGCGACGTGCAAGGAGAAGCGGGACGCCCGGACGGCCCGTTGGATTGCCGGCGGTAAGCTGATTGGCGAGCACGAGGATTACCTCAAAGGTGCTGTTGAGAACGGCGCCGCGGCCGCTTCTGCGCCAAAGACGGAGGCATGATAACCGTCTTTGCTTTCATTACAAATACAGTTATATTTCATCTTCTCTCAGGGGCCAACTTATATACTAGAGGACATAGACGGAGCTTCAGGGTCTCGAGGTAATTGGAAAGAAGTGTTTAGAAGGATAGAAAAGGAAGAGTAAACCGAACGGAGCAAGCTTGTTGAGATGATTGAGAATGGTTTGTCAAAATAATTACATCCCCAATTCACGTATTTGCCACCAAAGCATTGAGTTTTAAAATTCCTATTTCTCCCTCCTATTTTTTTTTCTGCTTCTTCCTAAACATGTGGAAACATCGAGGCGCTTGAGGAGCGCCACTGAAGTGAAAATGAACAAGGTCACCGAAGAAGCTCTTATCACCAATCGCCGATAAGGATGTGCCCCCTGCAAGGGAACCGAATCCATCAGCCACGAAAGCTCCCGCCCAAACTGTCCAATTGGTCCAAACGTCACCTTTAGACTCGCGCGCGCAACAAGTCGCAACCCCCGAAGTCGAATAATATCTTTTGCAGCGACGCAACGACGACAACGACGACCAACAAATGACATTTTCCCCATCCGAGTCACAATAGCACACACACGCACAATGGCGAACCTCCAAACGACAAAGAGCGTCCCGGGCAAGGAGTCGTCCGGCCTCCGCTACCCCTCCAACGGCAAGACAATCTACCACCGCCCACTCAACCGCACCAAGACGGCCGAGCTCAGCCAGGCCAGCTTCGCCTACCTGTTTAGCGAGATGGTCTCGTACGCCCAGAGGAACGTCAAGGGAATCGCCGAGCTGGAACAACGGTAAGCCCCTCTTGTCCCATCTGCGCGTTGTCGCCCCCCCAAACCTCGAATCCTGACCGTCTCCTTCTCTTCACAGCCTAAACGTCCAGGGCCACTCAATAGGCCTCAAGCTCCTCGACCTCCTCCTTTTCCGCGAACCTCCACGAACCCAGCTCCGCCCCCTCACCATCATTGCCCTCCTCCACTTCATCAAGCAATCCTGCTGGCAGCACCTCTTCGGCCGACAGGCTGACCGCCTCGAAAAGTCGGCCGACCCGTCCAAGCCCGACGAGTACATGATCATCGACAACGAGCCCCTTGTCAACGCCTACATCAGCGTGCCCCGTGAAATGTCCCAACTCAACTGCGCCGCCTACGTCGCGGGGATCGTCGAGGGCGTCTGCGACGGCGCCGGCTTCCCCGCCAGGGTGAGCGCCCACAACATCGCCGCCAAGGACGAGCACGAGATGTGGCCCGGCAAGACCGTTTTCCTCGTCAAGTTCCGGCCCGAAGTGCTCGAGAGGGAGGGGTACCTAGGCAAGAGCTAATGTAGGTGGCCGGAAGATCTGGTTGTATGGCGATTAAAGGCGTTATATCATATTCAAAGGATACGGCATGGACGGCGTTCAGGTTCAGAAGGGGGTGAAAGATTTGGGCTTCAAGATGCCTCTGTATTGGCGTGGTTCGCTTTTCGTTTGAGCGGACACTTTATACATAGCACTGACGGGTTTTGGTAGGCCTTTTGAGGCTCGCATGAAAACCATCAGATCGTTGGGGGAATGGATGCTGATCCATGCGTGGCAGCATGTTCAAAAATAGATGTGCTAGACAGCGTCTGCTTGTTCATCCATCGAGTCCCTCAAAAAGAACCCCCACGAGACCGTTGATTCGAATCTTCCCGACCCAAAAGGCTTCTAATCTCTTCCTCCCAAGAACCAAAAAACCGGGTATCCCATGAAAACGCCCAAACGTCCGCGCCGAAACCTCCTCCCGAGCCTAACCAACGGATTCCATCACCGCGGCATCCGACTCCCTCCTGCACCCGCCGGCCCCTTCGGACCCCTGCTTATCAGCGCCGCGAGCCCGAGGTCCTTCCATGCCGCCTCGCGCTGCCTCTGCGTCGCCTTGGTTATGCCGAACGCCGCGTGCTGGTCGGGCACCACGTCGTCCTCGTCCTCCGGGTTGATGGGCTGGTGCTGCGGCGGGACGTACACCTCGTCGTCGGGGAGCCTGTCTTTGCAGAAGTCTTCAAAGAGGTCGGCGTCGCGCGCGCGGTGCATGTGAACGTGTGTGTAGCTCGCGTCCTTGTTCTGGTGGTCGTACATCAGTTTCCGGGCGGGTATTCACAAAGTTTGGGGGGGTGTTTGATAGGGGGGAAAGGCGTACCAGTCCCATAATTGTACGTCAATGATATTATGCGGTTGATGTACTTGAATTCCTTGCAGTGATTTCTTCTTTTAATAGTAGCTGGGCGGGTTCTGTGTAAATCGGTGCTGTTCCTGATGCTGTTTTGCGCCAGGTTGATGTTGTTGGTGTGGATATCCAAGCGTAAGCTTCCAACTTCGCGCCCCGCTGTTCGGTACGTCCCGAGCAGGGGGGTCGACTTCCGTAGCGAGCGCGGTCACCGAATCCCGGACCCGCTTCCAATTCACTCTTCTACCGGCAACAGCACCAGCATCTTCCTCACGCATCCCTCTTTGTACAAAACCCTGTCCCAGAGCCTTTTCTTGATTCACCACCCCGAACGAAGGAGGCTGTGTCAGTCGTGAGCCAGGAAAGTTGCCGGGTTGTAACGATTAGAAATCAGTTGCGAATTCTCACCACTGTGCAAACCTTCGTTCTAATACAACTTGATTTAGGACGAAGTATAGAGATGTTGCGATCCCGAAATGGTAAGATTTCGATTCATAAGCTTCTCTTTATGTTTGGTAGGCTCTCATGATGCTCTTTGGTCATAGGGTTACCCCTCGGGATGACTATTCGGCCAAGTCCAAGGTGGGCTTTTTTGAAACCTCTCAGGATAGAAAGTATGTTGACAATTGTTTTTCATCATCAAACTCATAGGATCGGTGCTTCTTTTAGTTTCGTGTAGTCCCTTAATGCCAATGAAAAGACCGTTCCCTGGAGGGCTCATCCCCGCCGCCAGGCACGACTGAATCCCACTCGACCTCATCCGCCCTCACAATCCCTCGACGGTGTTGAGGAGAAGCAAAATCCGCCATCTGTTCGCCTTGTTGCTCCTCTTGCTGCCGAAACTAAAACTAAGATTCACCCTGCGGCTCGTCCTATGTTTCATCCTGCGGTTCCTTCTCTGGCTCGCCGGCCTCTTCGTTCCGCCTGATAGCAACCAACACTGTTCCCTCGTGGTTCTTCCAGTACCCGCCCTTGCCGTTGACGACACATGTCACCTGCACTGGGTTCATCAGACGCGCTGCCACCAGCGACGCCTGCACCTCGACATGATGCTCAGTCGGTGCGCAGAGCAGTGCCGAACACGTGCCTCCGGCCACCTGCAGGCATGATCCGGGCATGGCGCTAAGCATTCCCGGCTTTTCCGCCAGCGACATGTGTCCCAGCCGGCTGAATAGGGGCGGGCAGTCGATGGGGTTCGGGCCGGGGGCGTTTGTGCATTTCCAGTTAGTCCCGGCGCCCGGAATCATCCATTCCATCTGAGAAACGCCACCGGGTGTTCTTTTTGTTGAGTATTCTCCTTCGAAAGCGGACCATGGAATGGTGCGCAAGGTGGGTGGGACTTGGGTGCAGTTGTAGTTGTATTCCCTGGTGTGATTGCTGAGCTTGAACTCTCGAGGCTGATTGCGGACTGGGCTGGCCATGGCGAGGGCTGCCAGCAGAAGGGTGACGAGATGAAGGATGATCATGTCGATTCTCTCAAAGGCCTTGATAGGGATTCTTAGATGTAGGTGGTTGATACTGGATGAAATATGTACAATAAGAAAAACCTGACACAACGGCTTCCTCGTGCTCGTCGAAGACTTGAAGCGGGAGAGATTGACCTCCCAAGAATGGTTTATATCTATCCTTAGTAGTAGGTAGCTGGGCTGGAAGGTATATGTCAGAAAAAAGGAAGCCACGGCCCGAATGAAAGAATGGATCATGCCTTCCTTCTTAATGATACCCGAGGCTTTCCCACAGCAAGAGCTCCTCGCCAGTGGCCGCAATGACACCGAACACGTTTGCCCCTGCAGTAGCAGCTGGAGTTTATCTCTTTGAATGTCGCCCCTCACGTTGCACAAGCCAACGTCAACCATAGTAACGATCGGTTCTGGAGCGTATACAATACCAAGCACGTAAGTACAGCGCCTTCTGGGCTACTTGCTGAAACTCCGCGGTAGCTTTGTGCATAGTAAGCGAAGGTGTAACGAGAATGCAAGGGCATCTAGACCGGGCCGGTATGGGTGTGAGTTACACCGACACGGAGACACACCTTTCGTACGAAAATGACAACGTTGGGGTTTTGCGGCTGTGGAATATGTACTGCCGGTCATCTGACTCCAGATACCACCGTACGGCTCACATTTTGCGGACATCGCGTACACGGCTCGTATCAATATTTGATGAGGACGAATCCATCATTCTGGCTGGGCGCGGCAGCTTAGCTTCTAGCCTCCTAGCAAACGACTACGAATTGACGTGGCGAGAAGTGATTCTTTTGGTTGGACCATACCAAGACGCCATCTCTTGGTCGAGGGTTGTTGTTAATGCCCGGTCGAAGCACTTGCGGCGCTGTTGGATACCCGTGGTCATATCTTCCTCATCCACAAGTGAGCAATAGAGCTGGAGGGAAGGACATAATAGAGTGTTCGAAGCATCAACTCTTGTTTTGGAGTCTCCAGCAATGAAGGGTTTTCTGGAGAGGGAACCAAGGCGTTCAACGAGGAGATCATGCCGCGTCGTAAGCGTGCTTCCCCATTGCAAATCTAGAGCAAGGAATTGGAGGTGGTTAGCAGATCTCGGTCATTGTATCAAAAAGAAATATTACAGAATTTCAGCACCTGCTTGAAATCAGCGGCGTGGTGTGAAAAGAAAACCCTAGCAGTTTACGAAATGGGATGTTGATAGCTCAGTCCAACCGCTTGATAGATGGTCGCCCACCAAGATGACGGTGTGTCTCCCGTCATTAAGATTATTGAGTTCTTACGTTAAAATAAAGCGTTGGTTCATTTTAAGATTGGCATCTTACTATTGTTGTAAAATCGATGGCGAGCTCTCAGATTCACAGCGGACTTCAACGGGGTATTGTGAAGATATCCTGGCTCACAACCTTCTAGCCCCAAAGACTCCCTTGATACTGGCGTTTTCTTCCCCGAGACATAGAAGATAAAGATGTGGCTTGAGAACGAAGACGATGTTGTCCATGTCGGCCCTCTTAACGGACGGCCCGACAGCTTGCCCCTGACTTTTTGTGTGCTGTCGGAGAACCGGAAGGGGGGGAGAACTTGGCTGAAGCAAAGCAAGTTTGAGGAACGATAGTGGCATCCAGGATTTTGAAGAATGGTGGATTCCATTAATATAAGGCTTTGGCGCAGACGTGAGGATGCTCAAAACAATACTGTACCATGCCAAGCCTCAGAAGCCTCTCATATGCTGCCATAGGCCTGATCGTATTCAGGTCGAAATACGGCGGAAAGAGAAAAATATATATTTGAGGACTTGGGAGGTCTGGGCGGCAGACTTCTCATTGCATAGATTATAGAGCCTGACCCGGAGATGTTCCTCAATCTTGAAACGGGTTGGGCATGCCCACCGTGAACGCCGTTTGAGGTGAATCCATCATAAATATCAATTTGAAACGCAAACAGACTTTTCGAGGCAAGAGCCTCGATTATTTAGGGCAAAGAATTTCTATGCCCATTCACAAATCATACCCACCGAGTACGGGTATCCGGTGAAATCGCGACCCAAGCTCAACATCATTCAGGGTATCATCTCAATCACCTTCCTGTCTTCTCTGGCCATCCTCCTTTCCCGGATACGGTACACAACGACGACCCCAACCCCCAAAACCGTAAAAGTGACTGTGAGAGCGATGATGACGACGACGTGGAGGTCCATAGCCTCGTAACTCGGTGTACTCTCTTGTTCCGCGTTCGTGGTCGGGACCGTGGATAGTTGGAATTTATCCGGAGACTTTTCGCGACGGAATAGTAATTCTATATTTCCGAGGTTAGCAAGATGAAGCAGGATTATTCCCAAAAGTTTCGCAGACGAAGCGTATCTCGGTGTGCGTTGTACGTATTCAGCGTACTCCTATGATAACATGGATTTGGTAAATAACCTCAACTCTCTTCGACTGGCCTCCTGCTGAGACGTTTATGTATCGCTCGTGAACAAAGTCCTCCGTGTTTTCCCGCCCTTCTGGCCATCAAGCGACGAGAAAGCCCATCACAAAGCAAAGAAATCCCACAACCCGTGCGAGGTCTATCCGCTTCCCCGGATTTCTCTCACAACGGCCTTGTTCTCCCATCACAAAAGCTCCCATTTCTCTTCTTCCATCAAAGGGGAAAAAATTATTCAAGACCCGCGAAGGCCTTGTTCACCTTTCTCGCACATCTCTTCTCAATTCAACAGCTCACCCCGACTGAACAAAGTACCCATCCTCTCGCGCCCGCCCACCCACGATCAAGCCACTGTTTACATCTCGCACCGCTTCCCTCGAACAATTCTCTGAAAAACACATCCCAAATGAACAATGCTTAGTTCACACGGGATTCTCTCCTGACTTGTGCTGGTTCTCAAAGCTGACAAGCGTCTCAGCTACAAAAGTTCACAGAGGTGTGAAAGCAAACATCACACGACCAATCGATAAAACCATCGTGACTCCGAGCACGCAGTGAGTGAGTCTCTTACCACAACTCTCTTTTTCTCGCAACAATCTTCATCTGAGTATTTGCAGAGCAAACAAAAGACTGAACTTTCATTTCACAGAACATCAGACCAAAAAGCCGTGTCCCGCTTGCCAGCGTCCCCGCTGTCAGTCGTCTATTAGCCTACAATATATCGGACCATCAGAAACTGAGAATATTGGAAGATGATACTCACTGCGGCAACTTTGTCCGCTATGGCGATCTCACCTATCGACTCCCTCCCATCTCCTGCGCCTCTCCCAGCCCCTATCCCGCACGCCCTCACAGCACCTACCTCCTCGCCCGCCGCAACGGCCGCGCCCTCCCGCGCAGCTCTCCGCCCGACGGTCTACAGTGACATGACAGCAACATACGTGATCCTCCTCTTCGTGCCCGTCATCTTCCTGGCCTTCGCCGTCTACACGAACTTCCGCTACAACCGCCGTGAGGCAGCGAACCTGGACATCGAGATGCAGTCCTTCAAGAAGTGGTGGTTCCCCTGGCGCGAGCTCGATGAGGGCGAAGTCCCCAACGAAGTAAGTCGCAAACAAAACAAACAACCACCCAACCCCTCCGCACCCGCGCCAGTGCTGGCGCCGGCGCCTGCCCCCCTTTACCCCCCTGGCGCGGACGTCCCGACCTGGGGTCGTCGCCACACCTTCAGGGAGGTCCGGCAGTACCTGCCCGAGCCCAAAAGGCCCAAGAAGGGCCGCCAGGGCCGCCAGGGCCGCCACGAAGAGTCCCACGCGGAAAGCAGCCGCGATGCCGAGCGACGGGCTAACTCGTACTCTTCACACCCTCAGATCTACGGCCGCACCGGCTCTCGCCGCAATGATCCCTTCCCGGACCCCGACGCCGACGCCGCAGATGCCGCAGGGCCCTCCGCCTCCTCCAACGTCACCGAGCTCTCGCCCTCGAGCCCCGGGCCCTGGGCAAAGGGCGCCATTCCCACATACTACACCGGCATACCCACCCCCGCCGTGGGCCAGAACGACAACGTCTCCCCGCTCTCTCGCGAAGAAGCCGCCGCACGCCGCAGCCAGACCACGACGTCCTCGCGCTACAACTTCCACGACTCCGACGAAGAAGGCCGACCCGCCGAGCTCCAGCACGAGCANCCTGCCAAGCCTTAGGTCAGCAGCGCCGGACGCCACCCGCCGCTCGACGGAGCACACCTCGCCCACCCCGCGCCCTCGGCCTTACACCGCCCCGGCCAAGACGACGCACCCCAGTCGTCGGATGTCCGATACCAGCGTCGGCCGTCGTTGGAGTGGCCCCGCGTATGCAAGGGCTGCGGGCAGGTGGGATAGACCATGCGCCCAGGTGACATACCAATGAGACGGTACCGAGGAGGGACGAGGGGATCGGGGTTTGAGGGGGGGAGGGGGATTTTTGGGACACGAGACTCGGCCGTAAACTCAATCTATTGAGGATGAGCGAACGTCCTTGCCGCCCGCAAACGAGTCCCACACAGAGGATAAGCAGGCCGCGGGCGCCGTTCGCTGCATCATCAGCCTTTGAACACTCCTTTCAGGCCAGGAAAACTGGTAACGTACGTACATCATCCCTCCTCTTCCTTCCTTTCCCCTACCTCACCCCTCAACCTCCCAAAGCATCGACGTCTAACACCAAGTGTCTTCCTCTCGTTATAGTTTTCATCCCGATGGCCATCTTCTCCCAAGATCTTGACGAGACTGCTCCCTGCCCCGAAACTCTGATTTTGTGACGAAAACGACAAGGACGAAAAAAGAGACTCAAAGCCTAGTTCATATTGAAAAAGATGCGCGCGAGCCTAGCTTTTTGGCTGCGGAGTGACCGGGCCAGCACAAAGTACGTGGTTGCCGAGAATGGTCGGCACATCGCATTACTCTTGTCAGCCCGTCTTTATCCTTTGGGACGCTCTACCTTAGAAGGGTCTTCCCCAACAAACGTGCGCTGTTTCATGACGGGTCACTTTGGCCGAAACACATCATAGAAGGGATGACCCATGCCAAATTTGTGAGAGAAGGCCAAAAACTGAAGGCCGACATTTTTGTTTTGGAATCAGATAATACGGGATGCCCACACAGCCAGAGAGCACTTCTCGACTGCGTGGGGCCCTTTGGAACTCTTCGATTGATCCTCCCTAATAACCTAATGCATAGAGAGGCCATCTACTAAGAAAGCCGGACAACAGTATCTTCCCAATGGTCCCATTTCTGCCTGATGAAACAAAGTAAAATAAAGGGCAGATGTCGAAAAACCGCAATCCACTTCCCACCAACGCTGGAAGAAAGCGTCCGCCCAATACCCTTTTAGTTATGGAGTTGCCTGTGGTGCTGTTTTCCCCATCGAGACTGTTGAGAATCGAAACGTAGGAAATCCCGAGCCTCTTTCAAAGGCTCCTGGAACCGGATCTGCACCACCTCGGAGCCCCGCGTGATGCCCCTGGAGCGTGTCACAGCTCTGGTGGATGCTTCCTTTGCGTAGGATACAGAATCGAAAAAGTGCCGCCGCTCGCTCGCTAGTGATTGTCCATGCAATGTAAACTCCATAAACGCCAGGTCGTTATTATGATGGCCTTAACCCCTTCCCCGTTGTTTTGGTGACAAGGCTCGACGAAAGAGAATCAAGGTTGTTAATAAAACACAATCGTCCAATGCGGCCGCGAGGGAGATTGCGGAACGAAGTCGTTGTATATAATACAGCGGAAGGATAAGCGGCTCGAATGAGCGGCGTCGGGTCTGCTGCCTGTATACCTATGCGGTAATATTCCGCAGTGTTCGGCAGGATGAATAGGCGGGTCGTTCGTAGTCCGTTTGACGGAATTGTGTTGCCTTGGGGCTATCTTCCCCTTCATTGCTTCTGATCGGGAGTACCCCAGATTGGTGCACCGAGAGGCTTGCTGACGCCAAAACCCACACCCACGCCGATGCCAATGATGAGGAGGCCGATGGCAATCTTCATGATGATACGGTTCCGCTTGCTCATTTTAGCCATGCAGGCGCAGGAGCCGCGATTCCGCTTGGCAGCCTTTGCCTTTGCCTTCCAGTCCTGCTTGCCCGGCCATATCGTTGGGCAGTCCTTCGTGGTGGTTATTGTTTTCATGGCATAGGGGTCCGAGGACGATGTCGTTGTGATCATAGCTTCAATATCTGTGTCGAAAGGGTTTTCATTCCGGTACGATCTCGGGGTGGAGAGATTGCTGTCGCGGGGCAACTCCAAGCTCTTCTCAGGGGTCGAGGATCCAGGCGTCAGAGTAGAGGGGTTGTGGCAGTCGGACGTAGCGAAGGCAGCCTTCTCAGGTAGGGCGATGTTGTGGACTGCCGAGTAGGCAGCCGTCTTTTCCTGTGGAACAGCCATTGTCGCGGTTGGCGAGAGTGGCTGGCTAACAATACGTGTAGTTGCGTTGTCGTTTCAAAGGCTCGTAGGGGAGAATCCGACACTCAATCGAACAGTCTGTCCCAAGAGTATGAAAGATGGCCGAGGCAAGAGGGCCAGGACTGTGGAACGAGGTTGGGTTAGTCAGGACACGGTGAGGTATCAAGGACGGTTCAGTCGCAGAGGTTTATAGTAGAAGGAAGCGAAGTGAAGGAATGGGATCAACAAAACCCCCAATGGGAGGAAGACTTGGTGTGACGTACATACCGAATGCAGGCGGGTACACCGAAGGAGGCCTTGGGAAAAGGATACTGAGAAGCGAAGAACGCCAGCCAGGAAGGCCAACTCAGTTTCGTGACAGCTTGATTCCAAAGTGCTCAAGTGGTTCCAGCCAGCAGGGGATGTGATGGAATCGTCAACGGGTAGAGGCGTCGTTCTTTCCAGTTACAGGTGGTATCGAAGGCGAAGCCTGCGTCAACCAAGGTCTCGTTATGTCAACCAGGGCCGTACGTGGTTGGCAAGTCGAAAGGGAGGAGCGAGACTGGAATGATGGAGGATGATTGAGGGGTAGGCGTGTAGATGTAGGTGATGAAGGGAGAGGGACCGACGCCGTGTTGAAGGAGATCGGAGACAGCGTTTTGGGGGACGTTTTGAAAACCAGACGGCAAGACCCTTTCAGTACAATTCGGGAGTGGGGACGAGAGAGGGAGAAAGGTTGCGAAGATGGGATGGGACGACCTTCACTTGGCGAAGAGTAGGGAAACCTCGAAGAGACGACACGGCAAGAGAAGAGAAGGGAGCGAACGTGCACAGCATGAGGGAAGGGAGGTGTCACGATGGTTTTATTAGAAAAGAAGGCATGGCATTGCGGGTACATGGTATTCATGGAGCCCAATACTTTGAAGTAAGTACCTCCTACCTGGGCAGAGAGTGTGTGGCTCGTCCAGAAACAACATAGGCACACAGAGCCAGAGAACAAAAGAGAGAGAGAGAGACAGGCGCAAAACAGAGACACAAGACACACAACGAGGACGGGTTAGAGAGCGATAGGCAAAGTGTGAGGGCGATAGAGTGACAGACATGGGATGAGCGAGATTGTGCATGTGCATCGCGCAGGGAATATGGAGGTACGTACCGGCACCGCAGTACGTATCGCGTTCCCTGAAATGTACGTGCCCGCCTCTTTTTCGACCCCCCAATGCTGGACGAGCTGGAACACACCAGGCAAGACCCAGACCTGGACTGGGGGAGGGTGCTGGGGTGGGGTGGGCGTCCGCTGGTGGGCGGCTTCCACTCCCGGAGGAGAATGTCAGTGGGGTGTCAATGGGAGTGGAAAAGAGTTGAATGGAGCCAAGATTACGCCGTACAGGGGAAAGTCGTGGAAACCCAAGCCAGGGGTCTTTCTTCCCGTCTGTCTATAATGATTTTTTCTCTTCGACAGCTCTCGCTTTTTCTTTCTCGCAAAAGATTAAGTGCACCCAGGACTTCTCTACTACGTAGTCCTTCTTCTCCCTCCTCCCAGTCACCACTGACCTGAGTTCCAAGTACGAAGAAGCGACTAAAATGGGGCCCGGACAGGGCCCACTAAAGTCCACCGCAACTGCCACCGCCGCACCACTGCACGGTTGGCTCGTTAAGACAAGGGCATGTCAGTGGTTTACGACTCACCCATGGACTGTCAGCCCATGGGTAGTTCGAACGCCATCAACGGGAGACACTGACCGATTAATCGGCCGTCATGTCATGACTTGAGTGACTGCCAAGGTCTTGCGACCGGTTTGTGTACAGAATTCTCTCTCTCCACCTTCTCTGCCCTTTCTCCAAATCTAAACCCTAAGTCATGCTGCTGGAGCTTGGGGCATTTGGGGTTCTCTGAGTGTTGTTGATAATGGATGTATTGCATNTGTATCCCCCTCCCCCTTTTTTTTTTTTTTCCCTTATCCCAGGAGGGTTCCTGAGGGCGCATTGACGAAAGATACATGCTGGTATTACATACAGAGTTACGCCATGGAGAAACGGCACGGGAATCTTATTTTCACTCGTTCGATCAGGGTAGATACCTTGGGCGATACAAGGACTAATAGCAACTTGAGGGACTGCAAAGCCCGTATATCGGACCACGTAGTGTCAGGTAGTGTCATGGAGTACGTACCGCTTCGACCCTCTACTGTACGGAGCACTACGTACTCGTGATCTGGATGTGTGTTGGATCCTCCTCCCAGATCCGCGGAAACATAACCTGACCTTCAAGCCAGGGGGGCTAGAGTCAGGCGCAACCCGGAGAGGCTCCTTTTCATTGCGAACCAAAGCCGTTCGATGCCAACACAAACAGGAGTTGGGTACCGCAAAGGCGTGAGGACCAGTCTGGATTGCTGGATCGATTTGACCGAAAACAGCAAGCAAACAAGGGCTAGCTAGCACAGATGATAAACACAAGTGGTAGCCATACCACAGAAGGCAAGGAAGCGCATGGTCGAACGGCAACGCCAGACACGAAAGACACAGACGACAGAACAAATGAAAGAAGTCGAAAGGCGTGACCAGCCAGGGCACACATGTCCCCGTGGTCGTGGCGCGTGGCGGCTGCCCTTCTGCTGTTATGGTGTAATTAGCATGCCGTGTGGTCTGAATCTGGTCTGGGTTGACCTGATCAGCTCTCTGTCAACACGGCAGCCGACGAAGACGACGACAACGACAGCGACATTCGGCAGCGAAAACTGCCCAGGACAGACCAGGCCAGGCCCCGCCATCCGCCGCCGCCAGAGCCAAAGAGGTTACTCTGTGCCGTGTGTTTGCGGGGGAGTACATTTGAATAGGTATCTTTTTGCCTCTATCTCTCCTTTCAGGATTCAACCCACGAGGAACCATATCTTGGAGCCTGGACAAACGGGACAGGATACGAACACATTCATTGATCGCGTTGCAAATGATTGTCGCTGCAAGGTTAAAGTATCCTGCCCAGGCCAGAGAGGTTGTTCTCGGGTAGTCGAGCTTCAAAACACCATCATAGTCATCAATGGTCTGTAAAAATGTAACTGGCCAACCATCAGTCACGCATCAATGCATACCTTAAGACTGTCTAAGAACAAAGAGGGCAGGGGGCCGGGAGGGGGAAACAACAAGAGAGAGAAAAAAGTCACACAAAACTCGATAGTCGTTGAGAAGAAGGAAAGAACAACCTGCGAAAAAAGGCGGAGGAAAGGGTGTACTTGCCCTGAGGACCCAGACAGTGGACACTCGACCTGGAAGAAGGTTGCAGTAGCGGTTGCGGTGGGTTGGTTCGCGCTACTGGAAAATGCCCTTGTCCTTGGTGGCTTCCCCTCCGTCGCAGGCGGTACGTACTGCGTAGCAGTAGGTGGCACAAATCTCCTTTGCCGCATTTGGCCTGGGCCAGTCTTTATGAAAGCCCACTAGCGGGACTTTCCATGCGACCTCGGCACGTTTCATTGGCGCATCTCGCTCCGTGCTGTTGGTGTCGCGCGGGTGGCGGGTCCACTTATGCCATTCATAGGTTAGTGCATTCTCCCAACACAAAGTGACAAGCGCAAGCTTCATGCTCCTCCTCCTTTCCAGGGAGCCTTCCAGGTTACTTCCTCGCAGCTTCCTCACCCACCACACTATTCATCGTAGAACCAGCAATAACCCCGTCCCGTATTTTCATCCCTCCTGCGTGGTAGCCCCCGTCCCCTCTCCTCGACATGAATCGTCGTCATTCTCGAGTATCCATATGCGCTCTCGCCTTCCCCTCGCACAGGACGATCCCTCCTCGCTCACCTTTTTGGCTCAGTGGCATCTCAGGCCGTCCATCGAGGCATTGCTGGCGCTAGGCGCTAGGCGTTCGCATTTTCTTCACTAAGCCACTGCCATCGCCGTCACTGTGTCGTCGCCATCAGCGGCTGCCCACGGCTGCCAAGGTTCTGCTCAGAAGGTTTACAACCAAAGCCACTATGGATTGCATAAAGTCGGATACTCGTGCGCAGCAAACGCGCCAAAGGCTCATCAGTGTCATTTACATTCAACAAGAAACCTCAAGAAAACTCAAGCGTTCTCCAAGCCACCTGCTGTGACGAATACGCAAGCCAAAACCTGGCCGCTCTAGCGTTCGTTTTCGCCTTGCATTTCCATGGCCCACTGAGTAGCGCATTCGCAAACAAACAACGAGGCTGCTTAGTTTTGGACTCAAACTGCTTCCTCATCATCACCCTTTCGTCCTCTGACGATTGCCGCCCCGAGGAGATGGGCGATACTTCATCGACAACCCCTCTTCTCTGACCGCATTCCGCTTCTCATCTACCGCTGGACGTTTGTCTACTAGCTGCTAGGCCCCTAGACGAAATCCCTAGACGGGTATCCATCAGCTCACCTACACCTACGCCCANNNNAAAAAAAAAAAAAAAAAAAAAAAAAAAACAAGAGGATCTCGCCTGGCTGCCTCTCGCTCCTACCGTGCCCGAGACAAGAGAGCTTGTTAACGCGTATTGCGTTAATACTGGCATTGGCATACGCCGTATGGCATTGGGTGAATCGTGGGCCGGCAAACTCCCCAGTTCAGGCTCAATCTCAGGGTTAGGATGCGTGTGTGCATATCCGTCCTGGCGCGCCAGTAGTTCCATCTTGGTTTCTTGACCCTGATTCTTCAAACCAATTCCCGCGGAGTCTTTGCCCGGGCCTTCCCACTAATTCGCTGAGATGCCACCCTCAAAGTTCCCATTTGGGTCTTTTGGGCTATCCGGCCGAGTCGACAGTCGACGTTTCCGTACCTCTGTATGGCGGCAATTCTCTCTCCATTTTCTCCATCTCTCTGAGACCGTCGTCATTCATCCACATTCGCATGCTCATCCTCGCTTTTGCTGCAATCTGGTACCGTTTTCATGTTTCCCCGTCACTGCCTATCCCTGGGCGTATTCGCCACTGGGAACTGGTGATCCCTTTCCATCCCTTCCCGGCCCTTTCATGCTACTTCTCCCCACGGCATATCGACGCAATTTGCATCCTTTAATAGTGAGCGGTAATGCAGCCAATGCGACCCCTGGTCAAAGTTCATTTCTCACTATCCGAGTCCCTCACGATCTCATACCGTATCGTAGCACACGTACGGATAGAGCATAGCAATATTTCCCTTGCTTGTGGCATTGGCACATGAATTTCCAGGTCACCAAATGTCCACAGACAACGCACTCCCTTTCTTTGCATAGCGGACAGGTTTTCCTCCATCCTCCCCCACAGCATATGAGTTGCTTATAGTTGCTGTAAGGCTCTGTCGCATTGAGTACGGTTCAGATTTATTCAGCGTTTGAGAAACAACCCACCTTGGACGTCAGCGGTCTCTCTGATTGAGGCACACTAGCAATATCCAGTCTTCCTGGGCCACTTTCACCTCCCGTTCCTCGCCAAAAGCGTCGCTGGCGGGTCTTCGTCTTCTGCCTCAACCTCTCTACTACGTATGTCTCTCTTCCTCTCCCCCTTGCGTTTAGCGCCCACTGCCCGCCGTTTCGATTTGACGGCGCTATGATGATGAAGACGAGATAGGTTGCGGATTTGGGCGTCTTCTGTTTTAGACCGACCGTTGTAGGGCCGCCCGTCACCGTCGCACCTCTTCGATTTTTCCAAACCGTGAATTCTTGATTGGGAAAAGAAACCAGACATACCCACCCCTATCGTCATCCGTAATTCTTCGCTCTCGCTCCCGCTCAACCCCATTATCCCGCGTATTCATACATCACATCTCAATTCCCCCCTGTGGAAAGGGAACGCAGTGCTGCTAAAACACTGCACTCCACCGAAGCTGTCTCACCGTCTCCGTACGGGAGGGGGGAAGATGGTTATTATTATCATCTGCACACCCAAGCAACAACAGCATCATCAGTACCATCATCAGCATCATCGAATCTCCGGAGCGTCGTCATGGCGGATACGCTTATTCCCATCAGCTTTGCGAAATTGTCGTATCATACACGCTTCTTAGCTTCGGTGTCTATGTCCTACCCTCCGCCCTTTTGCCAAGAACACAAACCCAGGGAAATATTCCGTGCCAAGGAGCAATCAACTCTGTAAAGCTTGTCTGTCCGTGTTCGTCTAACTGGCTCCATCTCGGCTCGTTCATGATATTTTCTCCCACCCTTCCAATGAGGAGCTTTTAAACTTCCCTCCTATGGATATGCAATGTTGCGATATCGAAATCGGCCTTCTCGAATTCTATTCATGTCGCTAAGTTCGTTGGTCTCGATTTGCAAATTGTGAACTCAACAAGCCACTTGCTAGCCCCTATCAATGTAACCTCAATCACAAACACGAAATAATTGGTCAAGACAAGGGGGGCAGTAGAACGAGAATTTGTCTCTGAGAGTCGCAGCGNGCAGCTACTACGTTGTGCTATGTATGGCAAGGTAAGGGACAAGCCCTCGACACCATCCCGGGAACACATCTCGTCGTCGCCGAAAATCCAGAACCAGGAGAAACCACTCACCACTAATGCAAGGCACATCCAACCATAGTCCACCGAGGTCACACCTATTTCGTTATCGTCTTCTCCACATGGGAAGAGGAAGATCAAAATCCAGGTAGAGGGTTCATGTCTTGCGCATTCTACTGTTTTGGCCCTCTTGTCGCCTCAACCGCGTGCTCAGCTTTTCGGTCGCAACCACCTCCCTCCATTTCGGCAAGTCGCCGTGATGATGAATAACAAGCCACGGAGGACCAAGAGATAGGCTTGCGTCTCTTGGGAGCCAGGGCTCGCCGTCTTCCGCTCTTGGCGTTCCCCGCGGCCAGTACACCCTTTTGCGATGAACCACCGCTGATGGTCCTATTTCTTCCGTTCAGGCAGAAGGCCCAGACAAACAACTACTCTCGCGCACGCTGTTTGGGCTGCTTGCATGGAAATGCGGCGAGGGGCAAAGGCGGGAGGACGGCGCAGGTTATCGCGAAATCCTCCTCTCAGGTAGGTGTGCGCGTGTGTGAGTGTGAGTGTGTGCGCGCGCAAGTGTAAAAGAGAAATATATCCCGCATACCGCCACCTCGTCGCTCGTGGTTTACCAGGGTTGGCAGCAGCAGCCGCATTAAAGGGCCAAGGGCAGGTGATGCCGTCGTCTGTATCGCCATACCTCAATCATGACAGGCGACTGACTGAGCAGACCCGAAGTAGCAGTAAACGCGGGGGCGGGCGCCTCACCAAGACGGATCCCGTGCCGTTGGGCGGCGTCAACTCGAGTCGTGCGCTGTCCCCTTTCGGGGCGGTATTCGTGTCATCCCATCGGTCTTCCATCCCGCCTCCTCTGCCTTTCCATCGTCCGTCTCCAAAACTAGGTACCTCGGCTTTTTCGTCTGATCCAAGGCACAGATGGGAGGGAAAGGGTTCGCAACTACCAAGGCCACCGTGACAGTCCAAAGACAAAAAGGCGGTCGAGGAAAGGAACCAAATCTGTCCTTCTGACATCATGTGAACTCGACCATTTAGCGGTTTCCGAGACATCAGAGAACCAGCCAGAGTGAGGCACTCTCCAGAGGACAGGGACACCAGAATATTAACCGGCGCAAGTTTCCGCTGTGTCCAAGCCAAGGTTGCAGCGAGCTAAGAAGAGCCAAAACTCCTTGCCAAGATCCATGTGAACTATTTTCTTGTCGACGAAGTGAGTGTGTTGGAGGGTATGCAACAATCCACCATCCCTCGCTCTCACCTCTCTCTCTCTCTCTCCAAGTTGTTTCGCGCCTGCCCGCTCTCAATTGAATCGCATCGCGTTGGCTTAAGACCCCAAGGACTGGCTTGCGGGTGAATGACCGGTCGTGGCCCTAATCTCGTCCGCAATGCGAGATAGGATCACGTCGAAGATGCATCGAGTGTGCTGGTGTCTAACGAGGCCCTGGATGACTTGGAATCTAGGTTTTTCGAGGAATCCACCGACCATGTTACGCCTAAAGTATTCGTTGAGCTGGGATGGCCGTTTTTGTCATCCCCCTTCATCTGGATACCAACGCGTCCCCTACTGAACCTGGGCGACGACTGGGACGAGAAACNTTTTTTTTTTTTTTTTTTGAGAAATCTGGCGTCCCTTTCGTTAAGAAGTCTCGATAGGGAGACCCTGGTCTATCTGCAGGCCGGGCAGCTGATGCCGACAGGCTTCCTGTCGTTATCACGCACGTCGTGGGAGGGACAGGCTTTCACGCGAGAGATATCATTTACCCTGCTCGTTACGAACCGACCGTCACAGATGGCGTCTTCGCGTCCTGCTCTATCGATATCCCGCAATATCTGCCCAGTGGAATTCCAGGGACGCGGGTGGATGCCATGGTAACCCCCTGGTCTTCGTACGGTGCTGCATATGATATTGAGACCGGGCGTCGTCCGACCTTGAAACCTCGGAATATCGCTTGCAACGTCTTTTGTTTATCACTGTCGCCATTATTCTTCCCGGCGTCCTCTCTCCCGTCCGGTGTTTTATCTTTGACGGGTTGCGCCATGCGCGCTTGAGATATGCGCGATGAGTTCTGCATGGCCGAGATGCCTGCACCGTCGACGAGTCAGTGTCTAATTTGCTACCGGCCGGCCGGTCGATTTCTCCGCGGCACATCTCCCAACCCTCCGCATTCATCGTATTATGGCTCGCTATTTCTCATTTGCTACAGGATACGTTGCATGCGTATGATGTACGAAGTGCTCGTCAATGGGGACATTCAAGTGTCTTTCTCAGGAGTGTCTTTGACCTCCGGAGCCGGAAGACGGAAGGGGGTTTCGACGACGTCCTCTCCGCTCCGGTGCGCATGGTTGAGGGCGTGTTCCTCTCTATACGGCCTTGCGGGAGTGTTGTTTCGCTGATTCCAAACGCGACGCCCTTCTTGCATCGCCAACCCATGATTTGCCGCCTGGAAGGCAGATCTGGCGTGCGGGCTCAGGTTTCATCTTGCCGACTGCTTCTGTTTTCTTTGAACACCGCCTGGCCAGTGCTGGCGCGCTTGGTCGTCTATTCTCTGTTGCGTGTGATGTAGAGCGACTACCGTTTGGGATGTGGGAATGGGTCCAAGGGCATTTGGACACGACCCCTTAGCGGAGGTTGAACACGCGGCTGTGAAATAATGGGACTGCATTGAGGCATGGACGTACTGACACCGCATCCTGTCACTACGGTGGCGCCTTTGGCATTTGGGGCTTGGCCGCCCGCCGCCAGAGAAGGCCAGCCGCCGAAGCCGCCAAACATTCCTCGGCCCGGCTTGACACGGTTACGATGGCTCGCCCGCTCCCTGGTGGTTTCCGTCGCGTGGCCGCCGTCGTACGTCCTACTCATGCTTCAGTCACTGAGGGGGCTTGCATCGACATGCAAGCCCCGTTGCTGGGTAGCGTTCTTCGAGAGGCTTGCTTTAAGCTGTTTGCGCCACGTTGCGGCTGAACAAAGAAGGGGTCAGAACAAAGAGCTCGGGGTTCAAAGAACGTGCCAGGGTCTTGGCCGTGCTCTCCTTTGTCTCCTGCTACCGCAAGTAGCTTGTTCGTTGCTCAAGCTCACCTTGGCTGTGCAATGTCATCCCCTGTCGGGGTTCTCCGGAGTTGGTGTTGACCTGTCGAAGCTGCGAAGCGGAGCTGGCTGAGGCCGGGACCGGGACGAAGTGGTACCTTAACGACACCTCTCTGCTGTCATGGGACGGGGGAAACAAGTTCTCGACGCGTCGATGTGTTCCTGGCTGGCGCGGGCCTGAGATAGGTCCATTGTTGCTCATAGTCAGGGCCTAGCCTCGTGGCGGCGGCATTGTATTTGCTCAGTCTCTTCAGCTGAGGCTGGCCAGAGGAGGCTCCCGACTATACGCAGACTAGCAGTTCGGTGGATCAATGCGATATTGTTATGCCTCTTTCCCACCCCTATCCCTTCTAGGACATGGTAGCAGAACGTATGTCGTCTATCAAACGCCCTAGTACCTGAAGTTGGAAGCAACACCACGAAAATGAAAACATCCAACCAGGCTCTGCTCTTGACTTGGAACAGACCGTCACAACACAATACCAAGCCGATCGGCCCAGTACTTGTGACTAAGGGTGCGAATGATATGATTTCTCTATCTTTTCCGTGACCAAGAAGAGGCGCGTAGAGTAACTGGAGTAATTACTCAACTAAGAATAATACAGAGTCTGAATGAACTTCAACTCACAACTTGCTGTGAAGCATGATTTCAAAAGCACTGACGCGTCGATTCCTATTGCTGAACACATTGTATGTCCTGTATGTTAATTATTCACTATTCTCCAGGCAAGATTCTACCCCGCCAGGCAGGATTTGATTTCCTCCTCAACTCGAAACTTCTCCGTTTAGATACGTGGTGCTGAACACCTGATTGCCGGTATCTATGCCGTATCTTCCTGTGGACATGATATTTGAGAGACGCAACGCAACGAACCCTCAACTCCCCTTCCGCAAGCGACTCAAGAACCCTTAAGGAAGTTTGCCAGGACGATTACAGCCACCACAGCAACGCGGACCTTGGCGTCCGGAATCCATTCGTGGTTGACAGTATTTCTTTTGACTTGCCATTGTTGACCACCGAGCCAAACAGGAGCAGAGCCCTCTTGCACTGGAAATTGTCCCGGATGAGGTCCTGTGGAGTTACGGCGTGAACGGAAGTAATCCTTGGAAGCGCCCTGTTGAGGTCAAAGGTAAACCGCGCACCGCGGCACATCAAAACCGCGATTGCAATTCTCTATTCCCCCAGGACGTGGTGGGCGTCCACTATGCGACCTTTAATGCGTGGAATGATGTTGCCCTCAACGCCGAAGAGTCCCGGCAAGAGCTCGTCGCCACAACAACGACGGCATCGTCCGCGATTCTCAGCACCAAAAGGTCCATGGGCCTGCTGTCGACAAAGACACAGACGTCGAGGCCATGCTGGTCCCGCAGAAGGGTAACGAGGCGGCTCTGGTGTCGGGGACCCGCTACAAACCATCCGCGACACGTCCGCCGCCAATGATCCTGATACCCTCCGAAAGACTCTGATTTTCCGGCGTCTGATCTCATAGTCGGCGGAGCCCACATGTGAGGATGGCCGCATACTCCTCTTCAATGAACTGTTGATCAGGGCCATGAACCTCGGATACATGGACAACGCGGCGATGATATCGTCGCAGATCTTGTCAAAGATGTCTTTGGTTTCCTCGTGCAGGAAAGTGGCATATTGAAAGGAGACATACAAGGATCTCGGCTTGCCGCCGAGGAACTCGTTCAGAGAATACTCGGTCTTGGGCGGACGTATTCTTTCATCAATGAAGGGGCAACAACTTGTTAGTCAAAGCTACGGAGAGGATCTTGGCTGTTGCCTAAGCTTTGGGCCTTATTCACAACAACTTCTGGGCTCGGTTTGACACTATGGACTGCGACCAAACCGCGAAACGGATCTGTTAGGCATCAGGAAGTGCTCGATTGTCAAGTAGCACTTCAAGCCTAACCGATCGGAAGAATTCTGATCGAGGCCATCACCACGAGGTCCCCTGACCTAGGGAATGCCCTAAGTGATGTTGGGATCATTGACAATGGCTACGATGCAGCAATGTAGACGGTAGTAGAAAACTACGAAAAGGACCTTGACTTGTTGGCTCTGATTGTAAAGTCCTTCAAGTGCAACTTTTTCCTAGTGAATTCCCTTTAGTTTTATATAACTATGGGAAGGAGACTGAAAGCAGAATGAGTATCTCTCTGCCTCATACATAATCATACGAATGTAAGATGTTTGTCATTAATGAATATTAGGTCCACGGCTGACACTAGACAGCAGGCGATTCATGATCCAAAGTTGTCAGAGATGTATGAGAAACAAATCCAAACTAATGCCTCCATTAAGTCTCACGACTTCCCAAGTATTCAGTCTCTTCTTTTGTAGAGACACGGTTTAGAGGTCCGTTGCGATGCGGGTACCGGCCAAAACGCTTCAGAACCTTCCTGTGCTCTGAGGCAACCCTTGAAAGTGTGCCAATCCAATTTTCCAGGTCCTTTTTTCGTCGGGCAAGCACTCCCTTCGTTGATTGAATCGCCTGAGCATCTCCTTCAGTTTCCATTACCATCCCGAAGAGGAGGCAGAGACTGTCGCTAAACATTCGCTTGTGCTCCATAAACAGCTTGGTTTGCATTTCCATGCTTTCTGAGTGTTCGAGTGGCATGTAAAACCAAAACCTTTCTGTTTGCCGGTAGCGAATAACCGGATCCTCAGGAATTCGTCGTCGGATTGCCTCTAGGGCCACAGACAAGGCCCGTTGATCGAAATTCTTATATGCGATGCCAGCTTTGTCGTCTCGGAAACAATTTCGCGGTATTTGATCTAAGAGAATGACCAGACTCATCCAATCAAGAGGCGAGATGAGTTCGGTTCCTGCAATAATCTCGTGCCCAGTAGAACCAAGCCCTTCTAGAATGGTTAATATCGAACCGAACTCCGCCCTGGTTGTTAACCACATTAGTTCAAACCTGGCCACAGATGGTCAAAGTGACCCAACCTTACCTGCAGATATCATCGAAAACGTCACTTCGGGAGAACCACTGCAAGACGTGTTCCTCTGACGGGACAAACATTTGATCATCGTCGGAGATATGTGAAAACCAGACGCGGCGAACTTTGGCGAAAAGATCGGACGTGAGAAGAGCCCTGATTTCAGCGCTGTTACTCTTTGATGCTACCATTATGAGGATAAAGATCGAATTGATAGATAGAAACACGCATGGTACAGGAAATGACGGTGATGATACCATGAAATGGATATATACTTCATCCGCAGAAGGGAACAGTGAGCGACCCACTTGCGTTGGGTATCTTTAATGCTTCCACCCAATACTCAGCATTATCAAGGATCCAAACTTCGGGCCACAGACGGATACGGCCGAAGGAGCGGCGGGGAGTCAATTCCGTGGTGCAGCGGAGGAAGAGCACCAACGCAGGGTTTATCGTGCAGCAACCCGTAGATCATGTATTCTGTACAACTCCCCCGTCGTCCCCTGATTCACTCATCTTCGGGAACTGCTCCTACAGTACAAACCCAAAAGTCCGAGGTCACCACGCCATTTGTAAGCTAGTTGGGGGCATTTGTCACCCCAGCTTCTAAATCGGCTTTTTCCAGCATCCGAAAGACGAATACTAGCGAACAATAGGACGTCTTGGATAATCCTGACAAAGCCTTGGACACCAACTAGAAATCCTGCTTTGGTAAGTAAGTTTCCCTCCTTACTGATTCGGCTGAATTGCGAACAGTGCTGCTACTGGTTAAAATCGGTGAAGCAATGCAGTTCTACCCAAGCACATAGGGAAAGATGACTTCTGAACCGTGATGCATTGTAATCAATTAACCACAGTCCGGTGGATCACTGTTGGATGCTTCAAGTCGATAGAACGATGGCTTTAACCTCTATCAGCTCGTTGGATTCGTACCTACTCAGACATCAGGGAAGACCGCTTCATTGTCCGCTGGCACCCTCAGTACTTTGTTAAGCATAACTTACCTTACGGCTGAAGTAAGACATAGGCTATAAAGATAACTTGAATGACGTTCAACCCAACCGATTATGGTAGGCTAAAATGAAACTATTCTCTTCGTCGCAGTGGTGTGAATTGGTAACACTATCAGATTACTGTAGTGAGTTCTTCCTTTCTCCATTACTCATGATTGTCCTACACATAACTGACGTAACTTGCGAACTTATACTTTCTTGGCGATTTGTACTTCTAAGTTTGGTTAGATTGATTAAGGCCTACCTAAGCGACTTGTAAAATTCGTTATAAGATCAAGCCGCTGGCCACGGTGTCTGTTCATAATCGATTTTTCATCAACCGTGCCGAGTATTTGACTAATGTACACGCAACGCTCACGTCATGGGTGTTTTCGATCTTCTATCTGCCTTCAATGATGATTCATGGCACAGTTGTTGGCCAAGTACTGAAGAGCGCGGGCCACAAACACTGCTTCTCGTCTTTCCATTCTTGTACGCAATTTACAAGGGACTGATTTTCCTTCGCGGACTATATCGTCGATATTTCCATCCTCTCAGCAAATTTCCTGGACACCCAAATGCTTGTGTCTCTACTACCTGGGCATATCGCGAGGCCCTTAAGGGTTATCCAGAAGAGACATTTGAAGTCCTTCACAAACAGTACAGTAAGCTGAACAGATAACTTAAACTCATCTAACATTTCTTTCACTACTCTGTACTTGTTCCTTTCCTTCTTCTTTTTTCCTTCTTTCTTTTTTTTTTAGCTTTGTTATAGTTACTAACTGATTGACCTGAATTAGAAACCAAAGCTCTCCGAGTCGGACCTAACGAACTACATATCTCTGACCCTGAACTTTACAAAGTCATCTATAAGCAGGTCGACTCTTTTCCTAAATATGCACGGTTTTACAAGTCTTTCGCTGCGTCTCACACCCTGTTTACCGAGACGGATCCCGTTAAGCATAAGGAGCGCCGACGACTTCTAAATCCTGTGCTCTCTCGTGCCGGGGTTTTGAAATTAGAACCCCTTATGCATGATAAACTTGGCATTTTGGACCGTAAGATCAAGAGACTGTGTCATACGGGGGAAATCGACATATACAATGCTTTTAGGTAAGTGCCTCGGAACGTTCAAGTACACACATCTACTTTACCCGCTCGTATGCTTTAAGAAAGGCTTGTTGTTTTAACATGGAACTGGTATTAACTGCTGTTTCTGTGTTCTAAAAGACTCTTAACAACAGAGGTTATAATGCAATTTGCTTTCGCACAGTCGGCCGAAATGATTGACGAGCATGACGACAGATTTAATTCTCGGTTCACCGACGCTCTGACGGCCGCCATGCATAACGCATTCCACGTGTATGAGAACCCATTGGTTGGATACGTTGGAAGCATTATGCCCGCTCGGATCCTACGTATGATTACTCCTGAAATGGGTAACGTCTTCGATTTATTAGAGGTATGTCATACCATTCGGTTCATTCTTTTATTATTCTCTATATCACTTTGGCCAATCCACAGTCACAGGCTAATTCTGTTTCTTTCACTGATTCCTAGTTCGGAGCCCAATGTGTTCGGCAGTGGGACGCACAACAGGGCGACCAGAAAAATTCGCATCCTGTCGTGTTCGACCGTCTTACCTCGTTGACAGAAGCAGACAAGATAACCGAAGGCATCGATATTCTTGTGGCTGGCTCTGATACAACCGCTTCGTCAGCCGCTACGGCGGTAATGCAAATTCTTCAGCATCCAGAAATAGAGACGAAACTAGTCAACAGCCTCGATGCCGCCATCCCATCAGGAGCTGAACTACCTCCACTTCTTGAATTGGAAAAAATTGAGTATCTGGTACTTCAATTAAGAATACGTCTTGTGCCAAAATTTTAGAGCACCGCTAACAAGTTTTCCTACAAGCATGCCTGTGTCAAAGAGTGCCTCCGCTTTTCCTTGTCAGTACCAGGACGCTTGCCCCGTGTAGTGCCATCCGATAGCGAACCTCTGATAGTTGACGGGCTGGTCGTTCCCCCAGGTGTAAGTTCGTTGACCTCTACTGACTGGTCTACAATGGGCCTCAACTGTCCGCTAATAATGAAAAAAAAGTTTATGATACGTAAATTGCCTGCTAATCTTATGCATTGCCATCTAATAGACGATTGTTTCTATGTCTGCACATACTATGCACACTAGCGTCAGCTTGTGGGGACCTGATGCCCGTTCCTTCAACCCCGATCGCTGGCTAGCTTCAAACAGCAAAAGCCTGGAGCAGTACCTAGTCTCCTTTTCTAAAGGTTCTAGAATGTGTATCGGCCAAAAGTAAGTAGCAAGACTGATTGCTTTACATTCTCTTCGCCTGAGCCTCTGGTACCTATGTTAGGTTAATCATTTACGTAAAGGTTTCTTTACTGATTGTCTGAATCATTAGTTTAGCTACTGCTGAAATCACCATCGTCTTGGCTTACGTATTCCATAAGTACAAGATGAATCTCCCTGCCGACTTCATCCCTCCCCGTCGAGTTGATGTCTTTACGCTGGAATACGAGAAACCTGGTATCCCAGTTAAGGTTTCAGTCCGCTAGGAAGCTGGTTGGACCTTAGGGTGTCAACATGTGCGGGCACGCAACGGGAAAAGGCGTGCCTGACCAGGGCCATACAGACTTTACAGCTTTGACAATCGAGAGTCTTGTTTAGTGCTGTTAGAACAGACGGAACAACCACGGCTTGGTAATGCAGCTACCTACTAGAACTGAGAAGCGACCAAAGATTGACTCTTACTTGGCCGAGCCAATGGACTGGCTAACATGCTGAGCAATCTGCACTACGGATTGACAACCAGCTACGTATTCAACCACATATAGTACCTGCATACGAAGCTTGCGCTAGTTATGTGGAAGGTAACAAAAGACTGAATTTGAAACTATATTATGACTTAGTATCGACCCTCGGCGACCTAAGTACCTACCGCCATCATTCTAGGTATGGCTCTTATTAATGTTTGTACACACGTTGTAGTCTGAGTTACGAGAAGTCACATAATGAGAGTAATCCTGCTCTGCTAAGAATTTGACAAGGCTATTGTTAAAAACAAGGCTGACTTTCCGCAGGAAAAGGTTCGTAAACCAAGTGCACGTCTTCGGACCTGCAGTTTGAGCAGCAGCAGCACACAGGGCAGCAACTTTGGGTGTAAACCACCCCCCTGCTTTATATGGTTAATCACCATCACCTTCAGAGGATGCACGTTGCACATCTCCCGCCGCAAGACTTACACTCAGTGCGTTGATAAGTCTCCCCTCACGACGGGCTTCTGGCATACGCAACATCCTGATACCCGCTTTCTCAGTAACGTAATATATCTAGCTTGGAAATGGCAACCGTCACGCAAATAATGTTAGCGTGTATAAAGCTCTGTATTGACTCACGCTTCTGGACATATCTTCATCAAGCTTTTTCCAGTCCTTTCAAAGCATCGAAGAACGTAGTACAAGGACGCTTTCTCTGGATACTTAACTTTGACAAGGAAGCGGAAGAATAATTAGTCCTGCAGCGGGCGAATAGGCATGGGCAGTGATGTTGGTTTTCCAGAATTTTGGTGACGCGGTTTAACTCGCGCTAATCCATACATGAAAGTCCGACAATGCCTCTACGCCGGTCTCATCGCGTCCCAATTGAACTATGATGCTCCCCTTTCGCCCAGGATCAAAACAATAGGAAAAGCTCGTACAATTTTAAAACATCGGAGCGGGAACGCGGGATGAGATGCACGATAAAAGGCTATTTCCTAACATTACTCAGCCGTTGGACCTATCGCGTCAAGTCAGGTCGAGTGGGCAGCTAAGGGATATTCATCTCTAATCGACTGATGACAGAGAGAAAAGGGGTCGAAGCGGCAACTAGAGACGAAGGGTCAACGAATGGGGGCGCTTCAGATTGGGACATCGGACGAATTGAAAACATGACCAGAAACACTCAGAACTTGGAGATGCAACACATGGCTAACGGCGGTTAGGTGGGGGCGCCGCTTACCGATTTTAGGGTCGATGAAACGTCGCCCTGCCTCCTCGCCCAACCCCTTTTTCCTCACCATGACCCCACGTTAACTCCTAGAGAGACTCAAGGGATGCGACGAATGTAGATGCGGCACCCCTGCCCTGAAACTTCAGCCTCAGACCTCTTGCACCCGAGACGGGACGATAACAGAAGTAGGATGTTGAACGGACGAGGTTCTCTTGCTGGTCATGGGTGATGGAAGACTGAACAAAAGAACGTAAGGGCCAGCTAGTCACTCTTTCTTCTATTCTCTCTCTTCTTTCCTTGGCGCCGGCGCATGGTCTCTCCAGTTCTCTTCGTTGTTTCTACACAGACAGTCACTTTCTTTAATCCTTTCATAATCCGAATCGCCGTTCTCTCGATTCGGTTTTACCCAGACGGTTGATCCGCCAATTCAAATTCAGAATGGACATGTCAGACGCCAAATATGATAACCTCAAATATGGTGACCGGGACCATGACCACGACCACGACTACCGCAGCAGCACCGAGGTCGAGGAGTCACTGATTGGGGGAGACGATAAGGCGTGTCGGCATTGCCTGGCGCGCGACTTTCAGAAGCCCGCGGCGGCGAAGAGGAGGAGAAACCGCTGTTTTGCCATGCTCAGCTCGTCGCGGTGGTTCGTCGATACGATATTGCTGTTCGTTATTTTGGGACTGCTCCTGAGGGAGCAGATGCAGAAGCCGCCCGTCAATACTTGGGACTTTGGTGGTGATTTGACTGGAGTTAGTGGTAAATGTGAGTTGATGCCGGCATAGTAGGAGTGGCTCGTGGGTTAGGACTCGGGCAAGCGCTAACTCTGGCCAATCTCGCCAACAGTCTCGCAGCAGATCAAGACGTTTACACCGGACTACGAGGGCAAGTATGCGCCTAACGACACTTCAAAGTTCTTCACAGATGAAGTCCTGAACAACTGGAACGAGTTGATGCCGAGTGAGTTCTGGCCGTTGCGGAATGGCGCACGGGAAGCGAAGGAGACTGACGGCAGGGAAACAGTTGGCATGGGGTTCCAATGGATCAACGATACGCACAAGTACCACGACCTGCCGACACCGATTGTTTGGCCCGAAAAGACGGTTTTCACCACTTCCATCACACACCAGCTTCACTGCTTGGTACGGTCATCACTCCCTAACACACAAAAAGACAACATATTGACCCCTCAACAGTTTGCTGTCGTCCAAACGTACTCTGGACTCAAGTCGGGCCATGAGATTCCCGACGATCACCACTGGCATATGATCCACTGCTTCGCCTATCTGAGGCAGACGATTATGTGCTCCGCGTTAGTAGACCCCAGAAATCATTTTAGCTGCAATGTCCGGGCTAACGTCACTGTTAGGGACATGGCACTGGAAGGTCTGGAAACGACGTTCCCGGACCACAACGGTGGCTCCGATGGTTGGGACTCCAAGCATGGTAAGCCTTCACACTGTTTCCCCCTCAAAAAAACGTACAAGTAAGCTGACCGCACGCCTGCAGTCTGCAAGGACTACAACCAGGTCAAGAATTACCTGGAGAGCGTCAGAGCATACGACGACAGAGAGATCTTCTAAACTATCGATGCAAGACGTTTTTCAGGAAGCACAAAAATACAAAGAGACTTACCAAAAACTAAAAACTATCAAAAGCATCCGTACTGAGCCAGGTTTCATTAGTTCTCATTCTCTTTCATAACATTCCCAAAATGTAATGTGCTCCCGCATCGCCGCCAACCGTAAATTTTCTCTTTCCTCGGGAAACAACTTGGTGAAATCTGGATGTTGAAGCTGTTCCTCCACGTCCAGCTCTACTGCTATCTCTTGGCTCGTAAACAGGTCTAACTCCGGGAACTCAACGTCAGTCAATGGTGTGCAGAAGGCACAGCCGTCTCCGACATGGCAGTAACGCTCGTCCTTTAGAGCTCTCCGATACCCATATCCCTCCCACCGAACAATGCCCCCCCTTGGCCCCGTGTAGACCCGCCGTTCTGAGTGTCGGTCCGACCTCCAGATCGTGCGCCAGGTCTCCTCGGTCATGTCAAAGATTTTGTTAATCTTGAAAGATTTGTACTTGATCGCCTCACGCAGGGTAATCCAGGCCTCGGGCGCGACCGCAAATGGTGTCCACCGCCAAGAAGGCAAACCACTGTGGGCCTTCATGCAGAATCCGTATTGTTCAGTCTCCTCGTATTCGTAGACCCTATAGAGGCATGTCATCGCCGCAGATCGTACAGAGAGCTCCGGGAACATGCGAGTGGTCTGTAAATGGTCCCAATGCCTGGGGCCATTCTCGTCAGCAGGCTTGCTGGACCAAGCACGGATCTCGCCAGAGAGGAATTTAGGCGCGTGGCTAGTTTTGACGCGGGCGATCGCCCAGTAGCTGGACTTCAAGAACCGCTCTGCGTCCTTCCTTGACATGTCCATGAACCTATCGAGAAACTTGAGAGGAAGACTACACAATACGTGCAAGAACTTGCTCATTTCGACCTCAGGCGTTGCGTCCGGGGGACCGTGCCTTGTCGTTCGTGATATCCTCCATGCCTCTCGGAGGTCATCAGTCTTGAAGATTGTGCAGCGCAGATCATCGAACTCACAAACTCCGAGACGCACCGTGTTCTCATCCCACCAGTCGTCCAAATCCTTCTGATCGTCAAGGAGCTGGTTCTGTAGGGCAAAAAAATCATCGTCGAGCATGATTCCCCACAGTGTCGCATCGTCCTCCTCTGTTTCATCTCCAGCAATCGGGTTCATTTCCCACTGCAAGCCCACGGCCCTTGCGCTCTTTTTCAAGTTTTGCAGTTTCCTCCCGAGGGATTCTATGAGCCGAGTAGTTTCGTGACCTTGAGTGGCCTTCCCAACGGCTCGGTAGAACTCCGCCATCATCTTGCTCACCGGGACGGCGTAGATGTTGAGGGTGGCCTTGAAGGCACAAATGATCTCGACAAAATCTTCTGCCTTCCAGCCTCTAAAGATCTTCTCGGCTCGAGCCAGACGAGTTTCGCACGACTCACCCACCTCGTACCTCCGGTCGCCGTTGTCCAGGGTGGCATTTAGCTTCCACCATTGGGCGCCCTTGGGGTAAAAGGGCCGCTTGTAATAGGCCCGCCTGATGAACTCGAGGCGGAAGAAGGCTCGCTGGAGTCTTTCTCTCGTAAATTTGTCGCTCTCGCCGATGAGAATGCCCTCGTGGCGAACGCCGCTACGGTGGCTCATATGGGCTCTTGCGTGTCGGGAAAAGGCAAAGTAGAAATTTGCCGGGTCGTCTGTTCCGTCGTCTTCTCCGCTATGTCCGTGTTCTAGAGGCGCACTTGAGGGTGCTATGGAGTAATTATAATCTTTTTCAGGCAGTTTCCAGGAAGCTTCCCAATCCCAGAAGCTGTGGTACAACGTGCCAAAGTCCTTCGGCTTCCCATCTTCGTCATCATCAGAGGAGTCAAGATGGGTAACGTGGTTGATGAGCCTGTCGATTATCTTGACCAGTCCCCAAAGATCGTCGAGATCCCACTGTCCGCGGTCTGTCGGCTTAGAATTGTGTTTTTCAGGGAGAGCTTTTGGTGTCCTTTTAGCGTCTTCATCCATAGCATGCTCAAAGTTCACTCGTCTGGCAGCATTTTCGACCTTGTATTCTTCAGAAATGACCTCGGCGTTGGTCTTTTCCGAGATCTCTTCTTTTCGAACGGGTCCCGCTTTCGTTTCTGCGGCAGTTCGCCCACCGTTCGCCTTATCGTTACCATAGTTAATCATACATTCTTTCCTCAGAGGCTCATGAGTGGCTTCACCCGCGACAGCGACACATGACACAGTCCTGGCTTCGTAGTCTTTTTGAAAAGCCTCCCTAGCCGCCCTTGCCATGCGCAGGCGACGGTCGATGCAGGTGATGGCGGCTTCCCCTGACTCTGGCGCAATAAATTTCCGAAGGATCTTAAGTTTGTTCTTGTTTACAACTGCTTGAATTGGCGGGCTGTTCTCAGCAAGCTGTTCAATACTACTTATCGAGGGCTGTGAGAGTATTTGGCAAAGAATCTCATCTGGCGAGAGGATGGCGCTTGATTCGTTGGTTAGTTTTCTTGCCAAGGGCGTCGTTGGAACCGTTCTGGGCATGGCTGATGCTATCGCCGCAGCTTTGCCGAATTTTACTGTCATCAGCCGGGGTCTTGATGTTCTGGTCGGATTCTGTCATTGTTGGAAAGATATCGGAAGCTGTGCTGATGACTTAAGGTGATTTGGTATTGGGCAAGAAGGAGATGTCGTTGCCGATTCAATGAGAGCTTTTTCACTAAACCAATAAACTTGGTAGATTTGAGGCAGTCAGTATAAATAGTAGATAGAAAATCGCAACTATTAGCTGAGGGTTTTCTCTCTCTTTGTTCTTAGGCTACAATTAGGCTACAATGGTGCTGAAAAGGACGCACAATTGTTCAGGCTTGCAAGGTGATGTGAAGACCGCTAACAATTGGATTGTAACTGGAAAGGTTTTCTTTCTGAATCAAGAGCTTTCAGACGCTCTTACGACCGTCAACCAATGCCTGACAATGTTCTCGATATGGAATTCTCTGGACCATGTTGCTGTGTAGACTTGTTTTATGCTCAGTTTGAACGAGCTGTGTGTCAAAAGAAACTTACAAAGCTCGGTCAAACATCGCCAAACATTAGTCATGCTACTGGCGAGATTAACACGAAGACAGGCATTGTGGAAAGCACCTCACACGATAATACTGTAGGGCATCGGAAAATTGGGAAGTGGACCCGTAGAACGATTGATGTCGATACATATCACAGGTGCGTGTGAACTTGCGATGAAGGGGTGCAACTGGTGTTGAGGAATCAACAGCATTCCGTCACTATTTCGGTAACGTCATCTGTAGAATCCACCTACAGTTATCCGAGTTGTAAATTGCAGCTGGTGTTTGCGAATACAGCTCGACCAAGAATTGGGCGCAATCACGCGAATTGAAGCATTGACTAACCGGTTCAGTAGATTTTCCATTTCATCAGCAACAGCGCTTGATTCTATTCGCTCATATTCCCGGAGTCATCAAGCCTACGGGGGGTGGGTGCGGTGATGACCATATCCCACCTCTCATATTACATCATGAGTTGGTGATGCCCGAAAAACGTCATCGGTGACACAGGCTTCGAATCTGAGGATCATTTCAATTGCTACGTGCTGAAATTTCCTCATGATTTCTGAGAAACTTCATCCTATCGTATTACGGAAACAGTGGGAAAAGCACATATCATGCCTGCTACACAATTCCTCAATCTAGACTCGACCCAGCGGGAGGGCCTTCTCCGTGAAGGGGTCAAGAAAGATGCTCCCGCCAGTCTGCCCTTGGGTAAACAACACACCCATCCCCACGAGAAGTCCGCCGGCGGAGAAGATGGCACTGTTTCTTTCATTGGAACTGCAACAACAATCATCGAGTGGCAGGGTATCCGCATTCTGACCGATCCCAACTTTCTGCATGCGGGCGATCATGTCCATCTGGGGCCTGGCGTAAACACTACGCGGCGAACAAACCCTGCCATCAACCTCGAAGAGATTCCACCGATAGATGCGATTCTACTCTCTCATTACCACGAGGACCACTTTGACCGGCTCGTCGAGAAGTCTCTCAACCGCAATTTTCCTATCATCACGACACCGCACGCGAAGAGCTGCTTGACCTCTGCCTCGCTGAAAGACGAGCCATTCAAGCAAGTAATTGATCTGGATTTCTTCAAAGATGTACAGCTCAACATCGCAAGCCCATCACCGGCAGCCCAAGACAAACACCCGGCAATCAAAATCACGGCAATGCCGGGTAAGCATGTCCCCCCGGGGCCACTCTCGGTTGCGAATGACCTGCTGCAAGCTGTGCCTCCAACGAATGGCTGGATGCTAGAGCTCGGCTACTGCCCTGATCTTGCACCCGAGAACAATGCTGGATCCCTGAAGACCGGGTACCGCATCTATATCTCTGGCGACACGCTCATGGTCGACGACCTGCAAAAGATTCCCGAGTGGCTCAAGAGCCAGCAAGTCGACTTGATGATGGTTCATCTTGGAGGAACCACCATTCCAAGCCCGTCCGTACCGATGTTGATGGTTACCATGGATGCAAAGCAGGGAATGCAACTCATGCAGCTAGTTGATCCCGACGTCACCATCCCCATTCACTACGATGACTATGAGGCGTTTTTGTCGCCCCTGGAGGACTTCAAAAAGGAAGTTGACAAGCACAATAAGAACGACAAAGTTGTGTATCTAGACCGAGGGGAACATTACCTATTCAAAGTGAGAGAAGCAAAATGATTCGTGCCTTTCTGGAATCACAAGGACGAAACTCATTAAGTCAAACACCAAAATACTACTATGAATGAAAAGCTTGAATTTTAAACTTGAATCTTAGAATGCCGAATAATGTCGGTGTGATTCTGCGACTTTACTAACAACCATTCGCCATCACTGGCCTCTTTTGTTGCGTATCGAGATTGCGCGGCGCTCACTGCAGTCATTTACTTTGAAGTCACTTTATGGGCGACCTGGACCTTGAGAAACTGATTGTTGCCGTGCTCATCACCATTGCGATCAGACATCACTAGTCTCGCAACCTCCAAAGAAAGTTGGAACTCTCTCGTGTGATCGTATAATCAAGGACTCAAAGACTCGAAGGACATTAGAAACGTCCTGCACTTATCCCAAAACCTGCAGCCGAAGGAGATCATAGGAGGCTCAAGAGATCACCGTCCACCATGTTCCTCCAAGGATGTGACATCAACTCTATATTCGGCTGATAAGTTCCTCGGCTCAAACAGAAGCAATCAGCTCAAAGCGCACATTTTGACCGACCGCAAACGGATGGCATAGCTTGGTAGCTTAAAAAACGGATAATATACGGCAAATGAGGGCTTAGAAAGTTTTCAGAGTTCGTTTGTGCGATCACTCAGCCCACGCACGATCAAGAGCTGTGTATAACCTTGTGTCATTGATCCCAAGTTCATAGTATTTCGCAGACACCGAATACATGAAATTTGTACCACAGGTAGTGAAAAAGATCTTTGATGCTGTAATATTCAATGGCTTATTGACATGGCCATGGGTCTTGGTCACCGTACAAACCAGTTTTTGGGGGGGACGGGAGGGGCGGCTAGTCCCATGCTCAAAAGTCGGAGAATTTCACTAGCGGAAGCAAGGCCTGCACCACTCGATAGATCGCCGTCGCATAGTTAAGCCTCATCTGGCAGACTTGGGATGATATTTGGGCATTCAGTAGGGTGCAGTCCGTGACTTGGCCCCCATGGCAGGATTCGTGTCACAGGCTGCTTTTTCCCCCTTCCCAGGTCTCTCTGGATCCTTGCCCCAAATATCTACTCACAGGAGAGGAGGCCGGTGCCACAGCAAGGCAAATTGCACACAGTTCCTAGCCTCTGCATACAAGGATGCAAAACGTACTATTCACTGCTGCTGTGCTCAGGGAAAAGGACATGGTTTCGCGTCTGCCCTGAACTCAATGGATCCCCATTCTGACAGTTCAACTCGGCATTAATTCCGGCGCGGGGTGAGGAACATGTTTGCCAAGCTCCTAGACAGCGTGGTGGTCGAGCAGGGAACAGTTTTGGGGGGCTTTTGGCTGAAGTAGTCTAGTCTATGGAGTTTAATGTTAGACGTGGAGGACAAACCTACAACCCACTCGAGCCGGCAGGGCTTTTCTCGCCCTGGCATTGGTCTTCCTGGGTGACTGAGTCGCGCAATTCCGGCGAATCTGTCCGAAAGCCGACAAACTTTTTTCCGAAATAGCAGTCAGGAGGTTTCCTGATGGGAATCCAAGCTAAAATTTATTTGTTTAGTGCATGGTGGCGTTCTGAAAGCGGTGAATGTCATCTAGACTGTCAAAAAGCGTGTTTTCCGCGGACTACGAGACCAAACAACTCCATGCCATCGGAAATCCCGAGAACTCTTTTGTGTTCTTCGAGGCTACCGTGTGCCCTCTGAAATGGAGTTTATTGTGCTGGCTGGCCGTATCGTCTTTGCCTGCTCCGGACCGTTGAAGTCTAGCTGTAGCCTCAGTATTTGGGCTGAACAACGAGCTCTGCATATTGCTTGGGATTCGCATTCCACAAAGCTAGTATAAGGAAGGTTAACCAGACATATGTCTGTTTGTGGCAACCCAATTGCTTGGCATCCAGATTGGCTTTCATCCCATTAATCCAGACTATTGACTCTCGCAACAACAAAGCACCACGGGCTGTGCAAACATCACCCAGAAATATTGAGACCAAGCCTGTTTAATCCGCTTACTGTTCCCTGTCACGGAAACCACAACCGTGAGATGTTCAACAAAGAACCAGAATAGATGGGTGCATCTATCCGTCGCACGGTTTCCAGGCGACCACTTGCAGGGACAATGAGTGCTGACTTGCCTGGCTGGAAAGTTCAAACTCGAGATTCCTTTAACCCAAGTAAAATCATCATGAGATTGACCTCAGAGTCGATGGTAAGGAGGAAAGTTTAGTGTCACTGACCTCTGCGAGACTATCTGGTTAGTGTGACACGGGGCATGGAGGGTTCTTAGCGTAGAAACTTCCAAATCGCCTCAACTCTGCTGTAGCCAGAGTACAATAGCGAGGCATTATTGCCAAAATAGACGAAAATGACGGAAAATGAATAAAATTAGCCTCTTCTTCTCTCACCCAGTCGGCTAATTTCTCTTTCCTCGGGTTTTTTTGCGAGTTCCAACTTCAGTACGAGTGGCCATCTCGCCCACTTGGATTAAGATTTTACAGAAACTTGGAGACTGTTCGCGGATACAAAAACAGAATTCGAGTTTCTAGCAATTATTGGGGTAGACTTATATTTCGAAATCATCAGCGGTCCGATCCGGAAAACCAGAATCTGCAAGGTTAGTGACCTTCCGAACAGTGGTCGCACATCGCGCTAGATCCCCGATGGTGTCCTTGCCAGTGGTGTGCGAGAGCCGAAATAGGCGTAAGTTTACGTGAGCTGGACTGGAAGGCCTCAGAGGGCCTGNAAGCCTTATTCTCTAGCTGTTTGGCCGCGAACAGGACGCCGGAAGTGCGTTCGGCGCCGGCGAGACCGGAGTCATGCTTTAAAGGTCGCTGACGATTACTCATACTTGACAAAGCCACTTTGAATACAACAGTCTGCTCGGTTTGGCAAGCAACTGTGTTAGAAGGATTGACGGCGACTTCAGCCAGGTGGTTCGCAGAATCAGTCCCTACGGTTGGAATTTCTACACGAGACTGACTCTACAGGCACGTAAATTAGCAACTCAGTGACAATCCCGTAATAAAGGCAGATTTTCCTTTGGCGTTCAACTGTAAGTCGAAAGACCTTTGAAACTTAGGTCTTAGGCTGAATTCTGTGCTGGCCTAACAGATTGCAGAAAAAAGTAACTTGGAGGAGTCAAGCTGTCGGACTAGAGCAATTCATGGATGCCCGATTACTGCCCTAGCCGATATAAGCAGGTCACCAGACATAGTTCAAGGAATCATTGTCAACTAGAGAATACCTAAGACAGACGTCCAAGGTACGTATAAGGCTCCAAGACGAAGGAATTAAGCTTCATGCAGACCAAAATCTCTGGCACGATATAAGAAAATAAGCTGTACGCCGATATGATGAAAGACAACAGTATGACAATTTGTAGAAGGTATGGCGCAACAGCTAGAAACCTTGGTAAAGCGTTCAAGTTCTTTGGCGGGCAAAACTAGCTGGATTCCGCATAGAATCCACTCAATGAATGCTAGGTAGAACAGGCCCAGCCACGTATATTCTAATCGAACAACGAGCAAGCAAAACGATAACAGGTGCTGAGCTCAAAGCATTGTTGAATATAGATATGCTGTGACTTGTAGTAACTCAATAAACAGGGTCGATCAAGGGTCCATAAACCTTTCTCGATCGTTCCCCGATGGGACCTATGGAGTAGACCTTGGTGGCGAGGAACTGACCTTTTCCCCCCATCGGTCCACCCCTTGCCCAAATGAACGTGACTCCAGTTACTATAGTAGTATAGCGCCGTGAGTAGGTTTCAGATGACCTCTAAGCAGAAACAAGATACGAATGTAGTTTAAAGCTCTGGCCCAGGGCAGAGCGAGGATTATACCCGAGGTTATCAAGGGCCAAACAAGGGTTGCCTGCCATATATTCTCGCCCAAGATTTCTTTTTATATCCCAAACAACAATTCTTGCCGCGCCCTAACACGCACTTGCAGTGTTACAAACAAAAACAGTCACATGCGAACAGTCTGCACGAAACCATCGTTTTTGAGAATTCATGTAGCTTTTCGTCCCAGGACTCCATGTCATTACATGCCCATGTAGAGGCAATACTTTGCCCCAGGTAGCATGACAAAAGCTTGATGCTTGAGCCGCATACTAACGGCTATTCCGAGAGAAAAAGTTGTTCGCCCAACTGGGAGCTAAACTAGCTTTGAGAATGACAATATCGCATCCAATACCCGCTCTAAGTACGGGCAAGTCATCGCGATTTTGGTCACTAACGGGGCCAGAAGGGTCTACCAGACACTCCAACTCATCTTCGGAAGCTTCATTTCTCGCGACTCCATATCAGAGCATGCATTGGATGTTTCGGACAATTGTGTAAATAGGCGTACTCTTCTATGTAATAGCTGAGATTAGCATTGTCCGAAAGGCTTCTCATCTATAGCACAGGCATTGGGCAGTTTATAAGCGACTGCAAGGGTTAGATTGCCTTTTATACCTACGCTTGAATCTCGTGTTCGTTCAGGATGAGGAATAGAAATCCTGAATCAATCCTCGCGATATTGTCGGGAAGATTGAATTCTAACATTGAAGTCGTTGATTGAAGGCCCATATTTGCGTTAAGCTATGGTCCCTTGCAGAATAGTTTGAATGACACACACCAACAAACCGGTGAAATCGCCTCGGTCGCACTAACGTAAAGTAACTACTAGCCAACGTTGTGTGACAGCCGAATAGCTGCATAAATCCTAGTTTGTTCGGCCCAAAGAAAGGGGGGGAGTGTTGCTAAGGTATACCCTAAGTGGTCAACTCCGGAGTGGTAGGCTTCGCAATTCGAAATGACCCGGGATTCATCAGGCAAACTTAGCTTCCACATTCCCATACCATAGTAATCTCAAAGCTTGCCACTGCCCGTGCGCCGCGCGGTTAAGTGATTGGGCAGAGGCGGGTGAGCTTGATTGCCCGACTCCGGATAATGATGGGAATTCGCAAAACTGTGATCACGGACTTTGCGGTGTACGGCTTACTTTTGCTTCCGGCGATCGACAACTCTCTGAATATCACTTGCGTCGAATCTGAGTCTTTAACCTAAAAGCTGAGCGGACTGATATTTTACGCGCGCAGGGGAGGAATAACGGTTTAGAGGTGCACATCAGCCCAAACTCTCTGTCTCCGTTACGACGACTTGTTGCTTGTTTCTCTATCGTGATTGGTCTCCGACTAGCACCCCTCTCTGCGAGAGATGTACGGGGCCCGCGTAAATAAAACACGCGATTAAATTCCGCTTTGCAGCTAGCCGAAGCTCCCCGCGAGTCTAAAGTTGCCTTTTCCACAGTATTGGCTCACCCTGACCATTCACTCTGACCGTTCAGTCGGCCGGCCTATGATTCAGGACCAGCCGGCTCCGGAGCTGTCCGGGGAAGGATAAATGAGGCCAGCGAGTGGAATAACACCCCGGCTAACTTTTCGGTCCCATCTCTGGTCCCGCAAATAGCGCCATGATTTGGGCACAAAATGCAGGCATGTTAACCAAACTTACGCAACCTCACCCGCGTAGGAAGGCGACTCTAGGCTGTGGNCTGGAGAAACCCCGCCGATATCACGTCGTCTTCGTGTCCGGTGACACGCCGTCCGCCTCGCTTTCGCCAGCAATCATGGCGATCATTTCATACGATAACACGACGACATTCCGATACGAAGCCCGAGATCCAGGCCGTCTCAGACTACCAACTTAACTTTAACCGCAATGTTCAGAAACCTACTCACCAGTACGATCAACGGCTCGCTAGGCCATGTTAGATCAAGATTGTTTTTCTGCCCGCTGAGAATGTCCAGAGCTGCGGTTGACTGAGGTATAAAAAGCGGTCGAAATCTTCCAAGCTACTGCGTTGAGACCTTGACCAGGCCAGCCTTCTACGATCTACCGAAGACAACCAACTTCGTTTCTTTCCAAGAGCTTTCAGAATCAATTACTTCCTTGCCCATCATGCCCGTTTTCCGAGCTCTCTTAGTTGCCTCGCTCATCTCGAGCAACGTCGCCGCTCCTCTCGTCTCTCCAGTAGAGACGTGGAAAGAGAATGGCGTGTCGACATACTTCGACGGAGAGTCTCATAACTCGCTTACAACTCGCGATATCAAACCCATAGATGTCTACCCTAGGCTCTCAACTCGTGATGTTGAGGCTGGTGAAGGTAACATCGATCTCAACCCTGATAAGGAAAATCACCTCCGTGCACGTGACGTTGAACTTCAATATGACGAGAATGGACTTCAGACTCGTGAATCAGAGGAAGTCGCTAACCTGGAGGCTCGTGGCGACGAATTCGGCGTGCACGCAGGGTCTCGTCTCTTCTCCCGAGAGAAAAAGAAGACGACTTCTACGTCCGGTAACAAGGCGGAAATAGCCAGAAAGAAAGAAGAGATTAAGGCAACTCAGGGAAAGCAAAGAACGCAGCATGCGACTGCGAAGGCCGGGCAAGATGGCGAACGAGATGAGAAAAAGGAAGCTTTCGAGAAGGAGCGCGCGGCCACCAATCCGAAGGATAAGGCATTCTACAAAGCCCAGAAGGATCATGAGACGGATGAACTCAACGAGAGGAAAAAGAAAGACTCAGCAGATAAAGCAGCGCTCCAGCGCCAAAAGGAACAGCAAAAAGCGCAACTCCAAACGTTGAAAAAGAAACCCACGGCCAGTGGCACCAACAGGATTGTCGATGTGGACCCCTCTCAGCCAGACACCGATTACCGCGTGCCGGAAGAGCAGTCTGGGGCGTACTCACCGGACTACCTCAAAGGCTACAAGGACCCCTCCTACTACACCAGAACCACCAGAGATGACGGGGCCAAGTAGGAGTGACTCTGCCCGTTGGACCTCCAAAAGCGCAGGACAAACGGATTAGTTAGGGGTATTGCGACAAGGACAGATACGGCGACCACATCGACGAGCTGGGGATGTGGGAGCTCCAGGAGGACAAGGCAATCCGCAGGGTTAAGGTTAACAAGAAGAGAGCCGGTGGCCGTATCCGCAAGGAGGAGTGTCAGCGGCAGATCAAGGACGAAAAGGCTCGCGCAGCGCAGTACAACAAGAAGAACGAGGATGACGAAGGCATTTGTGAGGCGGAGCATCCGTGCGAGTTGGAGAATGATAAGTTTCGTCAGGCACAGGTTGATGAGAATCAGAAAAGTAACGAGGGGAGAAGGAAGTAAGGGGGGTACTGGCGGGAGTAAGGTGCGCGTTTAGTCGAAAACCTGTAAAACTGTTAGGAGGAGCGCAAAGGGTAACTTAACGGTCTTGCGTCAGGAGTTGCTCGTCGTGAACGGTTCTGTTATTGAAAAAAGTCAGTCAGGTTGGAATTTGATCAGTTATGACCAGCAAGGCACTGCAGTATGTTAGCCAGAAGTAACGCAACAGGTTAATAAGAAAATGGTTGATCAACATATCTTGTATGGCGAAACGGATCCCAAGTTGTGGAACGTCTACGACGCTGAACGGGTTGGATTTCCGTTCGCCATCAACCAATAAGTGTCCGTCAATGTGATCTCATTTACTTGTCTGCAGGATTGAATGTCCACCTAGTGATGATAGAAATAAGAATCATCAATACATAGGTTCCAACCATGAGTGCGGACACATGGCTGCTTTTGCCCAGCTCCGTGGATGTGGAGAAAATTCACATTAAAGGCCTCAAGGAGGTAACCGCTGCAGATGTTGCCCATGAAGACCGCTTCTGACAACCGGGAGTTCGTCTTGCACGGGCATATATCACTTATCTAACATCCGGCCTATTCAGCTGGATGGAGAATACGCTCCGTTGGCATTCCATATCCCTTGGATTTGGAAACTGGCAACAAAGCTGTAACGTGAGGTGAGCGCTGTAGGAGAAAGAAGTACAGGAAGCTTCCAGAGAGCCACAAGCAAGTTCCCAGAAGAGGCTCCACTATTGATGGGTACACATGGTGTTTCGAGGGTCGGTCAATTCTCCTATATACGTTGTATACGCAGGTTTCTAAAGTGTGCGTGGTCAGTCGTCCGAGGCTTAGGGCAACTCGAGTCGCTGCCACCGTGTATTTACACAGGGACGGGAAACATGGCGAAAACAACGCTTGGGCAAAGAAGAATATATACCACGTATACCTAGGATTAGAATGCGGCGGGAGGTGTGCGCATCCGCTGGTGCTTGATAGCCCGGCCCGCCTTAAAAGCGGATCACCGACCCCATATGTAACTGCAATATTAATCTCGACAACTCGTAGATCGCAATATCTGCAGAGTTTCAAAAGCTGGTTGCACAGGCGTGCAAGGCCAAGGCCAAGGATAAACTGCAGACTTCAACCACATGGGATGATCGCAACAATAATAAACTCGATTCTCTTCTGGCTAACTGCGTTGACTCGAGGTAAACTCCTCTCTTGGCGCAACATTGTCGGATCCTCGTTTCCCTCATCCTCCAACAATACTTCTCCCATCAACCCCGTGATCGGTCGCAGGGTGTCGGATGAGCTACGAACAGCAATATCTAGAAGAACATCACAATCACCAGTCGTTCCAGAGATCATCCTGACGGTGAGCGATTTTCCTCAGAAGCCCGGCGTCCAAAATCTTGATAGTGATGTAGACGTGTTTTTTTTATTTTTTTTTATTCTGGGGATACCCAAATTTCTCAGGTGTTGATCAACCGCTAGCGGGGACGAACAGTTCAAGCCTCGAGGGGGTTGTAGATCACTTATCGGTCGAGACCACGGTCTGATTCATTGACAAAAGGAGGACACATGCGATGTACTCGGTCTCGTCGCTGGCGCTTCTCGAAAATTCTCGGCTATTCTAAGCGTTCTCGGCGACCCCTTGGGCTCTGGTTGGGCATGCTAGCAAATCCACATCCAGGGGACCAGAGGGAAAAAACTGTCACACAGCAAAGCAAGCCATGTCGGTAGACCGGAGAATGCGGGATTGAACCAGGCCATGGTCCCCTGTAACACTATGCGGATGTGCCTAGACAGTGGACCGTCCGAACGCAGCCTCCTCGGGGCGCGGACCAACACATCAGGCCGGGAAACGGGACGATGAACAGAAAAGCTGCTCCTCCCTCGTGAGTCGTACTGGTGAATAAAGACTCGCCATTTTTTCGCATAATTCGGGATGCCCTCAAGGTAGCACGACGGCGATCGCGCAGGTTGATCCCGCCATCGTACGACTCATAGGACAAAATCGCCCTCCGCGCTAAGCGTCATCCGAGCGGTGGGCGGTTGTCTTCGACCAGATTGCGGTCTGGTATGATGGAGAGAAGCTCCCCGGAGAAGCGCATCTTCTCACCTTTAAGAGGGTGCACTAAATCCAAAGCGTGTGTTGTAGTGAAGATAGGCCTCTTGACTCGGGTTATTAATAACTTAAGGTTCGTTGGCGTCGTCAAGGACAGCGTCAGTGACGTTCGGCAGGCGCAAGAGCCAACGCTTGGCGCCTTGTCTTTCTCGCCTCTTCAACCATCTCGTGCCCTTCTTCTCCCCTCCTTATTTCTTCATGGTGCTCCCCATCTACGTAACCAGAGCCGATGAGGTTTACTTCGGTACGCTTAGGTTTAGTTGCGAGTGGCATGCTCGCATGCTACGTTGCCCCTCCTTAATCTAAGGTACCTAGCGCCCGGTCTTTCTTTAGGAGACACCTTTTATTCGTTCCGTCCTTCGGGGAGTCGGACAACGTGGAACCCCCAATTTGTTTGTTTGTGACATCAGTTTCTATTTCTGCCCTACTATCCGTATGGTAAGTTAAGATGCAGTGGCGGTTTATGTTAGCGTTGCATAACTTTCCATAACGCGGCTAAATGCATAGATGGTGTTGGCGGTAAAGGGGTCAGAGGCGCAGTGTTTCCCACAGTGAATTCTTTTTCTCCGGCAACCGCCAGCCACCTCGACCAGCCATCTCCTCCGTCAGCTATTATAGCGAACCACACGTAGTATGAGCGATTCTAAATCGAGAACAAACCAATCGGTTTCGTTGCGGCACGTGTGTCCGAGGCCGCCGATTGGTTCGCGTTCCACAGTGTTCTCCAGGGTTTCCCATCGGCCATCCCATCTTCGCCCCCCCTCCGTGCCGTCACCCGTCGACCAGAGTCTTGGGAGGCCAACGAGGTCGGACGGGACGGCTTTAGCGGCGTGGGCGGTGTGGACGAGCTCCCCAAGCTCGCAAAGCCCCTTTCCCTTGTGAGGCTCTCGTATACGCTCGTTCTCCACATGATGTCAATCGGCTCCGCATCAATCCCTGGCCGGCGTTACGAGAAGATCTCCACTCGGCAGTGCTGTGAATCGTGATAGTGTGCCTCCCTTGTGTGGACGCGCAGTGATCGTCAACGGGTCTTTTTAACTCTTGAGAGTGGCACCGAGGCAACCAGCGTTGCCGTTGACAATCTGGTTATATAAAGGGACCAACAGAGACCGCCATGGAGGAAGGGAGAGGAGTTCTCCCCATCGCACTCACAGCAAACCGGACATATTCAACAAACCCTTACTCCTACATAGTAACTCGTAATTGTTCGACAACTCAAACCACACGCCAAAACCCAAACCATCAAGATGCAGTTCACCAAGAGCCTTCTCGCTGCCGCCTCCCTCTTCGCCGCCGTCTCCGGCGCGGTTGTCCCCCAGTTCCAATACGTCCCCCAGCACAACGGAACCACCAATGGCACCACCAACGGCACCGCCCCGGCTCTCCCTGCCGACGCCAAGTTCCAGCTGATGTCCCTCCGCTCCGCCAGCCCAGTGCACTTCTCCCGCTTCCAGGCCGCCAAGGGCTCCATCTTCCTCCAGCTCCCCAGCCAGAACGCCACCTGCGACTCCGAGGACACCGGCGCCGCCACCTTCTACCTCAAGGACGGCGGCCTCTACCTCTACGCCGCCTCTGCCACTCCCCAGCAGCTCTACGCTGACCGTTCCGGCATGGGCCAGGGCAACCTCGGCTACACCACCGGCGCTCAGCCCGGTCCCCGCAACGGCGAGCGCACCGGCTGGACCATCGACTCCTACGGCGATCTCACCCTCGACGGCGCCGGTTTCCTCGCCTGCCCCAACAGCATCGAGGGCGCCTGGAGCATCTGGGTCTCCGCCGGCATCAACAACCCCGCCGGCAACACCGGCTGCCTTGGTATCTCCGTCCGCGCTGTTCAGATCAACGAGCCCAACAGCTGCTCTTACACTTCTTCCTAAACGGCTCTCTTTCCTCTAATTATGGACATTTATTTGAATCGGCATAGACCAACGGCTTTTGGACAACTGGATATACCTTAGAATAGCGCGCACCCTGTATTTTTGTGGATAGCATACCCCGTCGCGGTGACTCGTCGGGGTTCACTGTACATCATCGCAAAGCTTGGTATACCTGCTTTGAAATTGAATAATATTTGATCTCTCACCTAAGTTCCGCTCCGTTGCACATGGGTTGCTGTTTGACTGCGTATCTTACCCCCTATCTAAAGTTGCCTTGCCACGGCTGTCAAAACCGCCTTGTGCGATTCAAGCTCTGACGCCAAAAGCCGACTTTGAAAACGAATAGCTTTATACTAGTACACGAAACCGGCCACGGGGACTGGACTCTGCCAGTTTCTGAAGGTGACGAATTGTGACCCGTTTTGGGTAGACCTTGAGTTGTCCTAGCCCATCATCCCTCAACGGAAGCGATTCCTTCCTTGTCCCCTTCCAACTTTGCCTTGCTGAATTCGGGGTCGTTCGTCGGTAGTTCAACATGCCATTTTGAGATCTGGGCGGCGCTGATATCGACCTCGCCGTCCGTGCCGAATGACAGGATGTGTCCCCCCTGTGTCCGATCCTCCGTGATGAAATGCAGGTGGTCACCCGCGACGCTGATACACTGCGTGTACTCAGGCGACCGGAACCCGATCACAGTCCCGCGCACCGGCTCGTCGAACGTGTGCGAGACCTGGCGCTTGCCAACCTCCAACAAGCCTTCTCCCGGCGTCTGCTGACCACCCGCCGTCCGCACGGTGATGCACTTGAAGACGCCGTCGATCCGGATGGCGAGGAAGAAATTGCGGGAGTCGGGGAAATCCTTGGACAGGTGCTCAAAGAGCTCCTTCTTGTTGCTGAAGGCCGCCCTGATCGTCTTCGTCGGCCGGAACCGGGTGACCATCGCAAAAGGCGCAACGTGGTCGTTGGCGGCGCTCGTGTCGATGGCGCTCACCGTGCCGTCCGACTTCATCTGGTAGAGCTTCCCGTCCAGGATGATCATCTCCCCGACCATGTGCCGAAATGTGCCAAGACCATGGTTCCCGTGCGAGACGAGTTCTGAGATCGGCAGGCCCTTGGATGCGACGCCGTCCATAAGCGCGGAGATGATGGAATACTGGAAAATCTCGTTGACGGCCATGATGGTCTGTGGTTGTTGCGTGCTGTCGCGCGAGAGGTGGTGAGGGGGAAAGTCTAATGCTTTTAGTCGCGATAGCGGAGCAGAAACGGATTGGGACAGGCCAAGAATAAGTTCCGGGTGACGGGGTTGATGAATCCAGTGAGGCTCTGCGTTGGACTTCCCGCTGCAGAAACTGCTTAGCACGTGCTTCGTCTATCCTTTCCTCTTAACTTCCGTTTGATATTCGAAGGGGAAAGTGACGCCGGGGAGCTGTCACTAATAGCAGCTGCTAGCTGCATCTTGTTGAGTCATCCACACGCAGCGCAGCGACGCTTTGGTCCCACTGCAGAACTCGCTGACGTCAGTTCATCGTCGTACGGAATCGCCGGCGCCTCACCTCACCTCTCCTCTCCTCACTGTTCTGAGCCATTCACCTCACCATGCCGTTCTAACCAAGGAGCTTTCAGGAAGCTCCACTTCCCGCGGATATCGTCAGATCGGGGCCTTGACTGTGCTTGTCATCCTGGCGTATTATTGGGACCCGAGCGATTTTGTTCGTTGAACCCTGCCTACATCAACATACCTGACCCTGATCCATTGCATTCCTCCTTGAATGCCTTAAGTTTTTGTTTTTCTTTTTAAGATAATCGTTAATCACGAGGAAAGTTTACGGAAGACATCAGTCGAACTGGTACGGTTCATACAAAAAAAAAATGTCAACAGAAACCGTTGACGTCGTCATCGACTCTCTCATCGCCGCCGGCGTGAAGCACATCTTCGGCGTTCCGGGTGCCAAGATTGACTCCGTCTTCAACGCCCTCATCGACCGCCCCGAGATCAAGCTAGTCGTCTGCCGCCACGAGCAAAATGCCGCATTCATCGCTGGTGCTGTTGGCAAAGTCACGGGGAGACCCGGCGTATGCATCGCGACTTCGGGCCCTGGCACTAGCAACCTCGTCACAGGCCTTGTGACAGCAAACGACGAGGGCGCCCCCGTCGTCGCCCTCGTCGGCGACGTCAAGCGCGTACAGGCCGCCAAGAAGACCCATCAGAGCTTACGAGGCGTGCAGTTGCTTGAGCCCGTGACGAAAAAGACCGTCGGCGCCGTACACCCCGACCAGGTCTCCGAGATCCTGCTCGACGCCTTCAGAACCGCCGCGGCGTATCCGCAGGGCGCGACGGCGGTGAGCTTGCCCATAGACATCATGACTGCGGGGACCAAAACTTCCATCCCTGCCCTGCCGGCGAGCGCGTTCGTCCCGCCCGAGTATGGCACGTCGCCTTCTGCGTCGCTGAGCAAGGCGGCGTCGTTGATCCAGAATGCCAAGTTCCCAGTGCTGTTTCTTGGGGCAAGAGCAGCTACGCCGGAGGCAGTTGAAGCTGTCCATGGCTTCCTCCGCAAGCACCCCATTCCCGTTGTCGAGACGTTCCAGGCCGCCGGGTCCATCAGCAAGGAGCTAGCCCATCTGTTCTTTGGCCGGATTGGCCTCTTCCGCAACCAGCCCGGAGACAGGCTCCTGTCACAAGCGGACCTCGTAATCGTTGCTGGCTACGACCAGTCAGAGTATGACGCCGACGCTTGGCACAAGAACAAGACTCTCGACATTTTGCACCTCGACTGGGTTCCCGCTGATTACGGTGCCTACTACAACCCGAAGCTCGAATTGGTGGGCTCAATCGCCGCCAACGTGAATGCACTGAGCGAGATTCTTGCGGCTGTCGCTCGTCCGCAGGAGTCAGATGCTGCAAAAGCGATTTTTTCGGACTTCCATGCCTGGGAGCAGAGTGCCGAAGCCCTCGGAAACACACCAGATGGCCCGGTTCATCCCCTCCGCTTCATTAAACTCATGCAGAACATGCTACCCCCGACGCCGACCGTCGCTTCGGACGTGGGCAGCATGTACATCTGGCTCTCCCGCTTCTACTTCGCATACTGCCCGAAGTCCTTCTTAGTCTCCAATGTCCAGCAGACCCTGGGAGTTGCCCTTCCTTGGGCCATCGGCGCGTCACTAGCCCAGGATCCGCCTTGTTCGAAAAAAGTAGTGAGCATCAGCGGTGACGGTGGCTTCCTCTACAGCGGCCAAGAACTTGTAACCGCCGTTCGGCAGGGATGCAACATCACCCACTTCATCTGGAACGACGGGAAGTACAACATGGTGGAGTTCCAGGAGGTGGACAAGTATGGTCGCAGCTCTGGCGTGGACTTGGGAGGTGTAGACTTTGTCAAATACGCGGAGGCGTTCGGAGCGAAGGGCTTGCGCGTCAGCCGCTCATCCGAACTGGAGGCCGTAATGAAGGAAGCGTTGAGTCATGAGGGCGTGTGTGTGGTGGACGTTGAGATTGACTATTCCCACAACCCTGAGCTGATGAGGAATGTTATTTCGGATACTATTTCTTAGACACCGGGCTTTTGGGAAACGGTAGAAACAAAGCTATTGGGCCCTACGTTGTAGATTGTTGCCAAGACCATGCGATCGTCGCGTGCGCGACAGCCAAGAAACTCAATTGTTCGCTCATCTTTGGTCATCACCTCGGGTGGTTCTGTAAACTGTTCATCCCTGGCAGTTCGGAGTTGGCTGCGTGAGAAAGGCAACGGCACGCCATTGTTGCGCAGCCCGCCGCGTCGTATTCCCCAGGACAGGCACAAACGCGTTGTGTAATGTCTGGCCCCGTGTGCCACCTGACTCGTTGGCTATCTCAATCATGTGAAGCTCAACCCATCAGCTGTCCACTCTCACCGTGATTAGAGAATCCATAATACCCCGTCGTTGATGCTGATGGGCCTCTAGGCCTCTTTGGTATTTTATATGTAATGAGATTTCAGGAATCAAGAAGGGGACGTCACTCGGCAAGCATATTTGCTGACAAAGTGATGACATCTCGCCGCTAACAACCCGTCCTTCAAACTCTTGGTCCTCACACAGCTCTGAAACATCGCAGCAAGGTTACTAGGCCACATGGGGCCGGCGGGAAAGATGTTGACACTACAGCGAAGCTTTGGATGTGTTCAGCCGGCTGCGAAAGTATCAAGTACAGCGGACGCCGCATTCAAAGTGGAACCAAGGTGAAGGGCCTACCTTAACCAACGGTTCCTAGTAACTCTCGTGTTCAACCAAACCGCCAGTCATCTTCGGGGGGGGAATGGTTGAATGGCAGCTAAAAAAAAAAAAAAAAGCCTCCAGAACTTGGTATAATATTCTGCCAAGCCAACATGCGAAGTCCACCCCGAGCTTACCTTGGATTCTTCAGCCTTACCACCACATCTAAAGCCAGCTAGCCGAGTGACCAGCGGAGCCCCCAGGACATGGGGTAATGTCCCACGTCCACCGCGACGGCGGATGCTTGTCCCCAGGAAAGCGGCACCCGCTTGGGTGGTGGGATTAGATGCACCGGCAGACTTTCTTAGAGTGGTGTCATCAAAAGCACGCTTGTCATGAGGAGCTCTACCGACCGGAGAACCTCGGACTGAGCCGCCGTGCCGGGCAGAAACATGATTTATAAGCCAAGCTTTCTAGATGNGGGGGGGGGGGGGGGGGGTGGTTGAAGGTTTCCCCTCATCGACGGACACAGCGGGGATACATCACGACATTGGTCCGCCGATGATGCAACCTTCAACCTCCTCGTAACAATTGGTAATCCGTATCCGTGATCAATGCCCGACGCTTCAAATACTGAGCCCCAGCGCCGGCGGCCTTCAGCAATCCCCAGCCTCGAATAAAAAAAAAACACCTCAAGCTCACAGGAACCATAAACATCTCATCGAGTCTCACTCTCGATCGGCCTGACCTGACCCCGCAATGTCGACCGCCGCCCCCAAGATCAAGCTGTACACCAACCACGGCTGCCCATGTACGTGACTTCAGACACGAGTGCCACGCTCGTCTTGGCACCAAACTACGTGACGGACACCCACCAGCGTTCCTGATACCTTCCATGGGGCGTCTTCGGTGCATCGTGAGCTAATTACTCATCTAGGGGCTCACCGTGCACACATCGCCCTCGCCGAGCTCGGTCTCGAGTTTGAAGAAGAGATCATTGACCTCAGTGTTCCCCGCACGGAGGAGTATCTCAAGATCAACCCCCGCGGACTTGTCCCGTCTATCGCCTACGACGGTGAGATCATCACCGAGTCGGCCATCGTCTCCCAGTTCCTGGCCGACGCGCACCCCTCTCACCTCGTGCCGACCGCCGGCACTAAGGATGCCGCGCTCCGCCGCGCGCGCATCAACTTCTTCGTCGACACCTACTTCAGCAAGGCCAACCCGCACGCCTTCAAGATCTACAGCGCCAAGACGGACGCTGAGGTCCAGCAGAGCGCAGACGTCTTTGTCGACGCCATCGCCAAGGAGATTGAGCCTCTGTTGAAGGATGCCGCGCCGTACTTTGGCGGCAGCGACAAGGTTACTCTGGTGGAGGTGAGTTTTGATGCCATGTGCCTTCGGCGTTGATTTACCGACGCGCGCAACACATACATGAATAGTGTCTTTTTTTATGAAGTATGCTGATGTCGCCCCAGGTTCTCACTGGCTCCTTCACTCTGCGAGTTTTCTCATTCGCCAATGCTGGTCTCATTCCCAAGAGCATCCTGACCTCCTTGGAGCAGAGGACCCCTAACTTTTACAAGTGGGCGCAAACCGTCAATAGCACCCCCAGCGTCAACAAAATCTACAACGAGGAGGAGGTCGTTTCCAAGGTGAAGCAGAGGGTTGCCAGTATCCGGGCTGCTAGCGCTTAAATCTCTTGAATGGAAAGAAACTATGCCCTCACTAGCTCTCGGGAAGTCTAACCAATCTGATATTGATATAATGCTACGTCCACAAATCACCCGACTTTGAGTTGGACCGCTCGTGGTCAGATCGCATGAAAGCTAGCTTGTTCGAGTGCTGCCCAATAGTTATCCAACGGCATTGTATCCATCGCCACGGCGGCCCCCCTCCCCACTGCGTCGGTTTGCTCGTCCAGCCACATCGTGAGATTTCGAGACAGGTTGCGGCCCAAAACGGCGAACAGTTTACCCAGGATTGATGGTGGAAGCCATGTGCTTTCGAGGCCCTGGCCAGCAGGTTGCGGATTCTCTACTCGACCCTCGGCCGCTCTGAGCGAAAGGGCAGGTGCTTCCGCTCCTGCACAAATCCTATACCAACCAGCGTGCGCCTAACGTCTTCTTACTTTTCATCGTGTTGCAAGACCGTTGTGGTCGGCCCAGTGCCGAGCCGCACGCGGGTAGATGAATCAGATGGCTTTGGTCGTTACTTTGCGAAGGTCGCCAGCCTCTATCTGCGGCACGAGTTTTATCATAGATGTGAGATCACTGGAGAGCCGTGAAATAAAGCTGTTTCTGCTGATGTCGGTTTGCAGGTGGATAACGGAACAGCCTGTGTCCGTCGGAGGGCCGACTGAACTCGTCCACGTTCAGGTATAACTCCGAGGACTAACATCGGTTATGCACGGCGGCAGGTGTACTGCTCTGGAGCCCTGCGTCAAATACCAGCACCATCGTGCCATCAATGGCAGGCTCAGCCGTCTTCCAGAAATGCAAACATCGGATGAGAGTCGAAATTTCGAGGAAGCTTATCGAGATGATGCCCGTGAATCAATTCATCGCTGGTCTGAACGCTTCGACATCACCGTCCAGAGAGAGGAAAGAGACGGGAAAAGGGGGCAGACATACCAGCTTACCAACATTGTAGCGGATTCGCTGTAGCGGCTTCGCTGTAGCGGCTTCGCCGAATGGTTCTCTTTCATGGGATAGGGTACGGGTTGCTGCCGGTGGGGTAGAACTGCCGGATAAGAGGAAATTCGAGGATCACATCAGCCAACTTCTATCGGGATGGCTCAGGTTTCGATCTCGTCAGAACAGCGACTGAGAGGGCAAGAGGGGTGGCCTCACGGACGAGCTTTACTGGACGGACGACTCCGAAGGCGGCAGCCTATTCTATATTAGAGTTTTTGTCTTTTGCTTGGACGTGAAGAAAGACCACAGACACAGACAAGTTCTTTTTCCCCACTCCCCGCCGCACAGTAGCCCCTCTTCTTCCCTCTTCATCCCCAACTCTCGAGATCAAGGAACTTGGCGGCCCTTCTCGAAGGCGCTCTCGAAACACAAGGTGTGAAACATCACAGCGTCCATCCCGGAGGAGCATCCTGTTAGGGACAAGGATCGCGAGCGGGGAACTTGGGCCGGGACCGAACTGCCTCGCGCTAGTAGGCTAGACTCCGACAAACTCCTCACAACACGGACTAAGCGTGCCCTTCGGCTGCATGCTGGACGTGGGCGGCGGCCGCGCACGGCCAGCTTTCAAGGCATCTGCTTCCTGATCTCTCCAATCATCGAGGGTTGCAGCCAGAGGGGTCTCTGGTTCTGCTCGCTGAAACGTGACGACCAATGCCATACTTTACTGTATCGTTCTCACTAGCCTACGCGAGCGAACTCTAATGAGCTGTTCTTCCTCTACTTTTTCTTGAGAGTGGCATGAATTTAGTTGGTCAAGAAGATACTGGTTGTACATGCTCGCCTGTGAAGAAGGAGCAGAGGGACCATCATGCAGCTCTCACAATCGAGGCGGCACGAGAGGCACAAACCAGTCGCCGCTCTGCGCGCACAGAACACCAGCACGCGCACAAGCTGACCGCGTTATACGGTTTTTGTTTGGCTTTCGGATTCCATCCCATCCACGCTGCATCCAAAACCTTGAGCTCGACATTATGGGAAGAGGGCGGCGAATGGAAGAGCTTTGCCCCTCTTCGGAGCCCACACACTCGCCGCTCCGGACCATCTGGTTTCTGAGGCAAAGACCAGTCATCCTTGATGTGTCAAGAGTAATGGGCGAACGGGTGACGGGACCAGGAGACATGGAATGGTTGATAACGGCGTTTCCTCCCCGCCCCCCACACGAGATGGTTCTTGACTCTAGTATCCATGACCGCAAGGGATCAAACTCCTACCACTCTCTTTTAGGGGATTCTGTCTCGTGCCGCCCGGAGCGGCCAACTGCTATCAAGGCCCGTCAATCTCGAGTAGTAAATTCAGGACTCGAAGGTCCTCTTCAGGAGGGGCGGAGCTGCATGGAGCTCTTCGGATCGACTGAGCGACAGCGGTTGGATCGATCAACATGCGGCTCTCGGCATCGTCCGCGGCCTCTTGCGGCCTGATATGGATGGCCATGCTGGTATCTATTCTTGGAGCTGTGTGTGTCAACAGCGAAACGGAGGGCTTTCGTGAATATCAAAGCCTGCGACTCGTCAAGAGGCAGCTGCCGGACTTGAGCAACATCTCTCCTTGCGGAGTAAGTATACTAAACGCGCCTTAACATCGTCTCGTACTTCGCGACTAATTCGGCATCTAGCTCAACTGCCTTGTCCAGAGCATCTCAGGGGTCGGATGTGAACTTACAAACGTGACTTGTTCTTGCGCCAGCACCGACCTCGGGCAGCGAGCGGGAGCATGTCTGATCGCCAACTGCACGATGCAGGACTCTCTGGGTAGGCACCGCGCGACTATCACAGCATATCGAAGCATTATTGACGTGCTGGTTGTCAGATCTAGCTAAGCTCCAGGCTACGCAATGTACCCTGCCCCACGAGTCGCAAACTACGAAAATGCTTGTGATTCTCATCACGGTCTATGTTATTGCACTCATCGCCATTGCATTACGTCTGGTCGCGAAAAGCCAAGCCAAGACGTGGAATATTGACGACATTTTGATCGTTGCCGCCATCGTGAGTAAAAGATTTCTCCCTCTTAAATGTGATATAGGGTAACGGGGCACTGAACACTAACTATCCATGCTAGGTGATTGCTCTCGCGCCTGTTTCATTTATAATGTTGAGTATGTCGACTCATACTAATAATCTTCTTGATATCATCGTCCTTTACAAAGCTGACAGACGAGCAGTGGCGACAAAGGGGTTCGGGATGCACCTCTACGATCTGGAGCCCGGGGCGTTGCTCGAGATATTACGACTCTGTAAGGAATCCCGAGGACTTTGGGGTACTGGTGCGGTTGCTAACAATACGCGAAGTATATGCGGCAGAGATCGTCTATGTTTTCGTGCTGCTCATTGCAAAGCTGTCTCTCGTCGTTTTCTACCTACGAATTTTCACCGTCCCAAAGTTTCGAATAGCCGCTTACAGCCTAATCGGATTCCTAGTCGTCGGCCAGGTCGTTATCGGCTTCCTTACAATCTTCTCCTGCCACCCCATCGAGTTGTTCTGGGATAAGAACATCCACACCGGCGGCTGTCTCGACATCAACCAACTCGCCTACGCTAACTCGGCCCTCGCCATTATCCAGGACCTCATCATACTCGCGCTGCCCATAGCAATGTTGCCCGGCCTCCAGATGAACCGCAACAAGAAAATTTCCGTCGCGATAATATTTATGCTGGGCTCCGTCGGCTTCATCTCCACCATCATCCGTTTGCAAGTACTGGCGGTGTTCGGCAACTCTATCGACCCGACGTGGGACTACACTCCCGTCGTCTGGTGGACGACCATCGAGCTTGGCGTCGTCATAGTTTGCGCCTGTCTGCCAATGATCCGGACGCTGGTGGAGAAGATGTTTCCCGGGCTCACGCTCTTCAGGTGGACGTCCCCTAAGCCATCCAACGACAGCTACGGCTCCGGGAGCGGCAGCGAGGACAAGTCACAGAAGACCTCGGGACGGTTCAAGAGGTTCGGACGGAGCCAAAGTCCCCTTCAATTCAGCGATAACTACGTTCGCGATCATCTCACAAGCCCCCCGACGAACATCAGCAAGCCGTATCCGACCAACAACATCCGAGAGGTAAACCCCGCGCGGAGCGGACCGAAACCCAAGATATCGGAGCCTATCACATCACCACCCCAGCCATTTGACCTGTCATGGAGGTCAACCAACCCCTACGGGATACCGGAAGACTACTCTGATGGGGTAGGTAAAACAAATTACAGCCTCGAGATAGAGATGCTGGAAAGAAAGGGAAGAAACTTCAACGGGGAACAGACCCAACGATGTGACCACTGCGGAAGACAGCGGTGCGGGTATTTGTGATAATAGTGCGCATTCGAAATCATAGATATCCACTTATATTAATGCTGAAACCATGGTATCCGCCATACACGTTCCGGTTGCGAGGCTGGTGGCAAACCACATCGGGACCCGCTTGTACGTCGCTCAGCACCGGCATCCCCCCGGGATAGTCCGTAAGTCGGCCGAATGATGCAGTCGACGAACTCCGGTCAAGCTGTATTAGTTTTACAATCCAAGCTCCCACTGGTAATTATCTCTCATCATGCATCATAATCTCTGTGTGGCAATAAGTTCGGTTTCCTTGTGAAAGATTTGGCCCTCTGTGTTAAGCGTTCGGATGCGGGGTGAGGCCGCGCCTGGTTGATGTCATGACGTTGAAATGCGGGCCATTTACACCTCGCCAGTGTACAACTGCATAACTCGCTTTCAACCGCGTCTCAGAAAATCAAGGCTTCAGAGGATCTTCAGCTTGAACTGGTAACCGCCGAAGGCCCATTTCACAACCCCGCCTGCTTTGACGATGCACGAGCATTGACGCGAGTTTCGCCACTCCCGCTACCCTGCATAGTTAACCTAATCCCGAACAGGCCACGTCCGAAGCCGCATTTGGACAATTGGCGAGGTTTTCACCATCGCAGCTCCTCGCCTCAACAAGAAAACCCCCGACGTGAAAACGATGCGAGTCTCCCTCGCAGGCGTCCTCGAGACGCTCGGCCTGATCGTGCCGGTCACGTCTGAGGTTACGCATGGCCATGGACATCCACGGCACGGAAAGCCTGCTTTGGGTTCCCGCGACACCTTCACCCCGCAGGTCCCGATGCCCGTCCCGCCGCTGACGATAGGAGACGGGATCGACTTCGCGACGCGGGCGCACTGGATGCGCCAGGCCAACCTGGCCCTGCCCAACCCCTGCCCGTTCGGGGCGTTCGGCGCGGTCGTTGTGAACCACACGGGCGGGGGGTTAGGGGAGTTAGTCTGCGCGGGTGCGAACGACGGACTGGGCTCGGGAAACCCAACATTACACGGTACCTTTAACCTTCTGACGTGCCTCCTCCGTGTTCATGAGTCGCCCGCGTCCACCATCGACGGTTTTTGCTGACGGTGGAGATAGGGGAGATGGTGGCCATCAACCACTGCTCCGGGCTCTTCACGGATGCTCAGGGCCCCTACAGGATGACGCCGGCGGAGGCTCTCGCTGCGTTTGCTGACCTGACGCTGTACACCAACGCCGAGAGCTGCCCGATGTGCGCGTCGGCCATCCGCTGGGCCGGGTTCAGGGAGTACGTCTACGGCACGAGCATCGAGACCCTGGTTGAGAAGGGATGGGGCCAGATCCGCATCAGCTCGCGTGATGTCTTCGAGCAGTCTGCCGGCCTGCCCCGCCAAACCGGCCTGACCGGTCCCGTCTTGGCGAACGAGACGGATGTGTTCTTCGGGTGGCAGTTTGTGGCGGACGCGCCTTGTCCCCGGGGCTGTTACCGGGAGAGGGATGACAGCGATTGTCAACCCGTGTAGTTGGGCATGTGAGGAGCATCTCGATCTCGTGTTACCTGTTTTTCTTTTATTTTACCATACCGTCGTAGCGAGCGGCCTTCGGACACCAAGCCACGCAAAACATAAAAGGAATAATCGTATACACAGAGAGAGGTATATATACATTGTTTAGTTGACCCCAGCCTGATTTGAACAGACAACCTTTCGATGCAATCCTATCAGCCGATACGATTAACTGGAGTCGAACGCGCTACCGTTGCGCCATAGGGCCCTTGTTGATGTGATGAAGCATCATGGCATCTATGTTGGCAGGGTTGTGACGCGGGACTCGATCTGGGGTTAGCCCTGCTGGAATAAACGATTCGAGACCAGAGTAAGCCAAATTTCCGAACGAATCATCTTCCTGAAGTTGGCATCAGATACAAATACGACTGATTACACAATCAGAGTCGTTGCAATTCATGAATTGTTGTGATAACATCATCCCATCTCGAGGTCAGCCTAGAGTCACGTGCTGCGGCGGCTTCACCTTCCCACACAACATTGTGCTCGATTGTGTCTTACGTAACAGTACAAGCCACTCCCATACCACTTGGGACTGGTGCCACCACATGAACCAAGACGTGAGTTGTCGATAGTACTCATTGCAAGCAGCAAGCAATACATCTTTTTATTTGAATGGTCTCAAGCAGGCAGCGGCTGTGTAAAATGGTAGATACGCTAGGATTATGTGGTTAGGAACACAGTCAAATGGTGTTGCCGATGCACTCCCCCGGGGTGGAAATACTAGTTGAAATCACTCATGATCGCAAAATTCTATAAAGCAGAAAAAACTAGCGCATTGTACCTGGCTGTTTCCATGAATCAGCAGTAGCAAGCCAAAGCCCTTCAGGCTACCGATTGCGGGATAGTGCTACCGGCGCACATCAGGAGAACACTTCATCCGCAAAAAGATGGAAGTGAGTCTCCATACCTGCGATAGACCAGGTTGCAAAGCCAGCGACATCATCCTGCCCTCTATTATCTGAGTTCGAGTCTTCATGTACGGTGGGCGGCACCGCTCAGCATGAAAACAGGGCCCTCCATCAATGGCTTATTACTCAAAGAGCAGATCCTTGAATTACCCGCCCGTTTTCATCTTGTCAGTGTTCGTTTCAAGGCATTTACATGTTCGTTCTTGTCTGGAATCGCTACTGGTTGCGCGGTGTTCTTTTCTCCATTCTCAGGGAGACACCGGTACAGCTCGGGACAGTGCATAGTAAATGCAAATTGGTGGACAGTATGAAGCATCCAGCTATCCTTTTAGCAATGTGAAGAGAATCATGAATTATCCTGGTGCAACTGCCAGTAGAACATGCATCTGAGGGCGCAGTTAAACACATCCAGGCTCTGGCACGGAGGACCGGCCATGGCGTGACATTGAAAGAGGGTGTGAGCGTGAGTCGTTTTCAAAATGATGGTGAAATGTTGGAGGAGCAAGCAAGGATTCTAGAAGTTTATCACAGCAGCTCGAGATGTAAGTATTTCCGGACGCTCGATTTACTCGTAAAACAAACGTTATGACCAACCATCAACACCACCAACCAGAGGCCTGCCACTCAGCAAGATTTAGAAGTCGTTGTCCATTTTGTTCTCCCGCAAGAGCCTTAAGAGCGTCCTAAAGAGGTTCATATCGAGGGTCGCCAGTTATAAGACCTTCTGAGACGTCTTATATAACTCTTATTTACAGACAGGCCTGAACACAACGAATGCGATGCTCTTGCTCGAAGACAGGCAGGATGCAGATTGGCTTTGGCACCGTGGAGTCTTCTGAAGGGTTCTACTATGCAATGTAGTAAGACGCCAATTGGATGATAGATATACCCAACAATTGAAGGGAAAGCGCGAATCCTGCGAAATGGGTCTCATATCGACACTCCAGGTTAACAACCCTCCCCAAGCACAAGAGGACATGTTTAACTATTACAAGGCTCATATCATGTTAGATTTGACACTGGATACTGCACGGGGCGAGTAACATTTTGAGAGAAGGACACTGCTGGCGCCGTTTGCCAGCTGGCAAACCTTAAAACTTATTTATCCCAAAGCTTTCAACGCCCGCTCATCCGATCATCTTCACTTCACAACGCATTGAACAAAACGTGGAAAAAATCCACAGATGCTTGAGCCAGACAGAGTAAAGGCAAAAGCAAAAGCAATGAATGGGGCCCAATCGGGATTCGAACCCGAGACCTCGCCCAGTCAAATTTCTAATCTGAGGGTTGTGAAGAGAACCCGAAGGGCGAATCATACCACTAGACCATTGGGCCGCAGCAACTCGCTTGTTCGACGATGCTTCTTGATGGCAGGGCGGCCGAGATGGAAGTTTATGTAGCTATCGCTACACGATCTGTTACGTTATGCTGTGGAGGTGAGAGAACCACTACCTCTAGACCAGCACCTCTAATGCTGGGTTTATCATCTCTCACCTATCCTCACTGAGATGTACGAGCCAACATACGAATGTGAAATTACCGGATATGTTTGCCATACGGAACTCTAGAAATACTGGAGTAAGCTAGAGGGCATGAGAGAGCATACCAAATCCTGAGTACAGGAACGACGTTTGGCTCACCAGAACCACTGCCCCTTGTATGACACGAGCCAAGAGCAAGCCGTTAGAGGTTGAAAGCTCACACAGGCAGGACCCGACACTGGGTCTCCTGGTTCCATTGCGCGCACGTTCTGCCCAGCTCCATTTCCCCATCGTTTCCACGTGGATGAGATAGGCTGTGAACCGAGCGTACAGTTGCGCCATGCCGCAAAACTTGGTCTACCAAATCGTTGACATTCCATCCGTCGATTTTCTCTTCAAGCCGAGTTGAAGCCCGGCTTGCATCATGACAGTGAGTGTGTCGGGGTTAGAGTCAAGCTTCATATATAACTACTCAACTAGCTCGAGTACTAACGATTACTATACATTGTCCGACTATACTTGCCGTCTGTTATTGACCGATCATTCAAGCGGTTCCGCAGCAGAGATTGCGAAGCTGGACGAATGCCCACGTGCGCAGTTTCCCTACCGTCAAACTGTCACAGTAGAGCATTCCCCCTATTGCAAACGTAATCTTATCATGGCTTTTCGTCCTTGACTATCGTGGGCCGTCGTTTGCGGTCGGCCGTGGTGGAACCTCCGGGGGGCAGGAAGCGAGAAGTCAACATGAAGCCACAACGGAGGAGACGCTGACATGCAACTCGATCCCTGGTTCGCCAATGGTCCAGACGCTTGGTCGTTGGATCTGCACCGTGGCAAATTGGGTAACTCACACCTAAATTAACATTACTCGAACCGGACGGCCTCAACTCTCGGCGATGGACTTCTTCCAGAATCCCGCGGAGCATAGATTAGATCGAGGCCTGCCCCGAGCACGGTAGCGGGACTAGCCCCCTACTGACGGCCTCCCACTTGCCTTGCGACCAGGGGTTTCCCGAGGGCAGGGTAAGGCACATCCCTGAAACCCCCAGACCAGGGCCGAATCCCTTGGGTTCATCCTGTGCAAGCTCAGCTCAATTACGATACGCAACGGCGGTGACAGGCTACACCGTGGTTCATAAGTCAACTCAGACAAGGTCAGTTGCTTAGCGCAGACAAATTATAACCCTATGAAGACTCAGTTCCTGGGAGAGTTCCTGGGGTTCTGGTTGGCTGCTGCTAACATAACTGACACAGTTTGTCTATTCTACCTCCTGGCAGAGGCGCTGATCGCGGCATTTGCGACGTTGTTGTGCAGATCTCGTCAGGGTTGCCCAAGCCTCCGGTTCGGCAAGAGCGATTCGCTGGCTGGCGACCACCGGATCGCAGGATGTTGACTCCTAGAGACCGCCTTGCCAGGCACTCGTGGATTGTTCCGTTGCTTGCAATACGACCCTAATCTTACCATGACTGCCCGTGCGCCAAGAAATCAAGCTGCAGGCGTTGGGGGTATGTCAAGCAAGGTACATGACTAGCGCACCATTCGGCGAACTGGAACAGTTGCTGGTTTGCTCGTTTCGATCATTCGAACTACAGCATACCATGGAAACAAAAGTCAATGTTGTGTGATGGGGCAGTGAGCAATGATGTTTTCTGATATCCCCCGTGAGGAGGATCTTGCGAAAAGGCTCTGACAACTCGGTGAGTTCGCTTTGAACGACCCCATCACGAGGTTCAAACGGAGTCGATTCCGGTGTATTTCGCCATTGGTTCCAAAGTGTAGTGGTAAGTGAAGCGGGGATAGAGTTGCACAGGTGGACTATCGCGGGCCCCTTATAATAACAAGGGACTTCGTGAGTGGGCTTCGACTCCCCTCTCCGGCCAAGTCAAGCCTGGCGCAGTTGCAGGGTTCCAATATCTCGATATTGCGGCCGGCCTGGGGTGGTGGGCAGACAAACAAAGTCAAAAGGGGCCGCCTGCCGTTCCGAGAAACGATCCTAGGTTGAATTTGCACCGCTCTGCTGGCTGCCCGTCATGCATCGATTCAGCAACATTTCACTGACATATCGCGAGATTTCGTGATGTTGCCTTCAACGCCGTGGGCGGCTATCCTGCTGGCCAGCTTCCTTTCTCCCACCGCGTTCGCGGAGACTTGTTCGAATTCCGTCGCCCCGTTAGTATTACCCATAAAAGTAAGAGATCGCGAGTCATTCCGCCGATTTTCACGTTTGTTTACCCTCTGTTGTTGCTGTGTGCCACCTTCCAAACCTTGTCTTGTTGACTTTTGGCGTCTCTGTCGCCGCAGAACATTACATTTCCAAATGGCGTCGGCCAGAACCGTGGCCTCAAGCTCACGCTTGGAGGCCAGCTTCAGGCCATGCGAATGTCCACTCTTTTGAACAACACCCGGGTCAGAAACAGTCTCGACTGTCCGGACAACAACACATACGCTTTCATCGGCTGCCAAGGCGCTTCCGGCAGCGTGTACGACGCAACGAGGGGGTCTTTCGCCCAAGTGTACAACATCAATGACTGGAACGTAACGTACGACACTGCGTGAGCCAACGGGTCTCGGTCGCTTGCTGACATTGTACACAGGACTGTCGACCAACAGCCAGACGAGGGCTCGGCATCGGTGCTTCATGGATATGACGTGGCAAACTTCACTGATAAGCCTGCCGTCACTTACGGGTTTCCTTTGGAGGTCTGGGCCGACTTCAACTCCATGAACAGGAGCGCGATCGCTCTAGGACCCGACTCCTCTACCATTTCGAGCTTTGTGCGGAACAAGCTGGTGCCGACCGAGGCTTTCAGCATAGACTTTGGTTCCACGTCCGAGTCGTATTCTCGCGACGGCCAGATTGTCTTCGGTGGCGTCAACGAGGCACGCTACAACGAGTCGACCAAGGTCGAATTTCCTCTTTGGGGCGCCGGTGTTGCAGCTCCCTGCCCTCTGCAAGTCCTCATCGCCGATGTCGTAGTGACCAACAAGAACGGCGATACTTCTCTTATGAGCGATCCTAATGCCAGGATACCTGCCTGTATAGATACCGTCCAGAACAGCTTCTCGTTGACGACGGCCATGTTCAGCAAACTGCAGACTATCGGCAACCATATCGCAACTGACGGCAAAGCCTTTGGCGACGCGGAGTTCCCCGCGGACCGCGAGTCCCTGCTCGGCTCTCTGACCATCAAGCTATCCAACGGTTACACGACTGTCATCCCACACTACGAATTCGTGTCCCATGTGCGAGGCACCGACTCCCGCGGTACGTATGCCGTCCTCAACAACACACGTATCACGGCCAACGTCGCCTCCGGATTGAGCGATCTCGGAAACAACATTACCATCCTCGGCGGCATCTACCTTTCTCAAAACTATCTTCACGTTGACTACAAGGCGAACAAGTTCTGGCTCAGCCCGCAAGTCAAGAACGGTACGCTCCCGAACCACATTACAGCATCCTGCAATGGCACCACCGAGGCAACCACAAAGAACGGCAGCGCGCTGGGCCTCAAGATCGGCGTGCCCGTAGCTATCGGCGCCGCCATGATCGCTCTCCTTGCTCTCTGGTTCTGGCTGAAGAACCGCAAGCGAACCGCCAAATCAGCTGGCCCGATAAGGTCGATTCCACGAGGGAACGAGAAGCGTGACGCGCCGGACTCCAAGTCGTCGACCACACAATTCGCGGGCTACCACAACGTCAACCAGACCAACGCTGGCGTCCACATGGAACTTGAGGGCGATCTCGGACGACAGGAACAACAGCGGGCCGAGCTGCCCGAGCCCGCCCCAGCATACTCGCGCCAGTCGGACTGGCCTCGGATGAACTCCATACAAGGAGAACACGCGAGCTATTACAGACAGTTTGAGGAACCGGGAGTCGAAAGCTACGAGCTGGCAGATACGTCGCCAAATCCACAGGTCGCCGTACCAGCACACGCCACGCCGCCACCGCCGCCACCGCCGCCTCTGAAGCGTCATGACTCTGAGTTGAGTGACAACTGGCTACCCAGCCCTGCAACGTTACGAAAACAGCCGTCTAACTTCAGCGATGTCGTGTCGCCGACGAGCACCGTCCGGGCAAACAGCACGAGGCAAAACCCGCACAATTCTCCTTTCTAGCGTTCCGTTTCCTTGGATAGATGAGTAATGATAATTCACTTCTTTTAAGGCATGATAGAGTTTGCATGTACTGCTCCGGTCGCATCTGAGATGCAGATGATTGTGTGGTTTGTGTACGTAGACATCCGCTCTGTAGAAATATGAATGCCAAGAACTTCTGTAACTAATTTTGCAACTTGCCCTGAGAACTTGACCCATAGAGCTTCTCCGACTTCTTCTATATTATTTGGATGTTTTGCTAGTTGCTGTGGTTTACTTGGTCTCATCGGACGTCCCCCCCTTTCCAACATTTCTAGTCAATTGGGGCACACATCTTCACTCGGACTCAGTGATAGGTCCCGTACCAAACCCCCAGGAATATGATCGTCCCAAGAACTGAGTCTACAAGAGTGAGAAATATCCTACTCTTCCTCGACTGGCCGATACACATGGCCATTGCGATGGAGATTATCGGTACCAGCAGCCACCATCCAAAAGACTTATCGAACAAGGCCAGCGGGATGCATGGTATGATCATCAGCACAACGGCGATGACCCACCATTTTTTCTCCGATAACCAAGCCGTTAGCATCTGCCAAATGCTGCCCGCCGGCGGTTCGCCCGTTTTCTCAAGCTCAATACTTCCCCCCTTCAGGCGTTTCTTGACCTCCTCGGCCAACTGGTCGCGTGAAAGCTCGTCCGGATCGGCTTCTTGCAGTTCCCTCCGTATCCCGTTAGCGAGCTCCAAGACGCCCTTGAACCCTCTCGGCACATCACAGCCATCCCCCGTCCTCGTCATCAGCCGTGCCCTGAACCAAATGTAGAGAAGCCCAAACGACCATAACAGGAGCAGAATGAGATCAGTAAACAGCTGTAAGTAAGAGAAACCCCACTGGTACGACTCGCGTGGAGAGTCGGCCCCGGAGCCCGACCCGCTCAAGGGCTGGCAGCTGCCGTTCGCTACGATGTGGCTTATAGAGTAGGTCTCGTTACCTGTAGCATACGTAACTTTGGTGGCATTGTTGAATGGTTGAGCATTGGTTCGCGGGTCGGTCCAGTTCCAGCCGTAAGCTGTACCAAAATACGTGTTATTGGCCGGGATCCAAAACGCGGATATATTGAGCGTGGGTGCTAAAAGTCTTTTGTTCATCCAGAGAGACTCCCTGTCCTCGAGTCCGTAGAAGCCATACTTTTCAACATCTGTATGGTATTTGTCAGCAAACACTCGTTTGTATGATCTCAGTAATTAGAACCCGTACAATCAGAAACGCTTTGGTGTATTGTACAGTTCTGGCCCAGCGGCACATCTGATGCATACCGAGTGGTTCTGGCGCAGTAGGCGGTAGTTCGGTAAGGGGAGTCGACGTCGCGCTTTTGAACTTTAAGAACCCGGTCAGCCCCGGATCTAGGTTGAGAGAATCATGTACGCAAGGCTTACAGCGGTACAATGGGGGAAAGGTCACAAGGAAGTCTCCGGTGAGGTTGACTCTCCAGCCGTCGTGTACAACATACTGGACGAGCTGAAATTCACTGAATGGAACCAGTTCCCCGTCGTAGCCTTTAACGAAAGCCTCGTTGTTTGCAACGTAGCCGGTCATTGCGCTCCCAAGCGTGGGGAACAGGAGGGTGAAGATGGCTACAGAGATCGAAATGACCATTACCGACCGAGACTGAAGCCCACGGGACCTGGCGAAATCGCGAATCAGATGATATGTCGAGAAGAAACTCGGCTGGTCCTGGAGGAAAATAGCCCAGAATGAATCGTAGGTGATGGGGCTCACTTGGATCGAGGTCGTGACATAGTCGGCGACAACTCGCCAGGAGACCCAGGCAATGAGAGCCTGTCCGCCGCGAGCAAATACCTAAAGTTGGTGTTTGGAAGCCATCAGTCACGATCTCCTATCCCATGCTATCCAGAGCTCAATCTTACCACATCCCATGCAACATCAATGAATTTGGCGTTGGCGAAGGAAAAAGTTCCCCATGCTAGCGTTATTTGGAAGAACCCAGACGCGACCCAAACGTCATACCAATCGTCGTAGGGGTCGAACTTGCCGTCCGGAGGACAAGTCGAGATAATACTTTCTAGATTTCTGGACATAAAGACGACATGATGAAGAAGCCAAACGAGGGTGCCGACCCACGCAAAGATCAAAAACCTGGTGGTGGTCGGAATCCAATTTTCTCGGGTATCTCGCAACGCGGCTAGGGCAGCCTTTTCCCAATCCCTCTTGTCCCACAAGCGTAATTGGAGTTGCGACCATTTGCGTGAAACATTTTTGCGATGTCTCGATTCCTCGACAAGCAGCGGCACAAAAGATTTTGTCGAGGGCGTTTCCAAGCCCATTGAGTTTGACGAATTCATGGTCGTGACGCAATGTCTGTGACTTCCTAGAGCATCGAAACAACAGGGGGTTTTGGTTGAGTGCACGGCGTGGGTGGGATGAGAATCATGTTCCGTGTCTTGAGAAAGGACTTTTGTAACAGGGGGCTAGCCCTTAAGTAGAGAGGTTTCTGGTTGGGCTTTTCAATGCTGCCTGGTACAACGCACCTGATGCCCTGGCCAAACCAACAAATTAAGATGTTGAATCGACAAGGGTCGATTCTGTTGCCGGTGATGAAGGATTGACTCGACAACGCTACTGCATGACGACGACACATCGGGCAAAGATGATCATCCACTGGATACAAGTCATGGGATTGCAACAACAACATAAATGCTGCGCCGCACGCATTTGTCCAGCCTGGGACATGACTAGCATGACGTTATTGAGCAATGCGTAGGACAGGGTGAGGACGTTGACATGGAAGCGACACAGCAACACCCATCCTGGAGTTTTAGAGACGAGGATTGAAAAACCAATAAGTAGTTTATAAGTCGAAAGAAACTTACTTCGTATTTGTGGACGGCTCAGTAGCTAAGGTATTGACACTGCATTCCTGCGATATCGATTCCGGTGTCACCTCAGCGTGAGATTTCATCAGGTGGGACTTGCCAGCACCATCGATTTCCTGTGTAAAGTAAGTTGCGAACAGCTGAATCATTTTGCCATATCCTGGCTCGAGAGAACCCATGCATCTAGTGCTCTGTACTGCAACATTGGACGACTCAATGCCACTCTGGTGGTTCGCCAAGTGTTTTTTTAAAGATCAAGTCCCGCGAGCTCTCCATGTTTGTCTTCTGAGTCTCAGAAGGGTGCTTCATATTGATCTCGAATGGTGTCTTTTCCACAGCAAGACTCGAACTCGAAGTAGCCAAGGAGTTTCACACAACGGGACAGAAGGTCGTAGCCAAAATAAAGTGATGCGCGACTTCTAACAGCCTATCGCATGTTATTTGTCCTTTGGTGACTCGCATGCAACAGATGAACTAAAAATCTCAACTATAACTTTCAGATAACCGCTCTATATTGATACGCCAGCCGACTCAAATATTCGGGAATGGCGGCAGCAAAGTTGAGGCCAATGATCCCCCACAATCACGAGCCAAACGATAGCGATAGACTTGGATCTCAAATTCTAAGGGGGCACTGGTCCAGTCCTGTTCACCACGCGTGGAAGGCAACTCGAAATGCAGTGGTATAATCATTGCTGTTGCTACTGTGCAGCGGACTGGTTCATCTTCACCTTCTTTCCGTCGCTGAGAATTGGCCATTGATATCGAGATACCTCAACAAGGGTCCTGATAACAACATTGGATATTCACAGAACGATACTTTGGACTGCAGTGCCCCAAGTCAGAAAATTGAAAATACAATGCTGGCCACCCATGCAAGCGTGTGTAGGTAATAGATACGGCTTGTTCTCAAAATGCTACCGCTACCCTACTTCAACTACATGCTCGTGTTTTACAAGAGTGCTAGTCCTGGTATTGATACTAATGGTGAAGTAATCAGAATTGATGGTGGTCTCGCGTAAGCATTATTAGTAGGGTTGGTCGAAACGGAAAGCCTGTTTTCCGTGCTCAAGCCAGACGATCAGGATCGACTCGCTGCCTGTACCTGTTCTGTGGCAAAGCAGTCATGGTGATACTAAACTTCGCCTTGGCTATGATCTTGTAATATCGGTAACCACGGCGAGATTTTCGATCTCTTCACCTTGTTCTTCGTCCCAAGTGACGTTGCCCTCTATCAGGTCCCGCCGAAGGATGAACATCTCCTGGGTCACTTTCTGAATGAAGAGAATACAATCTTCTCTGCTAGACCGCGTCCACGTGAAAAAGAAACGATTTGATCGTCTTGGAACTCTTGAATAACCCTTCACGGCGACTTTCGGTTCACACTCCTGCTTGTTGATGTTGTCTCCCTTGAAAGAAAAGAAAAAGGATGAAAAGAAGTAGAAGAAAAGAGTTTGAGACTATTAAGCTTGAAACTGTTGAAAAGGTGAGGAAATCTCTAATCATCACCTTGAATTCTGGCCAAAATTTTCTTCTCTGCCCACGACTCTTATATACACCTTCGACTTGAACCTTAGGCTTACATCTCAGCCTTCTATGGTTCCTTACTCAAAAAATCTTTCGAGAACTGCTTGCAAACATTAAGAAGATTTTCTCAGCAAAGGTCTCGTATCCTCATCTTAGGTAGCCTGCCATGACTCATGTGGAAACAACGATGCTGTCTGCATACCAATGCCCTTCCTTATTATAGAGCACCAAGAAACTTTTCAATCGTTTTGCCTACCCATTCCCTAGACTCTGGCCGAGAAACAGTATGATCGGCTCCTGGTACATGACCAGACAGCTTGCTAACGGTGCCTTCGGGGCAGGCATCGATCCAACGACCGAGAAGCGCCTTTTTGTCGACGAACGGAGGAACGAGCTCATCCTGTTCTCCAGGTAAAAACAGAATAGGCTTGTCAACTCGGCCGAACCTTTCTCCTACTACAACGTCGTCGAGGTCTGAAGAAAAGTAATCGTCATCACCTCTGTTGCACACAGACACTTAGCATCACGAAACTGAACGCGCTATTAGGAGTACCATGAAGTCAGCAACTTACCCCTTGGCTCCAAGCGAATTCCATCGGTATGCTGTTACTGGGGATGAGAAGATGAAAGGGATGACTGATGTCGGCATCGCCTCATTCTGTTTTCCTTGGGCTATCATGCCTTGAGCATGATTTATGCTCTTCTCAAAGTCGTCCGCTGACATGAAAAGCCCCGCAGCCTGACGGTCCGAGACAGGGCTCAGAAGAATGTAGCCATCCACTGCGACGCTTTCGTGTTGATCATGATCGGTATATTCTAGGCAGTCCTGGCAGCCTGCAAGGTTTCATCTGTAAGCAAGGCATCCCAAAACATAACTTGGATACATGCGGGAACGTTACACACCAGTAGACGCTCCAACAAGCACAACTTTCTCTTTGCCGTTCTCACGAAGGTATTTGACCAACGCAGAGATGTCTTCAACGTCGTTTGAGAGCTTTGAGTATCCGAAACCGGTATATGAGCTTCGCATTCTGAGCTCCCACACTCCAAAGTCGCTGCCCTGTAGCTTTTCTTCAATGACCCCGGCGACCTCATTGGTGTGAGGGCCTTCGGTCAGACCTCCGATGAAGACAAGCGCGTTCTTCGAAGGAGATGTTCCCCTCTCGTAAGCGATGAGGTTCGGGGTCTCCGCAGGAATTGGGTGCACGACAACGGGGAATGGAGCAGGAGCAGTCATGTTGGGCATGAGACCGAATGTATCGGCAGATAGAGTTGAGATGAAGCTCCAGAGGTATATTGTGTGTTGTTGCTTCTTCACATTGTATGCCAAAATGCAGGTGGATTCTGGCTTATATCCGCGGAATACGAATACGAGTACAATCGTTTTGCTCCAAGGATTTAGATCCTGGTTAGCCGACATGCCCAGGCTTAGTGCTTGATGAGGCGAGAGCTCTGCTATGCAGCTCCATTACACAGGTTTGCAACTTCTGGGTGCTCGTTTTCTCTTGAAAAACCGTCGTATTCGTGTTCGCAGTCAGCTTCATACCGCTATTGATATTTCAATGATGTTCTCGTTTGGACAGGAAAAGTTGTCACGTCAACGCCAATTTCTCAAGATCTCTCATATACGTTTATGCCATCTCGGACTTTGTGTCAGATGTCTAAACCGATAAAATAGTAATTCTACATATGTCCTCCGAAGCAAAAAAATGAGCAAATCAGCATGTTTTTTTCCGATTCAAGGTGCAATTACGTAGGTCTTGTGTGATTTTAGACATAACTTGTCATGGTGAACCTGGGCAACTGTTAGTACCAGAAAATCAAGCCTGCGAAACTAGCACACACACGGATTCCGATGTTTGACACGGCCATTTGCGTCCTACGTATAGTTGCATAGGCGCACAAATATGCTGCTATTATGTTCGAAAATCCTGTGGTACGTTATGCAAACAGTCTGGTGTGGGAATAACTACAGAATCTAAACTTATGAACCTAATGATAGGTGGTGTAGACAACGGTCCGAAGACCATATGTTTATACCAAGTATCCCAAGAAAGTTGACTGCTTCAGTTCGATATAACCAATCAAACAACATCACCGAGCGCATTTGATCGAATACATGCCCAATTTACAGACTCGCGTGACATAACAGACAAACATGCAACCTGATGTCAGCAGATCATTGTGAAAGGTCTTCATAGGCGACACGCATGCTTTGTATGATGTTCTATGGTGATCTAGAAGTCGGATACGCCGTCTCCGTCACACCATTTGCTGCGGACCCTTCACACGTCGATATCTTTTGTTATAATGAATATGGGTTGGCGCCAGTGCTGCATGAATTTTCTTACGACCACAGAACCTCGACGACATTTGGAAAACCAATTTCATCGAATAACACGTGTTACTCAATCCTTAAAAATCTCCAACGTAAGCCCAGCATCCCGCCTCTATCAAAGGTCGCTGGAGTCGGTTGTTGACGACTGATACTCTAGATCAGACAGCCTGAAATCCACTAAGCCCAGAAAATTCCTTGCGATGAAGCGCTCTCCGTTTTTCAGCCTCGCGATCCTCGCCCGGATGTCACTAGCAGTGTACTGTGAGGCATCCGCATACATCGGATCTGGACAGCCTGACAGCTGCACTGGACAGTTCCTCAACTACGGAAACCAATCGCGTTCAGGAACAAGCCCATGCTTCCCAGCTATCAATGGGGCTTGTGGTATAGTTGCCGGAAAAGATGGTGGCTGCAACTGTACCATCAATTTCTTCTCCGGAGGCGACTGTAACCGGACTTCGGTAGGACAACTGGTGTGCAGCCAGGTGGGCGATACAAAGCAGGTCAACTTCGACCATTTCAATATCCGCTGTCACTAAACTCCCCCTATGGCAAGGACACAGGCTTCAGAGGATAAATGAATTGAGACGTCTGAAATCTTTGCCTGCATGAACTTCCTGTCAAAATTCTTACGGGGAGTTGAGCCTACTCGTGTACTATGTCGTTGTTATACGGCACATTTAACGCTGAATCTTAAATACACATGCCCAAACATTACATCA